>JAODUP010000007.1:527500-1122500 GCA_025642065.1 Paralvinella palmiformis | reverse complement strand
AAATGGGCTGCCAACCATCGGAATGATATCAAAATTATTTTGGTGAAAATTGTCGGTTCGGCAGTAAGTGAGTGAGTGCTTTGTTTACTCAAGAAAACGAGATGACTAGATGAAGCCACAAACATAGATAACACTGGGATTCGGAACTGAGTCCGGCTCAAACAGAAGCCGGTGAATTAAAAAGGAAAACAATTTAGTCTCAGCCTCACTGAGATGAGGAAGTCTTTAGAGTAACAGCGCCTGCTTTGGTCTACGAAATTTATAAGTTACTTGGAAACAATTGCCCGTGCAAAATGTATATCGTAAATTAAAAATCAATAATAGATGAACGACTCTCTCTCTCTCTCTCTCTCTCTCGTCCAGGGTATACCATGTCCACAGTTCATTATAATTTGTGGCCTGATTGTTATGTTGATGGCTTTATTTGTCCCGTGATTAATTCTGTTGGCGAGGGTCTTTGTTTTGTCATGATGTATACCGACTGACCTATCACCGTGACGGTACGGTTCTTTTGTGTATATTACGAGGTTGTTCTATTTTTAAGGTGTGTGTGTGTGTGTGTGTGAAACGCGATTTTGTGGAACAACTATATTCTAGGCCAAAAGATGTTTTTCATTTGTTATAAGTACTATATCGGTATCGACTTTGTGTTTTAGGTTTTTCATCCTGCTTGCTATAGCCTTCTCGTCTAATGTAAGATGAAGTAAAGCGTCTCTAATAGGCAACCTAGTATTGGCCTGATTACTGGACACTGTAGAGAGGATTATTAATGTTTATTTAGTAACTTAATCGCTATAGCTTGTTATTGGTGCTAAGATGGATGGTGCGACCCAGTCTTACAAAAGTATTACAACAGTTTAGTGTATGTTTATGTTACTAAATTGTAAAGTAAAATAGAGATTTGATTATATTAGACAAATTCAGAATCTGAAATGTTTTTATTTAGTTATGACAAAGCCAGTAGGCCCTATTTATAGTACAACAAATCAACCTACCAAGGTGAAATATATTGTTGACCTGCAGAATCATATTGCAATTTGTATTCCAGTGCGACCTACGCGTAAAACGCCGATTTCGGTGCTGATGTGGGTATCTCATATTAGCCGAAGCGATGGCGGGGTTGGCCAAAGACTCACAGTACTGGCGTTCGTATCCAGTCCGGTTGCTCTAGAAATGGCTTCGACCATTTACCCTACGATCTTCTAACAATGGCAGCAAAACAAAACAAAAAACACTTGTCGGACACAGTTTAACAGCTGACAACTTGTAACGTTTTATTGTTCAATAGCGAACACAGCCGATACCCCAAAAAAACCATAAACGGCAGCCATCTTTGTTCAATATATGGACATCACGTGACATGATTTTTGTGTTTGTCACGTGATCACCTCGTCCGATTCGACACCGATCATAATACACTTCAATCAAAAACATTTATTTGCCATATAATGAATGCACCATCGTAACTATGAAACATATTACCGGACACAGTAAAAAAAAACACAGTGATTTTTCAATATCTGATACGCTATATGTATTCGTTTCTCATGGTATTTAATCGCGGCCGTATCTCGTCCATTAACATATAGTTTTGAGAAGTTTCAAAATTATGTTGGTTGTTCGGTGATCAGGTCTTTTTATTCCATCCAATCGTGTATAGTTTATCTATAAAAAAACAAAACAAATTTGAGTACAGTCAGCCCTAAACTAACCCGACCGTTCGACGGACAGTGCTATATGTCTGACGATGAAGAGTACGGACACTCGATCCATAGCTGTCTAAATCGCGTCCATTCCGGATACCGTCTAGCCAGAGACAATATAGATAAACTTTGTACACTACCAGATTACTGGGATTATATGAAACGTATTGAAAGATTGGTTATTCCGCATTCGTTTGAGTGATGCCAACAAAAGGTTAGAAATTGACAACGCCACACACTCGCTTGCGTTTCACACAAGTTGACGACTGAAGACTCGTATAACGGGGCTGTTGTTTATTTATAGAATAAGCAGGCAATATATATATATATATATATATATTACAATTATGTTAATAACGACAATGGGGTTATTCAGCGACGTTAAAACACAGTATAAAATACAGTTACTTCAAGGTAAATAAAATAAGTATTCCTTGGTGTTATAGTGGATTACTCCTGTGTGGAGAGTTCCTGTGTGTGGAAATCTTTTTCGCTTCTCCTGGATGGATATTTGCTATCTTTAAATGCAAATTCTAAAAAATAAAGCAACATTCCTCTTTTAAGTATCAAATTGTGTAGAAATGTTTGCGTATAATTTCACCAAATTTTTAACAAAAGTAAATAATTTTATAAATGTGTATAAAATATAATGCTGTTGGTTGTTCTTATTGCCATTAGCATTAACGACAATTTAGTTAAAACGCTACAAGTGACTAATATCTATGTTGAGTGGTAAAGTGTAGTTTGGATGTTTAGGAGTATTGCTATGTGTACTAAATTTTCGTTTCCCTTGAATTTCCACACAAGAATATTCTGTTGTATATTGACAGAAATTTGTAGGATTAAGTGAACTCTCAGTAAAGTGTCTCGGGATATTCTGCGGGTGTGATCTTTCTTGTCCCGTTGCTCAAATTCCGGTTAATCGAAGGCTGGCTAATCGTGGATCGACTGTATTTGGAGACGTGAAAATCTTCCGCGTTATCAGTTCGTTTTTTCAGTAAGTAGCTCCACGGCCATATATCACGAGTGTCCAGGCGAAAACAAAACACTCACTCTACCGTCTGTACCAAACGTCTGTATCTTGTTATTAGACTAACCTGGGATATATATATATATATATATATTGTGTGTGTGTGTGTGTGTTTGTGTGTGTGTATATACGAGACATTTAAGATTCTTATTAGTGGGTGAAACATCCCACAGAAACAAGTAGTAGTGGGATTCGATCCAACGACATTTCAGTCTGCGGTCTAGCACGCCCTCACCTGCACCACGGAAGCGTCCAAAATTACTCGGTCGAAGAGATTAGCTGTCATATTACTACCGGTAGGCCCGCACTGACTCTGCTGTGGCAGTGGGTATGATTGCATATAAGGCGTTGCCAGATATGACAACCAAGCTATGACACGAGCCCTTTCATTCTCGACTCGCTATAGTAGTACAGCTATGTGCCACCGTGACCGACCGACCGACTGACTGACTGTCAAAACGGCACCAGCTAGTTATAAACATACAAATAGGCCAACGTCGTAAACATCAACGATCTTTCCAGCATTCTGTGACCGGACGACGGGTTTAGGGAAACTTCTCATTCTGGATGGATATGTTAGAATGTTTTACGTGTTTCTTTTTAGTACCATGTATGTGTGTGTAGGTGCGTGCGTGCGTGTGTGTGTGTGTGTGTGTCGTCGTCGTCGTTTGGGTTAGTACTTTCCATTGAATAGTTCATTTAAACGCTGCACAATTTACCATATTAATGAACCACGCACGCACACACACACACACACACATATATATATATATATATATTGATACGTATACACACACACACACGTTTCAGTTAGAAACGCCATTCTCTTGAATTGTACATCTCGTGATCCTTTGTGCCAGTGCCTTTTCACACACACACACACACACACACAGAACAAAGAGAGAGAGGGGGAGTATTTATTATAGTGTTTGATAACGATGTGTAACACCGAGCCACTTTATTGTGTGATTAGATCATTCGTCTAAATATGACTTGTTTGTCAATAGTTTGAGGTTGGAGGTTTTTTCGTCCATAACTCATGCGTTATCTCTACTCTGTCATCTTAATGTGAATTTCGTTACCTTCAGTATTGTGTATACGTGTTTGTTTGTGTGTGTGTGTGTGTGTGTGTTATATTTCTGGGTGCTCACGCGTGCGCGGACGCGCGAGCGATCGCTTTCAGGCCCCCATAAAAAAACAATGTTGACGATCTAACAACATACGCGTCCGTATCGCGCAAAACACGGTTTAGCAGTGATTTATCGGCCGAGAGCACTTGGTCGGGTTTTGCGACATTGTTCTAAATATTGGCCACATTGTTTATGTGATTAAAAAATGGCCCCAAAAAAACCCCGAGAAAACAACTCTATGTGCCGACGAGTGTGATTTATCGTGTCGACCTCCGGGTCTCCCTGATAACACGGCACCAAAACTGAAATCTGGGCCCTGGGAGCCGTTTCTAGATGTGGTACTCTAACGATGGTTGCGGTGATGGGAGCGGTTGTTGGCAGTTTTTGTTTTAACTCTTCAGTCTAATGATCGTGTGTTCCAGTTTGTGTGAGGTAGTTGTTACCCGCCGAGTTACGGATTAGTATCGTCAAAGATAAAGGTTTAGATCTAGACATGTACCGGGTACGGTGGTGCTTTGTATTAGGGATGGAGGAGGGGGGTGGTATTGAGTGGTTATTAAGACCAGTTACCGATGATGATGATGATGATGATGATATAATTCAATCTCGACCCGGATGAGGTGGGAGTTGGGGGAGGGATATGAGTGTATGTGTGTGTGTGTGTGTGTGGAGGGGCGCTTGATGTAAGGTAAAACGGCGTTTGTTGAAGTGATCCTTCGGCAGTTTGCGACTGGCAGCATCTAGCGTCGCTGTCCTGGATTGGGCCTTAAATCTCTAACCACCACCACAACTACTCTTCGCCGCGACGTCCCCCCCCCCCGAACGCTTTTCAACACTGTAGCACATTGTATCACATTCGACACTCGTGCCGAGAACAATAATCAGGTTTGTGTACAGACTAAAGTCTTCGTCTATTTTCGGTGATCGAACTCTTCTGACGGAAAAAAGAGAGAAATCATCTCACCAGAGAGCGCTGTCATTTATCTCTTATCGTTTTTGCCTGTTATCGGTTGTTTTCTCCAATGATGTTCGTCAGTTTTATTTTGGCTTTACATGTTTTTTAAATATCTTATCTGTAACATGCCAACACGACAATACTATTGCCATCGTTGTTTGTCTGTGACAGTTCACTACGTGGACGGTGAATGAGTCATTCAGTTTCCTAATTGGTTTCTGCCGATGGGCCGTACAGTATCCGCTATCCCGGGAGAGGGAACTATGTCCGGATCAATTGTGAAACCGATAATCATGCAAATCAGCGTCAATTTTACGAGTCGCTGTAATTTGTTTTCTTCGACGACGTGCCGAACGAAATTGGCGTAGCACAGTCGATTATGATCGAACAGAGATCGCTAAAGATTTGCGGGATGTTTGAAACTGACTAGCATTTACCAACACGCAATCTATTCCATCACTGTTCTATAATTTTCAAATTTATATCGAGGTCGTTCTTTGAACTTCTTACCTTTGACTCTGGGTGCACATCCGTTGTCTAGGCGGTAGCGTGATGGATCACAGATCACTACCACGCGTGTTCGAATCTCGGCGTAGGCATATATCTGAAGGTTGTTTCATCTTTGACTTCGCGTCATTACCCTTGGAGGTCGCTCGGCCCATTTAGCCTACCATGTGCACACAAGTGGCCATAAAAGATCAATGATCATCATCATCATCATCTTTCCTTTGACTGTTTGACTATATGAAGGTTTTCATCTCCGACTGTCTGTGTAGTATACGTCTCATTAAGTTCTAATTGACCTTTTCGTATTTATCCTGCAGCGATTGTATTTCTTAATCTTAGCCCGTGTAAGCGTTCGATTACTTTGAGACGAAGTAGTACAATTTTCGTGTGGTACGTCATTTTTGATTCGGTTTCACTTTATCTTTTGGATAATTAGCTGAAGATATTTATTTTAAGGCCTGACCTCGATTGCGCATTTAAATGAGTTGGTTGTTTATAAAACGTAACAATAATAGTAACAGTGCTGAAAGTTTTTGTTCTTAGGACAACGAGGTTATGAGTTATTTTGTGTGCCAGTTATTGCTAAGGTTGGTAACCTACTTGTTAGTGATTAGATTAAAAGTAGGGATTTTTATAGCTAAAGGCCGAGATTTTGTAGCTTTTATAAATTTGATGTTCCAATAACATGTTTTTGCTCATGTTTTAGTTCCATGCAAGCGAAGTGTCACACACACACACACACACACTGGATTCAGTCCCTTGATTAATCATCCAGAGGTTGTATTCACGATTTGTGATTCTCAGTGCCACCGATTTTTCACTCACCGTTAACACACACACACACACACACACACACACACGGAGAGGCTGGTGAGACATTACAGATCTGAGTATGAAAAATAGCTTTTTCTGGAATTGTCCACCGCTAAAACAAACACACACACACAAACACGCGCGCGGCTCCGAAGAAGACAGTAATTGTTGTTTAAATTTTGTTTAAAACTCCATTCGCAGCACGGAATGTCTCGGAACATGAAAAATAAATTAATTACACTTTAACAGTTCATTTGTCTTGTACTATTTCAAAAGAATCCGACTTAATAATTTCCGTTCGTAAATATAATATTTCCTCGGTGTATGTTTATCTTCAGAGACTTAGGCTATTTAAACAAGTGCCACTATAATTTCCCAGTCGTCCATTCGTGCTGCGTTTATTGTTTATTCACAGTCCGTTCATTAGTCATCCATTTTTAATTCTTGTTAACAAATTTTCAGATGTCGCTTGGCCATTTCTAGAGGCCATTAGCAACGATCATTGATCCAGTATCCGGACAAGGTCACCTTGAATTAAAAAAAGTATGTGTGCGTCTGAATGTGTGTGTATTTGTGCTTGTGTGTGTGTGTGTGGGTGGGGTGATTAGGCACTGGCACAGAGAATCACAAATGATGAATATAACCCCTGGATGATTTATCACGAGAGTAAATCCAGTTCAACAATATTTCATGCTGAGAGGCGTGTATGTGCGTGTATGTGCGTGTGCGCGCACGCGCGCTCGCACGTGTGAGTGCGTCAAATATTTGTTTGATCCTATTGTCTTGCGCTCGACAATCTATTCACTAACATCGTTTTTACAGGTTATGAAATGTTTTTGTATTGGATAGTGAATGTAAAATTTGTTCATTGATAATTCCTTTAATGATTCGTTATTTCAAAGAACATCTACGTGTTTAAAGACCAATAAATGGGAGGGAGAGGGGGGGAGGAGTTTACACTTCGATAAACAGTTTTTGTTTTGATGATGGGCCTTCTCATTTATTTCAGCGTTGAATCAGATCCTGTCAGTTTAATTTGCAAATGTTTCTTAACTTCATCAGTTGAATTCATTCAGCAGTAACACAATTATTTACTTAGTTTGTAGTTGTTACTGCAGACTGATATTTTTCTCTCTCTCAGTTTGTTTTGTTAATTCCTTGCGTCTGTTCATCTCTCTATGGGAAGTGTTCGTGTCTACTATCAACAGTCTGATATAAAACAGTATGGCTGTGTAAACGTCTCTCTCTCTCTCTATCTCTCTATATATATATATATATATATATATATATATATGTGTGTGTGTGTGTGTGTGTGTGGACATCTGCAGTCCTGTTTTATTAATTCATAACATTCAAGGAACGATAAAGTATCCCCCCCCCCCCACACACACACACACTTAACATGTACTGGTAGACATTACTTGTTGCTTTTCTGGATTTATTATCCTAATGAATCGTACATAGGTTGTATTCCCGATTTTCTGCTACACTGCCCTCTCTCTCTCTCTCTCTCTCTCTCACACACACACACACACACGCACACACACGCACACATACACAGAGAGAGAGAGAGAGAGAGAGAGAGAGTGAGTGAGATGAAAAAGACAGACAGAGAGAGAAGTAAGAATGCACGCGCATACATCAAAACATACAGAACGCAGGCATAGACAAATTCTCAGCTCTTTTAAGTACTCGGTAGCTCCTCCATCTGATCCAAAAAGACATTGAACCTCCAGGAAAAAACCTGTACATCACGTGACCCTCCCCCCAACACACAAGCTATTATCACAATTGGATGTTATCATCCTATATGAACACACGCACGCACGTACACGCACGCACACACGCACAATAAATAGATCCAGTTACCAGCACTCCACTGTTCAGTTGATAGACTCATGTCCAGCTATGACGGTACTGCCGCCACGACCAACCGACCGACCACAAAATCGTTGCCGCCTCTAGCCCGCTATTAGCCCGCTACGACCATCCTCACCCAAGCCACCCCTCTCTCACTCTCACTCACTCCCTCACTCACTACCGTATTACTACTAATATATGCACGCATTGTCTCGGCGGCCTTCAGATGCCGTGAGTTAGAGCATTAACCGACTGAAGTCGTTCGTCGTTCATTCGGTTGGATACTCACTCTACCTGACGCGTGTCTCAGTGAGGAGAGAGACAGAGCCTAGCCTAGCCTAGCCTAACCGATTCGAGCTGAGAGAGAGAGACTGGGCGAGCGAGAGACAGACAGATAAAGAGAAAGAGAGGTGCTCTTCTGCTGCGGCGGAGAACTTTTTCCTACAGGTGTCGGCGATATAGGCCTCTAATCTCGTTGTCTCTTCGTGTGTCTTCCTATTCCCAGGTCGGCAGCTATGCTGAGCTTGTCGCCGCTGTCGGGCATGACGACCGACGATGACGAGCCCGAAGACGACTACTTGGCCGACGACCGTATGACGACGACGTCGGACAACGACAGGAGAGCCGTTGACGCCTCGGTCATGGACGCCGATGGTATAGCAAGTCGGCTGGCCTTCACCTACGACCTCACCAACTTGGACGAAGAGGGCAAGCCGAAGAACAAACTGGCCAGAAAGTAAGCAAAATTTACTTCTCTCTCTCTCTCTGTCTCTCTCGTTGTCATCCGTTTGTTATGTTTTTAATAATTTGTTTATATTGGGGGAGGGGGAGGAATTTGTCCAAACTCGCGTAGTTTAGAGAAATTACGTTTATGGAATCTTAAAATGTATTCACTACGTTACTAATATTCATTATTCTCTATATCTATCTATCTATCTATCTATCTCTGTTTATATTTTAATTATTTTTCTCGAGCAGAAAACTGCGTTAATATTTCACGCCAACGACATCCTTATCAAACAAGATGGTGGTCATATTAGAGAACGTTTTGCGCCGGAGAAATTAATTTCTATTCTCCCGCTTCTCGAGACAGCCGCCGCGCGTACACGGGGGGGGGTTGTCTTATCGGGACACCTGTGATGACGATAATGATGACGACGATGATAATGATGATGATGAAATCGTTTGTGAACGTCGTCGTTTGTAGGTGATTTTCAGATGCACTCCGAGTTGGTCCATTTCCAGTGTGTTTCCCGGTTGCCATCAAACTACTCGCAGCAGGCCCAGTTGGGCACGTTATGGTAATAGCCAACGCAACCCTCGTACGTACGTGCGTACGTACGTACGTACGCCAGCTAGCTATTGGCCGTTTTCCCCCCATCAGCCACACGTTAAGATAACATTCCTCCGAGCATAGATTCTCTCTTGCCGTCCATATGTCTTTTGAAATGTGGCTAATTACAGCTGATGGAGAAGCCAGTTTTTTAAATCGGTCTGTTGGCGAGTACCTGGAGCCGACCCAAACTCTCTACTTTACCCATCAAGTCGTGTTAGAAGCTCCCCGGTTTTCTTCCAGCTTCTTTACCTCGCAGCTGTCAATCCGAGCGCCGTCTAGTGTTGTTGTTGTTGCCTCGTCGGGGTTTTTTCAATATTGCTGACGGATAACGAGAACGTGGGATGGGGGTTTGGGGGTGTGTGGAGGTGGAGGGGGGGAGGCGGAGACCAATACCTGAACTGTGATATTATGGTAACGGCGTCGAGAATGTAGAACATTCTTATTTCAGGATTGTAGAGCACGAAGCGATGTACCTGAAGAAGGCATTCTTTTCGTGTTTACCGTAGATTAGAACTTCGACTTAAACGATATTTCGGCGATTATCCGACGCCGCGCTCCGATTTTGGAGAGCGCAGTTCTGGAAGGGGGGGGGGGCTGGATGGGGCGGATTCTGGGGGGATTTATGTCGAGTGTCGGTCGGTAGTAATTGTACTCGACCTGTCTACAAGCGGCTCATGGTCCACTGGAGTCCGTAATGTCTATCATCTCTCACCCGGACACCACATTCTTTTAACGCGCGCGCGCGCACACACACACACACACACACATACATCACGGGTGTGTGCCTTGATTTGATAACATATATAATATATGTCACATTCGTGTATTCCTTTCTATTAACAACGGTTCTCTATCAGCAGGAATAGGCGCGAGGGCACACACACACACATACATACACGCACACACTATACGTAAAACATAACACGTATATATATATATATATATATATATATATATATATATGTACACAGTCTTCCATAATACTGATGAAATGTTGATTAGGTGTTTAATTATTATCTAGCGTTAATTATTTAAAAACAATCACCGTAACACACACACACACACACACAACCTAACTAACATTAGAACATAATGATGTGTGTGTGTGTGTGTGTTATGTAATAGATAACATCTAAGTTGTTATGTACAATAACGTCGCCCTATCCGATCACGTGACATCGACAGCGACTGTCCTTCATCTAAAGACTACTGTATACTTCTCGATATCTCCCAATGAACCAAGGACAACTGATGTCACTCGGTCATCAGTCGGTGGAAGATAACTCAGTGTTTTGGCTGCTCGTTATACAGAAGTACTAGCTGTTGGGATGATGTACACGTCCCGTTAGAGATGAAGTAGTCCTATGTTAGTTCTATTATCAATGCAGTATCGGCGCGTTGTTTTTATACTGTCACCATGGCAACAGTTTTCTAAGCGGCGACGTTTCAGTTTCAGTTTTTATTTCATCGTCTTTTGATTGTTTGCTTTCAAATTAAAAGTTGTCCTTGCGGAAAGAAAACGTTTCCGGTTTGGGTTTTTTAAACGAAACAAAAACTGCTACAGTAGCATACGTTTAGACGAGAGTGCCATTGTGGTTTGGAGTGGTTACTTACGTGGAGTTAATCGTTGTGTGTGTGTGTGTGTGTGAACCTGTTTATTATGTTTATTATTTTCCGAGGCGGTAATGGTATTACGCCCGTGTCAGAAATCGGCCAGCTTCCTGCTGGCTGTTTGTCGTATGGTAATATTTCTGTGCGTCTTTCATTAACACTAAACAACCAGTCAGTAATTCAGTTCAAGAACTTCCTCGCTACGTACGAAGTTCCATTCATCTTTCTATATGTAAGCCATCGTTGCTATTACAGTATTAAACACTGTCGTTATCGGAAACTCGGATACCGGCGGGAGGTCAACGTTCGTTCGTCTTTTTGCTGGGTTTGTTTTTTGTGGGTGTCTCTATCGACATTCGTTGACGGGCACACATTCACCAGATAAATCGTTCGTAAACAACGGAACATTGTGATAAATAACACCGGCCGACTATATCATATCAATTAATATTGTAGAAAAACTGACTCTGGCCAAATGCACTTGTCTCACGCCGGCTCCGTCCATTTATGAATCGGCGTGTGTATTTTTTTTTTTTTTGGTTTTTGCTTTTTTTAATAGAAATATTTTTATGATGCCTGGTCTAGTTAGACGCGCGGCTCCAGCTGTTCTCGTAACAGTTGGACGGATACATTTCAGGCCGTCGATATAATTTAGCCATGTGGCATCCTATCGCCGTAGTACTAATAATGCCGGAGATGTTATCGTACAGTTATAAAGAGACTCCAGTTCGACTCATCCACCGGCTTGTCTAGCCATTTCTAGTCGGTATCTGTGATCTGTTCGGTATTCACCTGACAGCGTAGACAACAGCCGATGATGGGTTAGTTGTTGTTGTTGTTGTTGCTGCTGTTGCTGGTGGTGCTGGTGGTGGTGGTGCTGGTGGTGGTGCTCTAGGCAGCCATATTGTTAGAAGTAAACAAATCTCACTTACTGCCCCAAGTCGTTCTCGTCAACTCGTAGTTATCGTCGTTGTTTTATAATTAGACAGATTTCTTACCGAGTTCGATCTAAAATATAACCGCAGCTGATAATATCTTTTAATTAGCAAAAAAGAATGTCCTCCTCCTTTAGCAATCAATCAATCAATCAATCAATCAATCAATCAATCAATCAATTATATATTATCTATCTCTCCATCTGTATGCATGTGAGCATGTGTGCGGAGTTTTGCCCTAGGACGTTTTGCCCTAGGACGTTTTGACCTAGGACGTTTTGGCCAGTTATTTTTTGAGGATAGGACGTTTTGGCCTATTTTTTTTAATTTGTTATTTTATTAATAAAACTTCCAGTTAGGAGATGAATACATTAACCTGCACAATTGACAGTACATACAGTAAAATACGCAATCAGGATCTCAAACCATATACAATTTAAACCATTAAAAAGTACATAGAAGTAAATTAATATATGTCACTATATAATATAAGTAAACCTCAGTTAAATACAGAAGCCACACCCAAGCATAACCTTTGACCATTTTATTGATCGTTTGTAGTGCATACATAACTACAAATAAAACATGAAAAGACACAATCAGAAGCCATATTTTGCATGGTATGTAAAAGTCAGACTCGCAGGAAGAAAATCTATCCCCGAATTTCTTCATGGAATTTCTCACAATCTTCGAGCTAGTAAACCCAACATCTAACTGTAATTGTTAAATAAATTATATAAATGTACATTTTGAGATAATAAACATTAAATATACATTTTGATATATGCATTTTGGGTTCCTATCCTCAAAAAATAGCTGACCAGAACGTCCTAGGCCAGAACATCCGTTGGCCAAAACGTCCGCCATGTGTGTGTGTGTGTGTGTGTGTGTGTGTGTTATATCTTCATTTTGAATTTTAAATCATTGTTAGTCCATTATGAGACATACGACCCGGAATGGTGAAGGCCGTTATCGTGTTCGTGTTATCACCACGAGCATCTTGGTCACGTGCCTATCACACATCCACGATGTAGCCATGTCTGAAACAGCCATGAAACAATATCGGAAACAATGATCTGGTTACGGAAAGTGATGAAAAATAAATTGTGTCCATAAAACGTTGTTGTTGTTGTTCTGTTGTATGCCGAGAAGGAGTTCGTTGCTCCTGTCGATAATATTGTCACGATGTTGTTTTGACCATTTTTTAACATAGACGACATTCCGGGACTGAATTTTCCGGTGGTCGGATTGGACAACCTGGTCTCGTTGTTCTATTTGATCGATTGTAAACGATGTAAAATTGTGCTAAAAACAATAACATTCACTAAGAGATAGAGATAGTTTGATGACATCGGTGATGTTTTGTTATCACTGCGTCGTGCTGACATTAGCCGTCGTCTACTGTCGGGTGATTGAACAATGATAAATGATGTTTGCTCTTCATTATGGTCTGCTGTCGTAAGTAAAATGTCACCGTAGCATACCTCTACACACGTGCATACCGTTTAGGTATACAGGCAGGCAGGCAAGCAGGCAGGCAAGCAGGCCGGTCGACAGACAGACAAAAATACAACAGCAAAACGGACACACACACACACACACATAAATATGTACATATAAATTGATAGCTTAATAAATAGATAGGTAGATAGATGAATAGATAAAGATGTTTACTGGACTTCACTCTACAGACTCTGAACTATGTAGCCAGCTGGCCTTAGCCTAATTTCTGTTTGCCATTCTAACCCTTACAACAGTATCAGACTTCTCCTACTGTCATAGACACAACGGTATAGAATGATAAACTGGATGTCATCAAAAGTGATTTAAACGAAAACGATGTCCAAGCAAAATGGCCCGTCATTACGACCATGAACACACAAACGTATCATTCCTCGGTCGAGTCCTATATTGTCGGGGACGAGTAAGTCTCATGGATTGTTACCATCAATATTAAGCTTTATATCATGAATCAGTTGATCTACCTATAATAATGGCTGCTTAATGATTACTGTGCTTCAGGACATCTTTGGATATCAATGGACACGTTCATCGCTGGATAAGACCGTGCTCATCATTTGTCTTTTTGTTTGTTGTTGTTGTTGTTGTTGTTGTTGTTGTTGTTGTTGTCCATCACGACTTATCATATCTTGTTTATATTTAGAGTGGGGGGGGGGTCGTTGCCATAGTGCAGTAGTTACAGCACGGCACTGCAGATCTTCAGCTATGTGTTCCAATCGAACTGAAGATGAAGAGTCTGCATTTGTTGGACATTTCAATAGGGAATCGCCTCTCAGCCAGGTTAAACAAATCACCCACTCACTCACTCACTCACTCACTCACTCATTGACTCACCCATTCATTCATTGACTCACACACTCAATTACTCACACACTCTAGAGTGAAGACTCCTATTGTTTGATTGTGTTCCCTTTCTCTCCCGATATAGATATTTATAATCCAATAGTAGCATCAATTAGCTGGAAGTAATGATCTCCCTATTTCATTTCTAACGCCTTTACTATTGAGCTACCCTAGGGCTTCTCTCTGGAAGAATTGGTAGCGCAGTTGGCCATAGACCCCTAACACCGGGGTTCAAATACCGGCCTGGCTATGTCTGAAGGGTGTCTCATCCTTTACTTGGCCTCATTACCTTTGAAGATCGTGTCCCAACATCTATCGTTTGTGGCATTCCTTGATTTTGATTGCTTTCATATATTGGCTGACTCAACCATGTGGCAGTGGGTAATACTACTGATCCATACATAAGCCTTCTCTCTCTCTCTCTCTCTCTCTCTCTCTATATATATATATATATATATATATATATATATATATATGATTCCTACTTCCTACACCGGGAAGTGTCTCCATGGCTAACTCGTAGCGTGGTAAACTACATACCTCTGACATCTAGGTTCAAACCTGGCTGACCTATTTCTGAAGGGTGTTTGATCTGCCACTTCATCCAATTACATCCCATACCCGTAATGCAATCATTTTGGTTGTTCGCGTGTTAACTGGACCACATCAAAGAACTACCCCCAAATTACTAGTTATTATCATTTCTTCCGATTATCAATAAATACTGAATGATGTGTCATCGTGTCAGTCTTAGCTCTCATATATTGATCAGCTGACCAATGGAAATAATCCTACTGTTGTGTACGAATTGTGGAAATAACTTGAGAAGGAATGTCTTTAGTTTAGTTGCCGTTAGCAACGACGAAATGCGACTCTCCATGCCGAAGAACTGAACCGTGATGTCCATTATGTATAATTCATTATCAAATCGTCCATTAGGAAAGGACAATTGAATAACGGATTGTTGCAGCAATTTTATGGTAAGGTGAATAGTCGGTTTTAGGGTAAGGTTTAACGACAGATCAACGTAAAAGGGGACATTTAGTAGATCTATCTGCTTCTTGTAACGTGGACAAATGGATATAACGATAGAAGGCTCTCTAAACTTCGAACCTGCAAAGGATTACTGGGATTAGAAGAGACTGAGGCATTAAAAAATCTACAAGTTTTACCCCCCTCTCCTTCTATTGTTTCTTTATAACAATCATCTGTAAATATAATGAACATTTATAACCCAAAATAAACCCTGATCTAGTTCAGTTTTAGCCATAGTATAGTTTAATACGACGATTCTCATCCCTGGTTTACCCTCTCTCTCGTGTGTGTGTGTGTGTGTGTGTGATTTATTTGTTACAAGATATACTTTTAATTAAACAGAACATGTCGCGAATCAAAACAATACAATGCTATTCGTGGTAAGAGAACCACCTTTGTTTCGGGTTCTGATTATTTATTATAAGAGAGATTCTACTGTCTACAACCACCAAAGTTTGATAATGAATCGGTGTGGATGTTGGCTTTAAGTGTGTTATAGACAGTTAGTCTGCTGAAATAAATATTCACCTGAATTATGACATCAGTTCTTATTTTAATTTCGATAGTAATACCCCCCCCCCCCTTACAATAAGGAACAAACATGTGCAAATTACATTACAGTTAACTAACACTGATCTCCAGAAATGCAGACTAAGCCAGACTTCGTATTCCTTTAGATCGATTGGTTTCTGCTGTCAGTGAATCGCCACGATTCATTGAAATATACACAGACGATGTTTCTGGTCATGTTCTACGAGACAGGTGCATAATGATTCTTTTTTTGTGACATTGTTTCTTGAGTGTGACATTAACTCTTGTGTGACATTGTTTCTTGTCCGAGCTCTTATCACGCCAATCCAGGCCGAATCTGAAAACGGCAAACTTTGGATTGGCGTGACTCGTCCTGAGATTAATCCCTTTTACATTCGACACAACGCCGTATGGACATTATCCGTTACACGTAATTTCAAAATTAGACGGATGGATAAAGCTTTGAGCAACCCGAGACCAAGAAAGTTTTCTCAAAGGGAGCTCGCTGCCATGTCAGGTGTGTTCGGTTTTTATCCGTTGATTTCTTTTCAGGGTTAACGACCTTGTAATTTGTTCTATACCTGGTTTAGGGATCTTTCCACCTCTCATCTGGCCACGAACGGTCATTTATGGCTGAGCGATACAGTAGCACAATCCCAGACTGTTCGTTGTGGTAATGCGATGGACCAGAAATGACAAAGGATTATCTCGTTTGATATCCGCCGACTCGCTGCCGATTTCTCCCGTCCCTATTCTAGGACTGATCCGTGGATGACGACTTGGCTGAATGTAGTTGGATTATTCCGGAATGTACTTATGGTTGACAACCGCCGGGATTAGATTTGGCCCACGACAATCCGGCAATTCCCGTAGCCGGTCCCGTTATGTGCCGTGCTGAGCCGATGAATTGAGCTGCGTCAACGGTCGTACCATTGCCACTCTCGCCTCTATGGTATGGCGTTGTGTCCGGCTGATGTTGGCATCAACTGCAGATCAGGAAATGATACCGCATTGCAGTTTCAGATGCATAGGTTACGGCTTCCTAATCGACTACAAACGTTATAATGCAACACTATAGCCAGAGGGATCTGTGTTATCGTTACTAAGTTGAAACGAAGTAGAGCAAAGTCATTGAAGTTGTTATTTGTGTCCTTAGGGCGTCTTACTTAAATAACTGTTCAGGCACCCTGGATTCTCGCTCTCTCTCTCTCTCTCTCTCTCTCTATATATATATATATATATATATATATATATATATATATATCCTCAATTAATAGTACAATTATTAGGATGAAACGAAAAACAACAACAACAACAAAACAGTAACAACGGAATTCAAACCCACAATCTAGAAATGTACTAAGGAGGGGTTACGAACTATACTAGAGGATCACCCCCATCGATAGAGAAACGTTTCTGGCGATGTAATACTGACAGAAGCGATAACAAGGGGGCATGCCATTAAACAACACTGGCAAAAATATCCATTCTCAAACGGGATACGGCAAGCCTACAGGTGATAAACGGGGCAGCGCAGCTGAGTAAGCATTAACCGGATATACACTTCACCAGGCGCCCGCCGATCCACATCCAGTCATTGTAATACTGAGGAATGGCGATTGTTTTTTAAACATCCGACACACTCCGAGACTTGACACGCTTCAGCAGCCGATTATTGACTCGTTCGTCGGGCTCCGATCATCGACGGGAAGGACTACTCGATGGCCTCGTCTTCCTGGCTGTCGTGTGTTAGATGGTGTGTGAAGGATGGCATTGTTTCGCCGTAACACCGTGTTGGACGTGCCCTAGCCGACACCGATGTTATCGCGCTGGCCGTGAAACGACGTCATTGTGTCACCGAACACCTGAGAGAATCATGGCAAAGTGGCTGGATCTTGTTGACGTCCTCGTCGAGCGGCCAAGTGACGTTTTATCGCCATGACCCTCCGGTTGATAGCGAACCGATATGTTACTGGTTGATATATATATATATATATATATATATATATATATATATATATACGGCGATTTGTTGGAAAGGGATCAGTCAGTCCCCATCTGCTGATTATGTTAACCTCCTCCGCCATGTGTGCTCTCTTACATGCTGATCTACATCAGCCAACATGGTTAATCTCCGATGTAATGTCTGCTTCCTTACAAGCCGATCTACATCCGTCAACATGGTTGACCTCGTGTGTCTTTTATTACGCTACCCCATTCCAACCCAATCTCCATCTGTCAACAAAACTGATCTCTTATGTCATGTCTGATCTCTTATGGCTTCAGCCCATCGTCCGCGAGTCGTCACATTTCAATAGCGCCCGCCTCCTCCATGCCGAAAGGGCGTATTATTGTCCAATTGGTTCTATTTCTGATGCGTTTCCATGTGCTATCTGATAATGCGGTCGGTTACAGACCTCTAGCACTGGGATTCAAATCAAGAGTCAGCTATGTCTCGAGGGTGTTTCATCTTTCACTTTGTCTTATTACCCTTGAAAATTATTTGGCCCATTTAGCGTACTATGCGCTATCCGCAGAACACGAAAACATTTGGTTGAGATTTAAAAAACAAATTTGTTCAGTTACTGACATGTTAACCTCAGCAGTTTGAGTGATATTTGATGTAGCAGACCTCATCTTGTACAGACATAAATATATTAGCACGAGGATTGAGAATCACGTTTGCTTGCACAGTTAGAGATAGGTATTGACAGATTGGCCGATCAAATCAATCAGTAGATTGATTAATCCTCTCTCTTCATGCTCTATGCCCAGGGCGCCTCGGTGGTCTAACTCGTAGCGCATTGGATCACAGATCACTACCACCTGAATTTGAATGTCGGCGTGGGCATATCTGAAGGCTGTTTCATCTTTGACTTCGCCTCATTACTTTTGGTGGTCGCTCGGCCCATTTAGCCTACCATGCGCACAAAAGTGGCCGTAAAACATCGATCATCATCATCACCATCATGTTCTATCCCATTCGATGGCAGTCTCCATCTTTCATTGTTGCTAACCTTTCGTTTCACGTCCCCGTTCACCGTTCTACGCCTATCTGTGTTAATCTACGTCAATCAGAGATGCCAACCTGCCGTTTGATGTCAGTCTATCCCGTTACCATTCTCTCTGTGTTGTGTTGGTGGTTAATGGACGATAGTTTGACGGTTTGGATAACTTAAAGTTCTGTTCGATGTCGGGTCTCAGGATAACAATACAAGCTATTTCTTTTTGACGTCGGTATACACAATATATATTTTGACAACTAACAGTCGTTTATAGCTATTAGACGATACCTGAAATGGTATTCGCGACCATGATAACGTTTACAATGATGCGGAGTGATAAAGAACAATAACAACATATAAAACGTAGACTCTAGGGTTTAAAAGTGAACTTGCCGCCTAACTGGACATTGGTTTTGCGAACTGACTCACACCTATAGGGTCAGCAGACAGCGGCTAGTCGTCACTCTAGATTGTGACTCTAGAAGTAACCGGTTTCGGTAAACTTCAGCTTCGGCTCGGATTCTACCCCGGATTCTACCAGCTCTGTTGATGATCCGAGATTTGTACAGGCTTTTGTTCGCTTCCGCCGTATCCACGGTTTCTGGTTGCTAACATCTTCCAAGAGATGCCACAAGAGAGGTGTGAGACTTTGGGTGGACGCCGTCTAAATAATGTCCAGCTGGTCAATTGGCAAATGGTTAACTTATAACATTTAAAAATGCTGGACACAATAAGATGCGAACAGGAAGGATTATATCCCCTCCGCGGAAATAGCCGTATTTGTTTATTTATTTGTTGTTTTTGTTTTGAAGAATGGGGGGTGGGGGGGTGTGGGTCGTAACCCCATCCGGGTCGCTGGACATCACTGTAGAAATGGAGGTTTTTGATATTTCTACATTTGTGCGCTCTTTTATCATGAACCAAACGGTGCGCTTCTAATACTATATTAGTATACAGTCTCTCTGTGGTGTAGCTTTCTAATACATACCATCAAAAGGTGGAAGCTAATATTGACAGAGATAAATGTGTAACAGAATTAAGGATTAATGTCAAGACTGAGAGTGTTGTTGTCTGCAAATTTAGAAACCTCTACGTTAGCTGTGTTTTTATCATATTACCTCAGAGAAACACCTCTCGGCCTCGTGTCTCAAGTGCGACCCGCGTTGAGGCTAAACAAACTATTCACTCACTAACTCAGTCAGTCACTCACTCACTGCTGATGTATCTGGATGAAGACGCTTGATCCGTTTGTTTTAGCAACGGAAGAATCCCGGAAGTTGATTTGTTAAGCCCCGACGTACGTATCGCCATAGAGCAATTGACAATCTTTTCGAGTTGTTTACCTTACCTATCCAGGTGTAGTCGGAGTAAGGCAGAGAGTATAGCACTAGAGCGTGACATGTCCTGGCATATTTTGACAACTTATCTTCGAAATTACTATTATTTAAATCACATATGATCTCGCGTGTTTTTGTTTCAGTGGGCTGTGTCTCGCATTGCTGATTGCCTCAGTCCCGGTGTGAGCCTTTGTGTATAGCTTGATCGATTCCAGCTTGAATCCTGTGCAACCGCCCCCCCCCCCTCCAAAAAAAAACCCCAACCTATTATTGATGCGTATACGGTCGCATCCAGACCGTCTGCATCCCGACACACCGAACAAAACATAAAACCATTCCCGTAGCACAGCCAGGGTCTGTCCGCTTTCCACGAAGCAAGAAATTCACTCTGCCGCTTGCTTTTCTCCGACTATTTTTGGACTGCCAAAGTTTCTGCTTTAGTTTGTTTTGTTTTTTTCGGTTAATGGTGGGGAGAGCGTTTGGGAAGAACGACTTAATTGGGTCCGCCGAAGAGCCGCATCAGTCCAACAATTTTCCGTACACGTATTATCGCACCGTAAGCCAATCATAAATAAGTTAACCGTGCAGTCGAGATAATTCGTCGACTTACGTTCTGAAAATAAACGAAAAGACGTCTTTTTTACGGCGTTGCCTTTCCGATTTTGCCTCATCTCACCAATCTACTATTAAAAACACGGAAAACGTGATGCGGAATTTTCCGCCGAAAAATGTGGTCGAGTATTATGACATAAAAGGTCGCCCCTGATGAAAAATAGTCACATGGGGCAAGTTTGTGACCGCAAATTAGTAATCCTATATATATATATATAATCTTAAGTGAACGCAGTTCAAGTAACACGTTTATGCACATTTATGCTAGTTTTTGGTTTTCCTTCAAATCGTTTTTACTGCGGAATATCACCATTAATTATTTAGCATTATTTAATACATTTAATGATAGTTACAATACAACATCAGATTCAGAAACATAGTATTAATGCCATAGTTTGGTGGTCCTATTCCGATATAGCTTTTTAGCTAAACGTTATTCTATATACAGTTTGCTTGTTTGCGAGTGAGTGAGTGAGTGAGTGAGTGAGTGAGTGAGTGAGTGAGTGAGTGAGTGAGTGAGTGAGTAGTGAGTGAGTGAGTGAGTGAGTGAGTGAGCGAGCGAGCGAAGTTTGTTTGGCCTATAGACGCTAGCCACACCTTTGACACAATTATATCCCAGGAGGTATGAAAGTGTCGTCGCACAAACGTTTTATGGACGAGATTTCTGTCCTAGAACTAGGTGTCATATTTCCAGTTTCGTCATAACCATATACCGACTGAATGTCTCTCGTCGCTTTAGAATATTGTGTGTGATGGCTTATTAAAAGAGCGCATTATGGGTGATGAAAGACATCACTGTGTGGCCTGTATCGCTGTGTGTGTGTGTGTGTGTGTGTGTGTGTGTGTGTGTGTGTGTGTGTTACTGCACGTCGTTTTACATGCACCGGTAGGCGGGATGTATTATAAGGCCGCGGAACCGTTGTCGAACTTCAGGTAATACTAATTACACATCGCCTCTTCCGTCCCGATTCGTTTGTCACTTAACATAACGCCCGATATGGCGATTTGACACCACGAGCTTCTCAGTCGGAACATAGAGGTCTTACAAGGTCGAGCCTGGAATCGATCGAATCCAGATAGCTGCGTTCGTCAGATATTTCCTTAGGGAGTAGACCATGGGCCGTACGTCCCTAGTGTGACCAGGACAAAAACTAAACTCGGTGTAGAAATTCCCAATTCGACAATACAGTTAGACCTGAGTTAGTCATCACCTGTTCGAAACAACTACCAGGCCATTCCCGTCGCCTGATATTCGTCATGGTCCGTTGCTTATGCTATTGGACAAAAAATAACTCGCCTATAGCCGGGTCATCTAGTATCTTCAGGGAGTGGCCCCTAGACCGTATGTCCCGGGTAAGATTAGTGCCGATTGTAAACAAAGTGATCACTTACCGACGTACATGACATAACCGGCTTTTCCGTACTCAATGACCTAGATTCAATTACGTCAGCCTGTTTCAGGATACCGAGTTTCGGCAGGGCGCTGCCGTACCGCAGTTGATATTGGCCTGTGATCAAATCAAGGCATTACCTACATTGGTGAGATAATTTATCCGGCCATCTCATTTCTTGAGAGAGAGAGAGAGAGAGAGAGAGAGAAGCCACTCGGCTATATGTCCCAGGTGTAACCAGTGTCCAGGCTAAAACTGATTCTCGGATTGATTTCCGGTTTAAATATGGAAGATAACGAATACTCCCCCCTCCCAATTACCTTCCTTCCCATAATCTCTGGCTATAATAGCACGTTATAACGGTATAATCCAGTGTTGTGTGTGTGTGTGTGTGTATGTGGATTACACTGGTACTCGGTGTGGTCGTTACACCTTCCAATGACAACTAACTCTCTATAATGTCATATCTCTCGTACCCACTTGCCGCGGAGCAACAACGAGTACAAAGTTAACGTATTGGCGTACCATAGTATCAGTATTGGAGTGACGTGTACTCATTCACCGGATGTTAACAGGTGTTTAGTGTACGTATTATTTGTTGTTAGCGTATTATGTCATACGGTGCTATACAGCATCATGATGGCGGCACTAATTACTAGTCACCCACTTATCGCCCAATAGTTACTTGGTCTGTACAGTATGATGGATTAGGTGTGATGAATAGAGCTTTAGGAGTGAACGACCTAAATGTGTTCTTGTTTTAGGAGATTTTTGTTCGACATTTCTTCGGATAACTAATATTATCAGTGATTATGTTACATGCGAAAAGGAAATATGCGTTTTCTCTTTCTCTCTCGGTGTGTGTGTGTGTGTGTGTGTGCGTGTGTGTGTTATAAGTGCACCATCTCATGAAAATCTTAAATTCGTTCTCAAAACACGCCTCCTCATGGCCACTTTTTGGTAAGTAATATCCGCTCTTCAACATCTTCGGCTAAGTTTTAGGTACTTCACGTTGAGGTTTTGTTGTACACTGCTCTTTGATGGCTACTGTTAGTGAAGTTATTTTAATTAAAATTATATTATTATTATTATTTTTCTTAATATTATTTGTTATTAACAGTGGCGGTAGTGGTAGTAGTAGTAGTAGTAGTAGTAGTAGTTGTTGTTGTTGTACCAGCAGCAACAGCAGCAACATTTGTGAATGATGATAACAGCCTATAGTACAGTCTGTTTGTTGACAAACATCTTCACATGGTTCTTGCGTCAGTACACATGATGCGGTATAGGGTTTTTTCTTCAAAGATTTCTCCGCCTAGACAACGAACCGGTGGATTTGTTATTTTCGTCGTTCGTCAAGTTTTCACGCTGTGCCATATAATATGTTAAAGGTTACAATTACCATTATAATCATACAATGTCTCCTAGTAGTGACTCTGTTTAGCGACAATCAGCCACTAACTAATCACTGATTAGAACCAGCTGTCTTCTTGTGATCGGGATAAATTACTTCGTCTAGTTCTCAACGAACCTCCGACGACTAAATCCGCCAGGAGGCGATTATGGGCGCTGCCTTATTGTGACGTCGATCAGAATGTGTGTCGTCGTCGGATGATGCATCACCTGTTCGCGTTCGGCGAGCCTGTAGCCGGTAGCCGCCTCGAACAGATTTCCAATATATATCACTTATTCAAAGGTTTGGCGCGGTTCAGCGGTCAACCCAATTATACGTCGGCTTTTATGAACTTAGCCGGCCAGGTATAGTTCTTCGGCCTGGCCTTAACTGTCCATAATGACTCTGTAATGAAAAACATTAATCTTATCGGCTTTTCGGCAGTGTTTTGTGTGTGTGTGTGTGTGTGTGTGTGTGTTTGTTGTGACACTGCTCGACTAATGTATCATTCACGCCGGTTTCTAATAAGTGTTTACACGGTTAGCGTCAGATGTGAGGACGCCTAAAACCGTCTTCTCCATCCGCTTCCGTCGCCAAATCTCCGCCGGCCACTCGGTGATAAATCGCTAGTTCGGTGACATTCTCTCACCTGACTACTAACTGCCCGATACTCCTTAGAGTAAGGGAGCTAAGGTATGGCGGCGCTAATAGCCCAACTCGTCTGGGTGATTCATCTTCCGTCTGGTCTACGGCGTGGAATGTTTGCTCCATCAACGTGTTCGAACACAGAACGACAATGGGCTATAGACCCAAACGTTCGGGCGGGGTGGTCGTTTGGCGACCGTGAAAAATGTCCCGCTTTGACGAGACCACACGTCACGGGACCGGAATAATGAATGTTATAATGTGTGTGGTTCACTGGAGCACTGATTCCGTAATCCGATAATCCGAGGCCAATCGAAATCTTTAATGTACAACACATTTTTACTAGTTCACAAACCGCTGATTAATGGGAGTTTGATGAGAGTAGATGGCTGGCTGCATGAAGCTGTGGTTTTTCACGAAGAGACAACTCTTTGTGTGTTGACATTTGGCATTTATCTTAATCAATTACTGCAAGTGTGTGTGTGTGTGTGTGTGGGGGGGGGAATTCTGTAGATGCATGGGGTGGGGGATTCTTCAATTTTCGTTAACTTTTAAAGTATATTTGATTCCATTATTCGGTTTCGGGAAATACTTGGCAACTTTACAACGTCGACTATTCCCTGCCTACCTGTAATTATTTGTGACAGGTGTTAGTCCGCGGTGATCCCTGGAAGGTGTATGTGTGTGTGTGTGTGCGTGTGTGTGTGTGTGTGTGTGGTGTGTGTGTGTTGTGTGTGTGTGTGTGTGTGTGTGTGTGTGTGTAGAGACTCTCCCCGACAGCTGCATGTCAATGACGAGCGGTGGTAATGGTTGCTTAGCCGCGTTCGATGACTGCCGACCGTTTGCTGAGATTCGTCTAAATTGTTTCATCTAAAAAGTGATCGCTGACAGCCGACTTTATCCCGACTCTCTGCCGCCAGTCCGTCAGCCGTGTCCGTCGTCATCTCTGACGGCTGTGTTCGTGTCAGCGTCGGCCTATCAGTCCCGTCTCTCACCGTCGTCATCGTCATTGGTAATGTTCCACGATTCAATTCACCATCGTCATACGTTTTAGTCGTGACAGCTGTCAGTCAGCCGTCAGTCAGTGTCTGATCGCTGTAGTTAGTTTCTGTTCCGTCAGTGACGGCTGTCATTATTAGCTGTCACCCATCTTCTATTATCGCTATCTTTTCCTTGTTCCAGCAGACAAAAGATACTTTCCAAAGTTTGCTGCCGGATTTAAAAAAATGATGATGATGATGATGATGATGATGATGATAGGTACTATCTACCCATGTGTTATGTAATAAAGTGTCTTGTCGTTTACTACTGAAAAGAAGATGGTTATGAGGAGCTATTACAGGTATAAGTTTTAATACAGTGAGTGAGTGAGTGAGTGAGTGAGTGCACTTTGTTTAGTTCCGGTACTGGTCGGACCTGAGACATATAGCTGAGAGGTGAACCATTAGAGAAACGTTCCAATTATACATCCAACACCAAGATTTGTACCCAGACCGGGATGTCTCTTACATTTTAATATAGAAATATCCCGAGATAGTATTTAGATATTTATTTCATGATCCCTGTAATATGTCGTGTTTTGTATCATAAATATATTTTGTTTATTTGTTCTGGTTTTTGTGGGAAGAGATTGGGCTAGAAGAGCTTAGAGTTTTTGTGATTAATGGTCCTCTTTAACTAAGTGTTAATTGTTTCCTAAACGTGTGGCAGCCATCTTGGGAGAGACCGTAACAGCATTAGTCCTTCTACGGGAAGAAGTGCAAAGAAACACAGCGCATTAAAAGCTGCCATGAGAAGTAATTCTGATTAGAGCCAGTTAATGAAGTTAGGATCGTTTTGTTGGATTTTTTTGGTCCAATACCGTGACTGCAGCCGGACGAAGCAGTCGGACAGCTGGCAAAACAGATTAGCGCGCGGATTGATTAAAATTTCATACATCTTTACAGCGACGTGAAATGCTGGCGGTGTATTAAAAATGACTGCCGCATGCGGTCGACGGACGGCTGCTTTGATGTACGGCATGACGCGGTAGACGGAGGACTGCGTGCCCGATCAGTTAGTACTGCCGACAAGTCGTCTTCTGTATTAGACTGTGGCATCGCATGATGAGAACTGACAGAACTTTCAACTGGCCGCTAGTTATTATTAGGATGAAATATACTCCCGGCTTCCTTAGGCGTCATCGGTTGTTGTCCAAAAATTAAAAACTCTCCCTTTCTTCCGCCTTCATCCCCCTCCCCTTCCTCCCTCCCCCTTCATTTCCTCCACTCTCTTTCTCTCTCTCTCTCTCTCTCTCTCCCTCTCTCCCTCCCTCTCCTTTCGGAAGCGAAGTTTTGAAATACAAGACGAATCATGCCAATGTGGCAAGGGGGTTCGCATTAAAAAGCCACGATTTCAACATTCTCATGTTCGTCGAAGTTCTCGCCGTTCATGGCAGAGTTTGGTCGTGGAGGCCATATGTTGGAGATATGTAATACGGCGATAAAAAAAACTGTTTTCACTTAGCGCCAGACTTTTTGCGGGCGCCGTGTTTATCTTGTGGTAAATTACCAATTGTTTTTGCGCTGATTGATGAGCCAACCCACAATCGGTCGTATTTAGAGCGACGCCGTCATTGTGGCCGTTCATTATTTCACCACCGATCTTTCATTACGCCATCCTGGCGGCTCCGTGTTACGTCATGTCGTACCGGCGGCCGCCATGTTTGTTTAAGCGGCGTAAACCAGGCAGACAACAAGTACTCAATACCACGATTGGCCGCGCGAACGTCTTGTTGTAAACAGTATATTTGAACGGTTGGCCAACCAGATTACCTGGATACCTGACAGAATCGATGGACTTGTAAGCCCATCCAGGTGTCTGCGTGTGTGTGTCTGTGTGTGTTGTTATTGTTGTTGTTGATACTGTTAAATTCTCACTCATGCGTGTGTAAACAGAATTATGCACCTAGCCACCTGTTGGTAAACAACATTGCATCATCAGTCATTATACACAACTTGATCATTGTACGTCAATCTGAAGACCACACTGTACCACTGTTTAAACACAACACTGTACCACCAGTCGTGTATAGATAAACAACACCGTATAAACAAGCCGCCTATACCCAACGTAATACCACTTTATAAACGCAATACCGTACCACCTGCGATGTGTATAGGTAAACAACGACCCCCACGCCGCCCGTACCACCTGCCTTGTTTATGTAAATAACTGTGTACGATCCGGAGCGGTGTTTTCCTGATTCTCTGTCCTTATCACCAGACATTCCCACACAGATCACTTCAGATCCGGCTCAAATAACCAGTAATGTAGATTGACTATTTCAAAGTGTTTCATTTACACGAGGCAAAGCATATAACGGAGTTGACACTCTCTCGTCGAACGTCATTATACAACACATTAGATAAAACCACTTTATCAAAGTGTACCTATCAGGCGGGGGGGGGGGGTGATCCGGCTAGTAATCGACGATCCGTATTACATAGGCAGCCGGGTTTAGTATAGAATCAATTTGAAATATATTACTGCGCGGTGTGGAATGGATTTTTGACATCTAGTCCCACTACATAAAATGTGGTAGAAACTTATTACACCTGTGAGGTATAACATTCTTGTAATCTGGTGGTGTGGAGGAGTTATTAGACCTAAAACTGTGGGATAGAAAGTACACTTTTTTGTATCTAATGTCGTCAGATAAATGTTTTATAACTTAGCGCTGTTGGAGAGAATGTATATTAAATCTAGTATCTTTGCGTGGAACACATCTAAAATATCATGTAGTGTGAATGCTTGATATTCGTTTATCACGTTTCATGCTTTTGACATAATTTAAAAACAGCTTCTGTTACTCCATGATCTTTGTACATGGTCCACTCGGTAGCCTTCTTTGTCTTTCTAATTGTTGTTTGTTTTTGTTCTAACGCAATCCCGTTTATAATACAAGCAATTTAGACTTATTTATAATAAACGCATAACTTGCTGAAGTTAATTATAAGTTTAGGCCAACAAGTCTAGGTCATAACTAAATATCTGATGGAGAAGCTCTATTAATGTGCCTTATATGCTTCAGTTGGGGCTGGAAAACAATATACACAGTGGAAATTGATGGTATTGATATATTATACGAGATGGTATTGCTGTATTCTACATGATGGTATTGCTGTATTATACAATATGATTTTTGCTGTATTCTACATGATGGTATTGCTGTATTATACGGGATGATATTACTGCATTATACGGGTCAATGATTTAAAATTGGGGAAAAGTATCGTCTTCCTTAACTACCACTAAAGTGTAATGACTTAAAACTATAAACTTTCGATTTTGACAATAAAAATCAACTTAAAATAAAAACATACATATAACCAGTTATAAGAGAATGTAGTGATTTTAAACGTTTTTGACACGGTGAGGGTTGAATGGGTAAAGAAACATGACTTAGACTTAGACACACACACACACACACACAAGCACAGACGCTCTTGGAGGCACACACTGATAAGAGACCTGTATTAAAAACCACCTTTGGAACCACTTCATATAGTCATTGAACAGAGATGGTACTTAAAGGCACATTCTGATCCTGGTTAATGTCGGCTAATATTATAAGAGACAAAACAAAACTAAATTTTCTGTTGTTATAATATGTAATAATGATACATACACACAGATAACAGGTTACACATTCTACCCGTCAACGTATGTACAGTACTTCCGTACAGTTGTCATGGCGCTTTCTTTTTGATGAAAGATTCGGCGTTACTTTTGATAAAAAGTGGCACCACAATGTCTCATCTTCTATAAACACGCCGGGCAGTTGGTTTCATAAGGCAATGAATACTGATTACGAGCGTTGCTATAGGCCTGTTCCCATGTACTTGTTCACATCTAACGATTCCATCTGGCTGCACTAATACAAGGGGTGACACCGTAATTATTGCTAGTCAGCCGATGTTGGACTCGGTTCAGTGTCGAGATTATGAATTAGATGAAGTGATTTCTATTTGGTTAGGTCCGTGTTGTTACACATGGGAAGACGTTGACTACTGTCATTTAAGAGGGACTAAGATCATGTGATTGATTGATTGATTGATTGATTGATTGATTGATTGATTGATTGATTGATTGATTGATTGATTGATTGATTGATTGATTGATTGATTGACCAGTGATTGTCCGATGGACGAATAAAGTGATTGGCGAAAAAAGGTGGCAATGGTCTCAAACCAGAAAAGGCAATTTCTAATGAAAATCAGCCTACGAATAAAATCCATTAATCACCTAATGTAAAATATATCAAAGCGTACAAGTGGCCATTTATCATCGGTTCCTCCATCTTCATTACAAGTTGTTATGGAGCCACTGAGAAACGAGATTTGTGTGTACATGTATTAAGAACACATGTAGTCGTGCAGATTACCGTTATTCTTGCGTTACACAAGTCTGTTTATTATATATATATATATATGAATTCCCTCATCATCATCGTCAGCCCCCCCTCTTATTTTCCTTAGAGCTCACAATACCTATTTTTCAAACGTTTTGGTGAAGTCAAACTAGATCATGTCTACATCACGTGGTTTTCTGAAAATTGCTAAAATTATTGAGGAAATGCTATTTTTGGTCCCTTAAGTCGACGTTGCAGTAGATGGTTACCGTATGGACGCTCACACAATCCAACATCTCTCATTCACCGTGGATAGTGGAGAACTCCCAAAGTCCTCCGGGATGAGTCCCACAGACTCTTCACAGGAAAGGTCAGAATCTTCTGATGGCCAGCGGAGTTTTACAGATGTGACCCAGTTCTTGTAGCGGTGGAAGACTAAACTAGGCCTATTCCAGCCGGTGACTTTGACTGGCCTTTCTTCTAATTGTTTATCCCATTGCAGGCCATTTTATTTCACTACACGCATTAAACTATTTTTAATACAGCTATAATGTAATGGTAGATTATTTTCAAAGGCCCGTTGACCTTTTGTCGTATTTATCGTTTCGTTAGAGGTCTATTTCCTACTCACCCAGTCATCTCCAATTCCCCGCGTTATCCTCTATACCCAGTCGGTAGAGGGAGTTTTGTCGGTGACGTCACGACATCTGTGATTGTAATTATTGCTCGTTTACGAAGTCTGACATTCGTAGAAAGTGAAGCCCACTCTTAGATCAGTCAGTGGTCTGTGGGACGGCTTTGGTCGTTGAAAAGTAATCGCTTGATTACTTTCAGGCGTCAGACTTGCTTCATTCCTTTCTTATCGTCGTTGTCTTTTTGTTTGTTTGTTTGTTTGTTTTGCGGTTTTGCGTCGAGAAGTCTATACGTTCAAGGTCCCCCCCCCTCCCACGAGAACCAATCTTCCGACGACTACAGTAACACCGAGTTTGACGTTTGTTCTATCACACTGATTAGCTCCAACGTTACTGATTAATCTTCCACATCGTTGATGTCTTATTATGCTAATTAACATTTTGCTGTTCCGTATATGACAAGGATCTAAATCTTTGGGGAAGTCGATAATTGGAGAAGCGTGATCGTTTCCCGCCACCCCCCCCCCCCCCACATTGTTTACACTCATTCACTCACTCATTCACTGAGTGTACGAGTAGTGTAATGGTTACAGCATTTTTCGGAAACTATCCATGTCATAATACCTATTAATTGTGTAGTTTTCGCCTGTTAAATCACTCCTCGGCCATATACATTCCATGTGTGGCCAGTGATTAGGCTAAATAAAACTCACTCACTCACTCACTCACTTACTTATTTACTTACTTACTCACTCCTACTTTAACTGGCTTGCTCCCAAACTATTACTTACATTCACTTGTTTTTCAGTTACTTATCTGTTTCTTCTCTCTCTCTCTCTCTCTCTCTCTCTGTGTGTGTGTGTGTGTGTGTGTGTGATATATATATATATAAAGATAGATAGATAGATAGATAGATAGAGCTGGTAATAAGAATTAATAACTTTTTCTGGCAGTTTATTTTTATTAGTGATATTGTTTTTCACTTGTTACAGGTTATCACGCAATGAGAGTGAAAAGATGCGGAGAGATAGACTCAATGCCTATATTGCTGAATTAGCTCGGCTTGTACCTTTGATCTTCTCATCAAGCAGGAAATTAGATAAAGCGAGCATTCTTCGGCTAACTGTAACTTATCTTAGAATATACCACGGTAAGTGTGGCCTACATATGTGTATTGTGCACACATGCCTGTGAGTGTGCTCGCATATGTGCGAATGCATGTGTGTGTGTGTGTGTGTGCGCGCGCACCTGTGTGTGTGTGTTATTTGCCAAGAATGAGACACTTCACATGTAAAAAGGGATATAATTTAAAAATTAACTTGTATATATATGTGGGGGCGTCTGAAGCAATGCAGTAGTACATTTAGGCTTGTATGTGCACATTTTTTTAAATTACAATGTGCTCCCAATGTTAGACAGGTTGATATTAAGCGAAACCGATAGGATCTAAAACATGCCGAGAATCGTGGTTGAGAAAAATCCGAAATGACTGCCATTTTCCGAGCGAGTGGATACCGTTGTGTCGTTGTATAGAAATAGCCTAACCTTGGCTTCTCAATACAAATATAGCCGTTTATGGAGTTGCATGACATTATCTGAATTTTATGATGAATGTCGCGTCGTGTTTTGATCATTTACGAAGAGTGCATTGATATTGAATGATGGCCGAAGAAAGTCCCGGCGTCGGATGGAATTTAAGGAAGCTAGTGTTTAACCCCGGCATGAATTATCCGTCAGGATATCATCGCGACGCGTCAGAAAATCCATCCATTTTACGCGTCCACGTTTTTACGGTACGTTTTCCCGCGGATCTTCATCAATTCGGTTCGTCCCACCGTGGTTGTCATTGTCTTCCGGAAGAGCGCTGGAGTCGGATGGCGTTCTCGGGAAGCAGCTTTCTTCGGAATTCATTTCTTTCAATTCTGTTAATTTGCCGCCCAGATAATTTGCATCGCCGGCGGGAAGGGGGGATGCTCGTAGTGAGCCGTCGACTAAACCCAGTTAGCGGAGACCAGCCATGGACGGCCCATTGTACTCGGGTGGAGTGCGTAATGCCTAACTGGAGCTGCCATCCGGACGCGTCAGCGCCGATTGTTGGAGAAAGTTCGAAAACTGTTACACGTATTGCGTTCGATTTTTATGCCGTGACCTTTCCAAGTGTTTCCGAGTAATTTTCAGGTGTTAAGTGGTAAATTACAATTGATCGACGGACGGGGTGGCGCTGCCGGTGATGCGGTAGTAGTAATAATAACAACAGGTGTCAAGAGATTTCCTGTTAAAAACATTCTCCAACGCGTTTGTCGCCGGTGGTTTTTTACCCCCTCTCCATTGTCAGTGTTTACATTTAAAAGGTTTTTACTGCTGCCGGTGCTGCTGCTCGTAGTTTTGTCCTCGGTTTAATTTATATACGTATCTACATCTAGGTTACTGACATAGTGCCATGATGCTAGGGGCTAGGTTAGAACGAACAATTCCGTCAGCGGATCATTGCGAAATCTAGGTTTCTGTTTACAACTAAATACGAACCCGCTGCATGTAAATGGTTGTTCGTGATTTTTTTACTGCCCATTCGATCGGCACCTTGCCCGATTGAACCAACGATGGAATTCATTGCCTATTCAACTGCTGATTAATTCTGACTGATCGAAACTGAAAATCCGTGTAATTTTCGGCCGATGGCGTGCAAAAAGGGAAATGTCTGAAATCGATGTTTTTGTTCCATATCTTGTGATAATATGATGAGGACTGGTGATGAGAAGAAATGAACAATAATAGAACGAAATGCTGATATTTTACGGTCACTTTTGTCCACACTGTAGGCTAAATGGGCCGAACGACGACATCCAAAGATGATGATGATTATTATTGATGTTTTACGGCCACTTTTGTACACAAGGTAGGCTAAATGGGCCGAACGACGACATCCAAAGATGATGATGATTATTATTGATGTTTTACGGCCACTTTTGTACACAAAGTAGGCTAAATGGGCCAAACGACGACATCCAAAGATGATGATGATGATTATTGATGTTTTACGGCCACTTTTGTACACAAGGTAGGCTAAATGCGCCGAACGACGACATCCAAAGATGATGATGATTATTATTGATGTTTTACGGCCACTTTTGTACACAAGGTAGGCTAAATGGGCCAAACGACGACATCCAAAGATGATGATGATTATTATTGATGTTTTACGGCCACTTTTGTACACAAGGTAGGCTAAATGCGCCGAACGACGACATCCAAAGATGATGATGATGATTATTGATGTTTTACGGCCACTTTTGTACACAAGGTAGGCTAAATGGGCCAAACGACGACATCCAAAGATGATGATGATGATTATTGATGTTTTACGGCCACTTTTGTACACAAGGTAGGCTAAATGCGCCGAACGACGACATCCAAAGATGATGATGATTATTATTGATGTTTTACGGCCACTTTTGTACACAAGGTAGGCTAAATGGGCCGAACGACGACATCCAAAGATGATGATGATGATTATTGATGTTTTACGGCCACTTTTGTACACAATGTAGCCTAAATGGGCCAAACGACGACATCCAAAGATGATGATGATTATTATTGATGTTTTACGGCCACTTTTGTACACAATGTAGCCTAAATGGGCCAAACGACGACATCCAAAGATGATGATGATGATTATTGATGTTTTACGGCCACTTTTGTACACAAGGTAGGCTAAATGGGCCAAACGACGACATCCAAAGATGATGATGATGATTATTGATGTTTTACGGCCACTTTTGTACACAAGGTAGGCTAAATGCGCCGAACGACGACATCCAAAGATGATGATGATGATTATTGATGTTTTACGGCCACTTTTGTACACAAAGTAGGCTAAATGGGCCAAACGACGACATCCAAAGATGATGATGATTATTATTGATGTTTTACGGCCACTTTTGTACACAAGGTAGGCTAAATGGGCCGAACGACGACATCCAAAGATGATGATGATGATTATTGATGTTTTACGGCCACTTTTGTACACAAGGTAGGCTAAATGGGCCGAACGACGACATCCAAAGATGATGATGATGATTATTGATGTTTTACGGCCACTTTTGTACACAAGGTAGGCTAAATGGGCCGAACGACGACATCCAAAGATGATGATGATGATTATTGATGTTTTACGGCCACTTTTGTACACAAGGTAGGCTAAATGGGCCGAACGACGACATCCGAAGATGATGATGATGATTATTGATGTTTTACGGCCACTTTTGTACACAAGGTAGGCTAAATGGGCCGAACGACGACATCCAAAGATGATGATGATGATTATTGATGTTTTACGGCCACTTTTGTACACAAGGTAGGCTAAATGGGCCGAACAACGACATCCAAAGATGATGATGATTGATGTTTTACGGCCACTTTTGTACACAAGGTAGGCTAAATGGGCCGAGCGACCTCCAAAGGTAATGAGGCGAAATCAAAGACGAAACAACCTTCAGATATGCCCACGCGAGATTTGAATACGAGTGATAGTGATCTGTAGTCCAACACGCTACCGCTAGACCACGGAGGCGCCCTACGACATCCAAAGATAATGAGGCGAAATGAAAGATAAAACACACTTTTCACATTGAGCCTAGATGTTATAGATCTGTCTGTCCAAACCACGCTACAATGTTGTGATAGAACGACGGCGATAGCATTCTAGCTTTATTGAATATAGATAGACAAGACAGCACCAAATATTTATATTTATATTAAATAATTTATGTCCACCGGCACCAATTATATTCAGCGCTTGTTAATATAAATTTCATTCGTCTCTTGAGTAAAACAAATAAAAAGTAGTTGATAAATATGATGTGGTTAACTGTCATAGCATCAAAGTACCAGTCGTACTATTGGCTTAATATAATAATAACTCATTATCAAAACTACAGTATTGATACATTTAACAAATTGTGGCATGTTTCGGGAAATATTTAATAGGCATTTTGGCTGCAAAGCTAATACAAATTTAATTTAACTGAAAACTAATCAGAGTTAACTATTATTATTATTATTATTTGATGGAGACATATTAATTGTCTTACCAGTAACTAATTACCATAATCTAATAGAGGATAGGACTATAATGATGATGTCATATGTGTCACCTTGACTTTTTACCAACGGGACTGTAAAAGCCTTTTGGTAAATATATACACGATAATGGCATTTATTTTAATAAAGGTAGTTTATAATTGGTCATCAGTGCTCAACAGAGGTGTGTCTATTTTGACGGTAGCTATTAATTATATGTTTTACGTAGACGTTACGTATGACTTATGCTCAGCTGAGGTTGTTTTTCAGTCTTAAACCACCGACAGTAGTGCTATTTAAGAATAGAGATGATGTAGATAGGTATCTATCTATCTATATGTGTATGTATGTATGTATGCGTGTGTGTGCGTGCGTCCGTGTTAAAATGCTGGGGTGAAGGGGGCGCCTTCCTGTTAGAGGCATTATTTCTTTTATTTTTAGCTTACCGATGATGACCCACGCTTTAACACTGCCTCACCTTTACCTCACCTTTCGTGTTCTGATACTCGGCCGTAACCAGAGAACCAATTGACGATGTTGTTGTCAATTTGACAATCCTCGATGGTTCTAATCAGCCCGTGAAGAAGGCCGTCGCTTGGTGGCTAACTTTCGCATTTTGTCGGCGGTAACGAATCGGTCAGCGCCACCTAGCGGCTTGCTCTTTCTGGTCTTTTCGGGTGTTACACCCACCACAAATAGGAAGACCGTCTCGGCTGAGAAGATTGGGCAACCATCGCCGAAACACGAAGTGCTCAAGTAATGCAACACTGAGCCAGACTAGCTCTCTCTCTCTCTCTCTCTCTCTCTCTGTGTGTGTGTGTGTGTGTGCGTCACCGATGTCCTGAGAAATAATTATTAAAAAGTGTGCCGTCGGTGTATTGGTTGGGTTAGTTATTTAGCACCAGCGTGACGATGTGTGCATACGTGTGTGGGTGTGTGCGTGTGGGTGTGTGGGGGGTGTATGCGTGCAGACTGCCATGGATGACTGATGGTGGCTTGAAGACAGTCAATTCCGTGATCCGAAGAATATGTATCACGTACACGGTTATAAAGCAACCCCACCCAATCCGCCCCGCCGTCCACCATCTTTGCCCTGATACCCACCGGTTATCTTAATACGTAAGACTCACCGCCCCCCCCCATCCCATATGACAACGGCCAGGTAGAGATAAATACCTGGACCTACAGTGAGCTCCGGTGGCCTAGCGGTTAAGCACTCGGCACTTGGTGCCAACGGTCGCAGGTTCGAACCCCGTAAGAGGTCGAAACTTTTCCAGGGATTAATTTCTCGGCTCACTACATCGTGGGTGGCTGACCACGTTAAATGGCGCTGCCGTCTCCACTGAATTATTTAAAATAAAGGGGGACGTTAAAAACCCCCTGAGGACGTAAAACACTCTGGCAGTGACCACCCTCATGGTATTTCGGCTCCATCTTTCCGTACTGCTCCCCTGTGAGTGGTGGGGGAGGAGATTTCTCAACCACTCCAACAGAGAGGCTGTGCTGATTAAGCGACAGCCTGGGGATTCTCCCCGAACAACAAAACCAAACCAACCAGCAACGGTTGATCCAATGTCATGAAGGTCATACATGCATGTTTAAACATAGTGCTCGATCGAAGTTAACTGGTTGTCTGCCCCGACATCCATCTCTAGACGGCTACGTGTAGGTTTGATGTACGATGGATGGCTTCTGATGCTCTAATCATATTATTCAGCCGAAGTACAGTGTCTGCGGACACCGTGTAATCATCAGGTGTCGACGATTATACCGTCTGGAGAGACAACAAACCTACCATCGTATTATCTGTCTGATCGCTGCCGGATTCTGACTTTTCCCTCGTGCCGTAATGATATATGTTGATCCGTGCCAATCCGTGTTTTAGCATACACTGATTATTATTATTATTATTATTATTATTATTATTATATACATGTTGGCTTGTTGATAACTATATTGTTCGATTCTGTGTACGCCTGACATGTAATCGGCCGGCTGTAAACACAGTTCAATATTGTTTATTGTTAGGTTTCGTTGTTCGTTTAAGAAAAGTATAAATTGGTTTTTAGGAAATCTCTGTATCATCACCACCACCACCACCACCACCATCATCATCATCATCATCGTCATCAATATTTATTATCGGTAATACTACTAGTAATAGTAGTAGCAATAGTAGTTGCAGTAATTAGTAGATGTAGTAGTAAAGAAGAAAAAATATAGCGGTAGTGGCCGTAATTATACGGCGGCTGGTATTTGTTTTAGCATGCTTGTGTGTGTGTGTGTGTGTGTGTATGTGTGTGTGTGTGTGTGTGAGCACATCATTTAAAAAGTGCCGTAATATAGCCGACTGATCAAAGTATGTCGACTAGTTATCTAACAATCGTCAGATTTGTGCCGATTTGTTTATCTAAATGTCGTTTTCACCTTCATCCGTTCTTCAATGTCATCTAGTTAAATATATGTTTTACCCGAATGTTTGGTTTACCCGTCATTCACCGGACGACTTCGTATTTGTGTTAGTATCACAAACAGAAATCTCAGCGTGGTTGTATATCTATCTCAGCCCGTTCGTTCTTAGCCAGTCTTTTTTGAAAGACATTTCCTGCAATAGACGGCCATAATAATCTTCGACGTCCCTGTGCTTACGTAACGGCTTAGATCAAGGATATGTCGGCTGTATCTAGATAGCTGCATATATAATGTCAGACTGACACCAGTCTGACAAACGGATTGCGTGTCTTTATCCAGCCACAGAAGAAGAAGAAATCAGACAGCGATCTCCGTCGTAGTACCACCCCACATGTGGTAACTGGCCGTAGCCTGGAAACTTGACGTTTTATCTCAGAGTTCCGTTTTATGTTTCGGGTGAATGGATCGGTCGTTTTTGAATACGCGTTCTGGAGTAGGAGTAAAACTAGACGTATTTTGCCTTACATCATATCCGATTTGAATATAAACATAGAATTCCATTGCTGATATTTATATTCGTAATGTGAAATTATCGGTAGCAGTACAATGTTGGATTTGCATAGATGAGTCTGGATTAAGACCATTTTTTCACATTATGACCTATATATATATATATATATATATATATATATATATATATATATATATATATATATATATATATATATATATATGAGAGAGGAGGGAGAATTGTGTTCGGCAAAAACGAAACAAAAATCATACCTCTTTGTTTGGTTTATGTGCCAATAAATGAAAGATTTGGGTTGCGATTTGTTATTGTAATATATATCCCGCGTGGAATAAGCTCGCCTGTCTATTTTAAAGGTGTATAGCTAAGCTCAGATTTAAAATATCAGGTCTTTTCACGTAGCTATGATCTATTCACATTCTGACTTATAGATTGATCCGGGGTCAATGATTAACTTGTTTAACTTCATCACTTTTCAAACGTGAGATACCTTGTCGAGGAGCTACAACCTAACGAAATAAGAAGTGAGATTTTTATTGATGGATGAAACCTCCCTTATAGGCAGGCAACAAGGGGATTCGATCCCACAACCTTGCTAAAAACTACAGTGCAACAACTACAAACATATGGGTCAATCTCATTTTGTCAGTATCCATTCCAATTCCACACAAATTTATCAAATCCAAATCAAGGAATTCCAATTCCAATACGTGTTCATAATCAGCACGAGGGCGCATTATACGGTGATTGTTTCTTTTTTAGCTGATTTTGTTGCATCTCACCAGTTTTTAGCTGCTGCTGAAATCTGGAATCACTGAGGCGACATTGTTCTGGTCTGAAAATCTTTCCAGTCACACTGAGAAGTGAAAATGAAGCCGGGATGGTCAGATATGTTGCTGCTAATCGAGAGAGTATTGGGTATCGGTATCTTTTGTCTTTCCGAAAAATCTAATGGGTTGGCATCTTCAGACGTAGTTGGCATCTTCAGACGGAGTTGGCATCTTCAGACGGAGTTGGCATCTTCAGACGGAGTTGGCATCTTCAGACACAGTTGGCTCTGATGTGTGTAGTCCTGTTATTTCCACATTTGTTGCCGATTGTTGGTCTAATAATTCTCTTTTAAGTTTTTAATGTTTATTTATTTCGAAAACTATTAATAAAATTGACGTTCGTTCAGCTCTGTCGTAATATTCGATAAAATCATGAGATTTGATGTTTCGTGCCGACTGCTGAACATTGATATGCCACAGTATTTGCACTGAAACTTTAAGTAGCCGGACGTACTGGCATCTTTGGGAGGTCGAAACGCGCCGAAACAACCCGAGTTTTGCTCTCGCCATACTGATACTCCTAAACCATGCTTTTATAGTGAAATTGTAATGACACTTAAAAGCTTATAAGTGGAGTCTATTATGACAGTTTAATCCAAATATAATTCCCTACACGTTCTGTCTGAGAAAATCATGAAGTGTTACATTAAAGGGGACAGTTATGCCAACCGGATATTGAATACTCCGATCCAAACGTGGTATATACGAATTCTACTCGGCAGATCGTGAGCAGATCGTGGACCATTATAATAGCAAAGGGGTGATACAAGTAGGAGTAAATACTTGCGGATGGACAGTCGAAGATGGACACGATCAGTTCCAGTTCCAGAATTGAATTGGCCCAATGTCTGATCCACTAACGCGGGCAATTTATTGGGATTCGATCCCAGAAGCCATCCGCTGGAAGTTTGCTGTCCATCCACTGTCACGGGCATCACTCGGGTTCTAGCTGAATGTGCATCTCCAGTAGATGGTAGATGACGCTACCAATCGTATCATGAACCCCCATCCCCCCCCCCCCGTGTGACTTGTAGAGACATGATTGGTGCTCATCGTGTTGTTCCCGATCAGAGAGAGAGAGAGAGACAAATACGATATATAGGTTGATTCTCTGGCTAGCTGTTTGTAGATTCCGGGCATTCCATCTGAGTTGTTTTGCCATCGTTTTGCCCATGTTTTTTTTTACTGTTATGCATTCATATCAAAGTTATCACATTCGTCGCAGCTGACGCCCGCCCTCCCCCGCCGCCCCCTCTCGCCCAGTCTTTTATCGGCCCATATGCGGCAAGGAGAAATAAGTTGTACGTTGTTCCGTGTTCGTTATATGGTTTTTGTTGTTGTTTTCCGTTTATTTTCGGTAGAATGTGAGGTATGGACCCCGAGTACTTCATTCTTTGTTACGAACCTGGTGAAGTAAGCGACTTCATTTCAGACATTACGGACTTATCTAAACTCGTACTCATCCGTTATTGAAACATGACTTGTCAACTCGCCGACTATGTGATTAGGTTCGTAGCAATTTTCAAAACGTATACATTAATCAATGATAGACGGCAACACGTTGAGATGTGACATATTTAGGAGACGACACTCACCGCTGCACGTTTACGTAGATTATAATTCAGTCGGCTTAATATCCGTTCCCGCGCAGAATCGATGCTGCCTTCGTGTACACGATTACGGCCACATTTATTTCGATATACCTGTAATTCTACTATCCAGTACAATTGATCTGAACGGATCGAAAACTTCTATTTAGACTATAAGTGGCCGGCTCTTGTAAATAGCTCAGATTGAAGGATGATCTCATTCAGGTTCACAAACTGGCTAATCCTGATTTGGTCCATTTCCGGTGTGTGTAAAATGAAAAAGAAAAAAAAACACACACACCATAAAACTTATTATTGTCATTTGCATGTCATCCACAAAACGAAAAAAACTATTCCCGAGAAGTCTTGAAACTTTTTAACTGCGCTACAGATCGAATAAGAAAAACATTAATTTTCACATTGCTCTCAGCGCACTTGATAACATCAATTGTTTGTTTTAAAAATTCTCCCCCTCCCCCCCTCTCTCTCTCACTCTCAGATAACAGGAATATCCCGATTTAGACAAGTGGTCGGCTTTTTGCAAATAGCTCAGATTGAAGAGTGATCTCTTTCGGATTCACGAACCGACGAATTCTGATTTGATCATCCACATCGATCTCCGGCATATGTAAAATGAAGGGGGATATCCGTAAAACTTCTACTTGTCATTTGCATGACATCCAGAAAACGCCAAAAACTATTGCCAAGACTTTTTAACTGCCCTACAAATCGAATAAGAAAAGAAATAGTGTTCACATTGCTCTCAACGCACTTGACAACATCAATTGTTTGTTTTAAATCTATTTCTTTCTCTCTCTCTCTCTATCTGTCTGTCTCTCTCCATTTCGCGAACTGAACTGACGAAGTTGGCTGTACCAAGTGAACCAGTCACATTGTCCTCCAGTAAAACCATCGCTATTCGTAAAATGATCTGTTTTATTTATATCGTTTAAGCAACGATCCCCTCAACTCCCCCCATTTAAGTAGTTTTACATCCACTTCTCTGTCGCCCGTCTGTATACAAGAATGGTTTAGGAACGGTTTTATAATGTGTCATCTCCTACATAAAGCTATATTATGTAATAATCTGTTGTCTATATAATTCAGCTTCCTCTTTAGTATTAGGGACACCATCTGCGCTAACACGGACGTATTTTTGCACGTTATGGTCTTAATTACATTTCTTGGGGTTTGTTTTCGGCCAAATTAAATTTTATTGACGCTCAAGGCAGTTTGGTGAGATACTAGCTATTTAATATGATTACCCCCATTATCTTTTTACAGTTCAGTTCATATATATATATATATATATATATATATATATATATATAAGAAAAGAGAGAGAGAGAGAGAGCGTGCACAAATGCATACACGATTATATACTGCAATGCACGAATAATTGCGGGGTCTCGAACAGGGATCGGGTAATCAGCTTATCAAAATAAATAAGCATCCGGGGTTAATTATCTACCGTAGCCAATTATTGTGAATAGTAACATACTATTGTAAATTGTTACACGAGTATTTGTAGTAATTTCCGGCATATTACGTGAAAAGTAAATAATAAAATTAAGTCTAGAAACGCGATATACTACAATGACATCCATATTTCAGTTGTTTGTTTTAAGACGACGCCATCTCTCTCTCTCTCTCTCTCTCTCTCTCTCTCTCTCTATTTGCAAACTGACAGTTCCATTGAGGTTTGGAAATGATGTTGTGTCGTAAGAGCCAATTAAATCCTATCAAGACATATTTAAGCCTTCAAGTACAGATTACAATATTATTCGAGAAATGACTGGTAATGTGTAAGATAAACGTGTAAAAATCGGGTTAGAAGTTATTTCCTGTGTCTATCAAAACAGGATCCGGACGACCTAGTTCGATGTGACTACTAAATATATATCATCGACGGTGTAAAACGTTAAGATCAGCCATTGCCGAAAACGTCTGAGGTTTAGTTGTTATAATGAGCCGGCGATAAAACTGGAGAAACAACAACTCAATACAAGTATTAATTATTACAATTCTACCAAGTTTTGTTACGATTGTTTTTTCCCCATTCAGGTGTCCGATTAACCTGTTAATCAATGTTTATTAACCCAAGACAATATAGGTTGATTATCAACGTCATTTGACTGGCGTTAATTACGGCAATACAATTATTGTTGTTGTTGTTGTTATAAATGTATGCCGTTTATTGTGTCGTTCCTACTCATGCAGCTTTGAAATGACATGAACCCATGCAGTGTTCATTAAGGGAAGTAGAACCTTGGAAATTAATAACACTGTTTATGCATTTTCGCTTATCATTTTTTGCATAAATAAATTCCCTTATTCGATCTTCCTATAGGTGAAGCCATCCAGGTAAACCTTCTCATGTAAATCTAGCCTTTGTTGCTTTTGTAAATTTTAGATGAATGCAATTTATTAAGAGGATCAGATTATCTGTCATCCATATTCGGTTACGAGTATAAATCTATTATCTAAACACGTTGATCCCGCAATCGGTCGGCATTCTGGAAATGACTTCCTGTTGGTGTAAGAGAAATTGAAGGTCATATAAATTTTTACCAATAAACATGCATATTTTAGATTATACCAAGAATTGAATGCTTTACCTAATAGTTTTATTTCTATTTCTGCCACCAATCGAAAATTATACGGCTCTGTACATAGGTTAATATATAGACAACATAATAATGAACATTATCTGTAGATAGCATCAAAAGGTAAAATATCAAATTGATAGGTTTTCAGTTTAGATTTGAAAAGATTCTGTGTTCGAAACATATCTTATGTGCCATTGGAAGGGTGCACGGACAAACGCCCACCGGCAAATGGTCGCTGTACAAATGTCCACTGAACAAAGGTTCACCAATAAAGCGGGAGATTGGACCACCAAGAAAAAAATAATAAACAAACAAAAAAAAATTATAAACGACAACATTAAACGAATGTTTTTCATTTATTTACATTCCGAATCGTGAATCATGATTGCAGTGAACAATCCCGCCAATATTATATGATTGCAATCATGGATATAATTTATAAAGGACAATATAAAATATAGCAATTGATGATATGAAGAAACCTAAAGATTACATGGCTTCAATAAATGGATTAATTAATTTCGATGTAAAAGAATTTTAATCTTCTCGTTCAAGTTCATTGCATTTGATTTACATGGCTACTAACAGTTAAATGTCAACAGTAAAAAGCTTATAAATATATAAAAATAGAAATCTATAAATATGGGGATTTATGCTGAATCACCACCAACACTTAAAGTAAGGAATACTTGTATCTGATTTCCACCCGACCCCAGTGTTTTTGTTGTTATTGTTGTTATTGTTGTTATTGTTGTTTTGGGCACCGATAACAGTGTATACCTTTACCGTCAATATTTCATTATTTACCATGATATAATCTCCTTTTCGATCGGGAAGTATCGCTGACATTATTTTAAATGCCTAGAAATAAATCAATTGATTGTATGAGATATTGGGGGGGGGGCTTTTTTCTAATAATAAATTCCATTAATTTGCTAATAACGTAATGAATGGTGTCCAGTATGGATTTATAGGATTTGCTTAGCAGCGCTGTCTGTGTCAGTATCCCAGTTTCATACACACGCAGAGACACACACACACACACACACACATACATGCATCACGCACGCACAGATAATGATATCAAACAACATGGGGTGGTTTCCGTTTCACGTATTTTATTGAAGTATACAATATTTAAGTAGTAAAAATGTAATACTATTACAGGGTCAACGACTGAATTATGTTATGTTCTGTAAATAAACTTCATTGTTGAAACTTGGTAGAATTGTAATAATTAATACTTGTATTGACTTATTTAGTTATTATCGTTGTATAGACAGAAGGGCTACCATACAGAAATGGAGACACACACACGCGCACGCCGACACGCGCACACACGCATACACAAATACGTGCTTACGTGTCTGCGCCCATACGCGCGTGCACACGCACACACAGACTAATGAGACATGATAAACTTTCAGTATGAACATTTCTGTATTGAGTCCTGTGATGTACCATTCGGATGTTATAGTAGTCACTATTTTTAATTCTCTCTGTCCCGGTGCGTTTCACAAACTGTTAAACTACGTACATATACACGCACGCGCGCACACACAGACACAGAGAGAGAGAGAGAGAGAGAGAGAGAGAGAGAGATGCATACACTTACTCACTCACTCACTCACTCCTTTCACCTGGTTTTTAAATGCCCTGACCTCACTAACCGTCAACATGACCCCAGTTCAAGTGCCTTTAGTCTTCTCGTTTGAAAGAATCGTACGCAATTAATGCCATTTCTTATCGGCTCTTCTGCTGCCGGAGGCTTGATTACAAACGCATCCATCTCAATTACACATAATCCAGGTTTATCCGCGAAAAACCTAGCCATCGTCTACCGGTGTGTCGGGGGTTTCGGTCGGAGAAAAATCTTTACATTATGTATTGGAAAGCACTTAAATACCCCGTAACCGGCCATCAGCTGGTACGAGCGTACAATAAAAGCCATTGATCCCAGCCGTATCTGTGACGCTATCATCAAGGGGTTGGCATGACAGAATTTGTCACCTGTCACAGTTTTTGACAATTTCTTTTTTCCCCCTCTTCTTCTGTGTTTGATTTTTTTTATTTTGCTATTTTTTCCTCGTCTAGAAAGTTTTTTCCCTTCTCACTCTCGTAGACAATTGTCAATATTCACTTAATGTCGTCGTTTTATCGCCGTCACGACGCAGACGCCGGGATCCTATTACCTATAATCCACCGCGAGCGTATCTGCTGGGGTTTTTCTTGTTTTTTTGTTGTTGTTTTTTGTCCATATACCCATTTTCGCAATTCTTTGTTTGGTTGCGATTAATTCCATTATTCATCATATAACCTTTGACTGCTCACAAAAGTGTCCTTCTTTAATAAGTCGATTAATCTTCGTTAATGTGTGTCTCTAGTCGGTATGATTGCGGAATGTTACGCTGCTATCTGGCGAGGCGCATCTCATGCATTATTCATGAGGTATATTAATTAGTGCCGAAATAATTATTATAAGGTGAATCCTGCTGATTTTTATACATTTTCATTTTTTCCGCTGTCATTCCAGATTTGATCAAAAGCGGTAACTCCGACTTAAAATGGAAGCCGGATTTCCTTACCTACGAGAACATGGGAAACTTGTTGTTGGAGGTGAGTATATGTCTGTCGTATCACTTGTATGCGTGTATCATCCACGCCATTCTCGCCTCCCCCACCCTCGATGTCATGATCTTCATTGTAATATACTTGACCCCTGGAACTGATAAAGAACTCTTGCTGATAGAAAAACGTGCAAAAAATGTAACATACAATAAATATTTTATCAAAACAAGGCACGCACCAATGACGAGTGCGTCCGTGCATGCGTGCGTATGTGTGTACGTGCATGCATGCGTCCGTGCATGTGTGTGCGCGCGCGTATGTGCAGCAGTGGTGTCGACGTGATAGAGCGATGTGCATATTAGTTGGTCTATGGATTAATTGAATCCACACGACAATATACCAAAATACTAATATTTCAGTACACTGATGGCCCGCCAAGTACATTGTTGTACAGAATGTTGTCTGTGTTGTATATGGAACGTGGCAATAATCCACCATCTCACGGAATGTCCAATATTAGTCAGCTCGTGTCGAGAACTGACGAAATGAAGTGGATTAGAATTGACTGAATTAACAAAATGTCGGATCGTTGGTGTCACATTTCATTATCTCTAATGTGCCGACTTTTGACTTAAATCTGAATACATAATACATAATTTTCCTCATCCTGGTTGACTCAGCCGTAAGTCAGTACCTATAGTGGAGTACAGCTTATCGGTCATAAACAGTTGGTATTCTATTAACTAGCGGGTGCCGCTGTGGTGCAGCTGATAGGGCGCATGACATTGTATACTGGTGTAGTCGGCGTCGCTGAGATGCTTCATCCTACAATAGAAAGTTTTTGTTCGAACTTCAAAATTCTATAGGTATTGGTCCCCTCAGCTGTGTCTCCAAGGTATCGGCATTGCCGATGCTAAACGAAGCGGTCGGTCACAATATCAACCGAGTCGGCGAGGTGTAAAATAGGCATTCTTAGCCGCTAACCAGAACGGCTTTATTACAGAAGTACTGAATTTGTGGTGTGTACGAAATGGTGTTGTACACGCCAAGTAAGCAGTACTATTTGTTGCGAGATGTTATGATTATTGAATTGTTTCGAGTGCGATAGGTTGATTTATCTCGGCAAGAATCAGGCTAATCCTGTTCGAGTCTGACAGGTGAATCCTGGGTGATCAGACGAGTACTAGGATATAGCCATCTCAAACCAGTAACACTGTCTTGTACATTTTCTCATACGGTAAGTACGGAAGATGACCAGAAATAACATTTGTACGATATTTCATATTTCGCAAAGTGTTGTCAGACGCCATGACGATTTACTTACGTCTATGTCAGCTTGTTTAAAGCATTTCTTTGGTGGATAATATATTTTTTTTGTGTGGGTAGAAACGTCATATTAAGTTTGACGCACAGGGAGTGTTGACGTTATACATATAACTATCAAAACAATGCCAAAACACACATCTTGATGACGTCATCACACATCTCCATTCGAGTGAAAACGAACAGAACCGAATATTCACGAAGATGCGCCGTATTTGTTGCGCGATTGCTGTTCGAGATCAGAATTAAATATCAACGTATTATACGTCCTCATTCTTTAGTACATTTATAGTTTTAATAACCTTAATTTATTAAGTGACTAGAATTAATCTTATCTGGCGTTTAAATAAGGAATTATATATTTTAGAATAGGATTTACAAATAGGCCTAATTGCTTTAGATTAGTAGTACCCGTGTATCATGAAGAGTCTGCATGTATACACAGCGCTCTTCAGTATTTACACTAGGTTTTCGACTTTTTGTTGACAGTATTCATATTTGTAGTTAATTGTAATGCAAGTTGTGTGTCTTTTGTGGTATTTTTAAGATGATGTAATAATATTGACATTTACTCGGTAATTACTTTTTTTTAGTGTAGAAAATCGGTTTATCTCGGCACTGGCGTCCATATAGGATGTCCCCCTTATGGAGTGCGAGAACTATGGAATTTGTACTAAAAAAAGATAACATACAATATTGTCTGTAATGGGATAGTGGCTTTCTTTCGACATCTTCCTGTTCCGACAGTCATTCGTTCAGATAGTTTATTCAGTGACAACGATTGCTTCTCCTAATCTTCCAACATCGCACTGAGGAATGATTTAATTTTATCACAACGACGAGTTGACCCCCCCCCCCCATAAGTACTGGATAGAACTCGCCAGTTCGATCTAACAATCGGTTATGCTATCAGGTTGGCTAAACATCGAACTATCGGAACTGGAACATAGAGCAGTCTTCGGAACATAGAACAGACTTAGTTTGTGACAACATCTCGAGACGATTCTAATTTTTAAAAAGGCATTAATTTATCTCTTTGTCATACGATAAGGCGTTGAATGAATACATGATTTGCGTGTTTTAGTGATATGCCGTTTTTTTGTTTGTTTTTTAACCAACAGTCTGTTGACGGATTTCTATTGGTCGTTAATCAAAGTGGACAACTGATCTTCACCACAGATGCCTTTACTTCTACTCTTGGCCATAGTTTGGTAAGCCTTCGTTGTTGTTTTTGTTTGTTTTTTTGGTTGTTATATGCTCGCCCACTTGGATTTAATTATTTATTTAATAATGTACTTATATCCATTTCGTTTTAGTTATGATAGCATCCTCGTAATCAGTTGATAGCCAAATATGTCCAGACGAATACCGACGATTAATTATGAATATTATAATTCAAATGAAATGGTTGCATTCGTTATCATCAAGCTATCGTTTCCGGCTGGAACTAAAATGATTAGTTCAGTTAATATTTAATTATTGTTTTTGCTCGAAATGATTTTTTGTACGCAATATCTGTCCTTCCGTCCATCCGTATTTTTGTCTGTCTGGTTTTCTGTCTATCATGGTACAATAATTCAGGTTTATCGCAATCCCTCCATGCTGCTCAGAATGTCAATGGGGCCCCTCTCTCTCTCTCTCTCCCTCTCAGTCGCATGTTCTTTATATAATAAACACACACACACATATGCACAAAGAGAGAGAGAGAGGGGGGGAACAATAATTATATGCGCATATATACATATATTAAGTGGATGTATACATATGTCGGTGTTAGTGTGATCATGTGATCAGAACAATTTTTTCATATTGCTTTTTTTAATTCTTTATTCACACTTGTTTTTTAAATCGTTATTCCTTCTCAGTCATTAAGCCACTGGTCAAAACTGGTATACGGTAATTACCACATATTCACGTAATTATTAAAGTTTTCGTGGAAATTGAACTAATCTAGAACTTTATTCTTCAGATCACAAAATGAACAATGAAAGGAACACTGATAATAGTTGATTTCGGAATTTTCGGATTTGTTATTGTAATTCGACAAATAGATGGACTTCACTGTATGAAAATGTCATAATCTGGAGACAACTCCAGATAATTGATTTGATGTCCGTACAACTGATCCGGACTTTTTTGTCCTTTCTTTTCCATAATCTATCGATGTCAACGTTTTAGTTCTATGCCGTAGTATTGTAGGGAACTTGATAGTCGAGATTTGTGTAAACGCTGCAGGACGGCCTAGTTTAGCCTCCGTGTCATAGATGATTGTTGTCAGCTTTCAGCTTAAGTTGGTGGGTGTTGCTAGTGATGTTAAAGAATGCGGCCATCACACTCTGGATTAATTCTGAATGCTAACGGTCCTCTAATGCATTAACCCGCACTGTCAGTGACCGCCCCGGGGTAATTGGTGCTCTTTCCCCTCTACCGTTTTCCCTTGTTCCACGGGAAAGGTGGAGAGCGACACTTATTTCAGTCATTTCTCGTTTATGGAAACGTGCACAGATTTGTCAACACACACACACGCACACACACGCAGTACATCACCTGTATGCATATACTGATGAAGGGCACCGTTTATCTATATGTGTGCACGTTGCCGCTATTTTACGGCACCTTTCGTGTACGAGGTGAGTTAAATGGGCCGAGTATTAAAGTAAATTAAAGCTGAAATATGTGTCAAAAGTACTTAGATTAAATTGATGGACAACTATCTTATTGCATGATCAGTGTGTATATTGGAGGTAGTTGAGGCAAGTTTGTTGAGTCAAATCCGAGCTTTATCCGAATTTAGGAGATGCTTCTTCGTTTGCCTGATCATCCGATTTTACTGCTGAGAGAGATAGATTAGCCTCCTCTCTGACATGTATGTCGAGTTAGACTAGTGACTAGGCTAAACAAACAATCACTCTGTCTATTTGGCGCTGAAGTGGTACGAATTCCTGATGTATAGCGTTCTTTAGTTACGGAGAGCCTTTGTACAATATATGATTTGCTATAGCTGGAGATATTAAGAAAGTTTGTTAGTTCCTTTTCGAGCGAGTAGTTGTTTTACTCACTCGATATAATCACAGGCTGAATCTTAAGGTGAAAGATGAAAAATCCCCCATCTGCTATTCTTCCCCACGGTCTGTAGGTATTGCCACCTGTGCCAGATAGAGTGTGGGGGGGGGGTCCAATGACCAGTGAAATTGGAAGGTTATTTATCAAGTAAAGTGACACCAAGTCTTAGATTCTCCCAGCACGTGTCAGATTATATTGATGTATTAAGGTTGATTTATTTCCGGATATACCATTAAATCATTATGCCAGTTACGAGAGGAAGTAGTACTTGGCTTAACGGTTGCCATTTTATGCTACAACGACCCGTCCTTTACTTTTAATTTCGTTTTACTTTATACTCCCATCTATCGGTAATCTTAACGATTACGGATCATCACTGAAAGGGATTAATTGCCACTTAGAAACCAGGCCGTCCGGATCGCTGACTCGTGCGAACCAGATCCGAGTGTTATCGCTCCGTTTGAACTTTGAAAGCGTGCTTTAACCGGTCACCACCAGGTGGCAAAGATCATTATAGTGCGGGCCGAAAAATAGCTTTTGCACATTGTTATTAGTTGGTGTAGTCGTTCGTTTGTGAAAACATCACTCTCTATGATAAGAACGAGTTGAGAGTGTGAGACAGAGACAGAGAGAGAGAGTGTGATCCGTTTGTTTACGACCTAACTCCGACGGCGACGACACGGACTTTTTAACGATCTCGTCTAGATGAAACTAGCCGGAGAATGGTTGGATGTAATCCAAAACACCATTAAGCCTCGTTGACGAACAAAACATGCACTCAAATGTATTACTTTGTAGCAAACTTTGATCAAGATTCTCACCACTCACTCCTCTCTCTAACTCACTCACTCTGTGCGTGCGTTTATGTGTGTGTGTGTGTGTGTGTGATTACTGACTATATGTTAAGACACGTTTTCCTGTGGGTCAACTGTTTGATATTAGGTCTGAAGCCTAGTGTCAGGCGTCTTCTTTAGTCACCGATGTCAAATCCAATTACGTCTGCCGATAATCAAGTGAAACAGTGAAGCCATAAGGCCTTTCTTTTCTTCTTTTTTTGACATCACGCTGTTAGTTTACCAAGTCAGTTGAGTATTACTGGTCGAGAAAGGAAATAACGCGATTTCACTCATTTCCCAGAGTAAACTGGTTAGGAGACGTTTAAGTAAGTTAGCATTCTAAGAAATCCCCCCCCCCAAAAGAGACAGACAGACAGAGAGAAGAGAGAGTCTCACTAGTTTAGAACTTGCACCTTTCCTGCAATGATTGTCACCAACTGGTAGGGTACTTCCAAGTCACCACACATACACACACGCGCGTGCGCACACACACGTTGTTCAAAGGTCTTTTCATTATTTGTGCGTCTTTTGTCAGAGAGCCACACGGCACAAAGCTTTATCTGATCATTTAACGCTATAGTAAATAAATAAAACACTTTTTACTTCGGCCATGAGTGTTTGTCCAATCTGACAAGTAATACAACAAGGTAGAAAAATAACAGAACTTGTTATATATATTTTTAATTCCCCCCCTCTGATTTTCACAAATAGAAAATGTCTTTAGTTCAATACGCACGCAGTGTTTATAATAAGCTGGTCTATGATGTTGCTTTTTGTTGGGGGGGGGGCATGTCAAATGATAATCGCTGTTTTCAGAGACTTCTAAAGCATTGTCACAAGTAGCTATTAAAAGTAGGCGTTGTCTTTCTGCTCGTTATCTGCTACGAGAGGTACTCGGTTTATGTCCATTTGCCAAATTTATAGTTGGGCAGTACTTAGAAATTTGTTTGCTGATGACACAATCAAACTGATCGCTCAGCTGATATATATCTCGTGTTGTTGTTAAACGTGATAATAAGTTGCCATGTTTGGATTATTTCTAGATAAACACCAGCGAGCCATTATCACACCCACGAGTTATCGACGTCCTTCTGGAATCTGAAATGCAGATATCGCAGTTTTTTATGATTCCGAATGTGTTGATAGCAGAGGTCAGAGTTTCATTTGAATACCTCAGATCGGTAACCAACTTTACGCGTCATCTTGCTTTGCAGGTAGACGTTTTAGGCATATCGATATACCGAATTATTCATCCCGAAGATGAAGATATCATGAGACAGCAGTTCAAAGGAATTAAATCAAGCAATAATAACCATGGTTTGTTAATGCTATTTTGATATAAGACCATATTGTTGTTGTTGTTGTTGTTAACTTCAAGGTTATCTTATGCAATATCGACTATATGTATTTACTATGCACTTAATATCAAACTGTTTAAATGTTCGCTCTCAGCGTAATGTTATTAATGAACGCATCAGTGTGAGATCATAATGAAATTAATATAAAGCTATATATATATATATATATATATATAAACAGATACTGTTGGCTCAGATGTTGGATGCAGTGGACACAGGTCATTATATGTACGTATGGCAGCCAAGACAAACAAACCCAGCATCCGCTACGAGAACATTCACATTATAGGTCACCTAAAGGTCATTCCTCCACCTCAGTCTTTAAATATGGGTATGTTATAAGATAATTATTTTGGCTCGTTCTCTGTAAGATGTATTTCACGAAGTTATCATTGCATTTAGTCGTCCAAAACATCTGAACATTAATTGGAATAACCCCAATATGACCTTGTAACTTTTACTAATTATAATTATGGACAAGGACGTAATTAAAATTCATTCGCCAACTCAGGACGTAATTAAAATTCATTCGCCAACTCAGTGTGCGTAATTAAAATGGTTCATAAATTACAAAACTGCTCGTAATTTGACAGGAAAATATCGCTAGTGTGTGGTTGTGTGTTGTTGTTGTTGTTGTTGTTGTGTGTGTGTGTGTGTGTGTGTGTGTGTGTGTGTGTGTGTGTGTGTGTGTGTGTGTGTGTGTGTGTGTGAATACATGCTATCAAGAAAATAATAATGCATGGATATATATATATATATATATATATGTGTGTGTGTATATATATATATATATATATATATATATATACATGCACCCTCGCAGTATTTAAATATGAATAAACTTTGGTTTGATCAGAAGCCATTCACATTTTAATATTGTTCATGTTTTAATACCATTCATCAATGCTCATCCGACAGTAGTCCCAAGATTTAACCTCAAGGGTTTTTCTTCTTCTTTTGAATCCTCTCAACAGGACGCTCCGATCCCGATTTGTGTTTAATTGGCGTGGGTCGCGTTGTTTCTGGCGAAGCCATTTGTGAGATTTCTCCCCAATCGGACAACAGTACCAAACAATGGATCTCACGCCACGAGATGGACGGTACCATAACATTCAGCGACCAGAGGTAAACGTCATTTATGGTGTCCACTGGCCATTTATTTGTTCGTCTCGTGATCAGTTCTACGCCCGTCCTGTGTAACTGGATCAAAAGTAAGATGAACGATGCAAAAACCGATTTGTGAATAGCAGACTTTTGGCATTTTCAGCCATCGTAACGCACATTCACAGATATCGTCTGCACGGACATTGATATACAGAAGTGACGCCATCTGTTAACTCGCTATTTTATTTACGTCATAAATGTAATGAAATAAAATGCATTTAGTAAATTAATTAAGCTAAGATTTGAGCGGTAATTAATAAGTGACTGTAGTTTAATGTGGAGCAGATCCGAGGCATCGTTTTATTTGTTGCATTCATCGTATAATTCTTCAACTTTCTCCATTACGTTCGTGCATTTTTTCAAGGAATCGTTTTATGGACATTTCAACTGTAGCGTTTTATGTTCCATATTTAAAGAGGGGCCTTGCTGACGGGATTCATGCCCGGAGAATCGATAGGAATGCCGGCATATGCTCTCGTACACCCAGAAGACATCAGCTCCATTGTGGCGGTGCACAACCTGAGTAAGTGTGCATTTTACATTTTATCATAATAATCCGGTTATCTCAATGCGTTTTGTGGAACTTAGTTTCATTAACACCGACGATCGGGTTTTGTGAATTTCTCACTTCATACAGATTTAGTCGATACGAGATGTGTTTATGTCCTATACGGATTATGATTTCTGTCGTGTTTTTTTTTTGGTGTTGTTTTTTTGTTTTGTTATTCATTACGGATTTAATTGATGAAATGTACAGCCACGTTCCAGGACTTAATTCCATGCATCATCCACTTTCATACGGCGTTTAAGTAAGTTTATGCTAATTGTTATTTAGAAAAATTGGGCTAGCCCGTTTCGAGAGAGCACTAATTAAATTCCCGGCCAGAAGACGAGCCATCGATGTGGGATTGCCTCTTCATTATTTAGACGCTGATAAAGATTCAGCGTGTTAAGTATTCTTCGCAGACATCTAGCGATTGCTCGCCCGGTGTCAGTGTGACTGGATAATGGATGGACGCTGCCAGTTTTATCGGCTCGAGCAATTCATTTTCAGCGACGACCGTAGATTTGTCCTTTAAAGTTTTGCGCAGTCAAACATTTAACACACATGTAACTGATTGTGTCGTATTTCTTCGTCGAATAATGGAGCCGACTATAGCTAAGTGATGCGCATATCTTAAACGGGTATTTTTTTCCCAGACCCTATTCTAATGAGTTGCGAACCGCACAAAGGCCTTTGTCCGTTAGAAACATATGCGTAGATAAGTCGAGAAGGCCTATAGGTGGAGCCACGAGAAGACGTTACGTCGACTGGGGTTCACTGCCAATTTGCCAAACACTGTCAACAAGTCCTTCCATTATTAGAATTTTTCAGTTTTTCTGTTGGTCTTCCTCAGTCCACACGCGGTAAACATTCGCATATTGCACTGCGACCCAGCTATAATGCGAGTTCACAGCTGAGTCTTCCGTACGACTTGTTACACATTATAGTGTGCAAGTTGGAACGGAGAATGACGCAGTTTTTTTAGGATATCGTATTAGTTCTCGTCATCCGCTGAGTGTTCTCGAAACTCACCACCAGTAGACATTTACTGTCTATTAGTCCAGACCAAATAAAGGGGGGGGGGTTGTTCTTATGTAATTCCACAGCGATCCGATGCTCCCATAGGTAGATTCCAGTTGTGATAACTTAACTAAGCGATGGTCGACTTGTGTAAGAGAGATAGATCTCTTTCGGAAAATATATAGACATGGTTTATTTGTCAGAGTTGGATATCCCCGCTGAGTCAGTTACTAATAGTCGGCCATCGCCTTATCTCGCCTCATCCGACTTCAACGTATTTGGTTCAAATGGAATGTGGTTTGTTTATTCAGATACCAATCCTAAGCCGGTTGCATTATCACATACATTCACACCCACACACAGACACACACATACTGGGTCGATATGGGTACCCCCCCCCCCCCGTAGCAGCTAATAATGTTTGCAGTAAAATACAGTATTCAGCATCGTTTGGGAACTTATTTTATCTCATTTTGATAGAGGGGATTTTTCTGGATGAGAGTTGAATTACTGTCAGCACAACTGCTCTGAGAAATTATATATTTTGTTCATCATTTTACCAGCATCATTATATATTCAGATACAGACGTTATTGGCATAGAACTACGGGTCTTGTTTGGTGGCGCTTCATTCCACCCGGGGGGGGGGGGTTCCTATGCAAAATGGTGCTGACATAAACTTCCTGGGAAGTATGTTGTTTCTAGCCTCCAAACATGGGTGTCGTCTCCACGATCTCGAGTCAATCCGACTTATTCTACCTCTGTCTCGTTTATGGCTGAGAAATCAAAGATCATCTTTGAACTTACGTTCATGATCGAATAATGGCAGATCATGAACCATGACGCGTATCGGATTTCAACGCCTCCACCCCCAATAGCTGCGATGGTCTACCGTTATGACTAAACACAGAGTCTAATTGGAGAAAGACGGACGTTCTTCCGTTCTCGGATATCATATGGTTAGGATGTCCAAACAGTCTGCCACTTGAGAGAGTTGACTCGCCATCGTCACCGGCTAAGTGCCATTATTAATGGAGTCTGTCTCAATATAGATGTCCATCACTTGATTCCACTTCCACCGATCAGTGCTGCCCGTGTATCGGAGTACGCGGGACATAAATATAGTTCTTCACCGAGTCGCTAGTCTGGATTTCTTATCTATGTTGTCTCGGGTTTTTTTTTCCTCGACAATAAATAGCTATATTTTAACAGCGATGGTTGAGTGTCATCGCAGGATATGACAAATACCTGAGAACGTGTATGATAATTTTGCAAAATCTCCGAGTAAGCTGTCTTTTTACTATTAAATTTGACCGTATACTCGTATGACTGACTTTATATTCGCCTAGACAAGTCATTCACCGCATTACCACAACCTACCATTTATACGAAGAGATAATGTTTTCTTTCTTCATGAACCAAACGTATAATCATGCGTTTTTGAGGGGGAGAGAAAGAGTGTGTACGTGTGTGTGTGTGTGTGTGTGTGTGTGATAATGACGTAACATAGTACGTGTGGAGGTGGCGATACTTCCTTTTGGTGAGGATATCAGCAACCTCAGCTTGGATGTCTGTGTTTATCATCCACGTTTTCTTTTGACGTCTTCGTTAACATCTATTTTTTGTTTAATACTTCAGCATAAATTGAATATGCATTTGGTTTGTAGCAAGGTGTCTGTCATTGATATAACTTTTAGCTGTCAAGAAAATGTTGTAATAGCATCATGAAGATTACTAAAGCGTAGTCATAGCGTCTGGCCAAACTGTTTATACTGTTATGCAAATGTACAGTGATAGATGACTTTGTATCTGTGTCTTCTTCACTGTGTGCAAAATAATGCTGCCACCTAGTAACTGAAATACATCTAGAAGCAAGTACATACGATGATTAAGAGAATCTGTATGTTTAGTAGAATAGGCTATTTCAATAAACATCAGATATTGACACTTTCTGGCAGTTAGGATGAGTAGAAAGTATTTTAAAATTAATGGTAGCGATGTAGTTCAGCAATAGGTGTATAGTTAACACGGCATCAGTAAATAAATGAGGCACAGGCAAAGTAATTTCACTTACTGTCTAGCCCACACACAGGCTGTCATATATATGTGATTTCTTTTCCTCGTGACCTTTTGATTTCTTGACCTTGTGATTTCTTGACTTTGTGATTTCTTGACCTTGTGATTTCTTGACCTTGTGATTTCTTGACTTTGTGATTTCTTGACCTTGTGATTTCTTGACCTTGTGATTTCTTGACCTTGTGATTTCTTTTCCTCCTAACCACAATAGAAACTGTGTTATCTTGGTATTTTATTGTATTTATGTACTTTAACAATATACCCGTCTACATTATTGTATGAAATTAGTAAAAGTAAATGATCTATATACAATTATAGTACATGTTAATGGTATTGAATTGTATTATTATACTATTTCATATCTTTCCTAAATGGATATTTTAGAGAGAGAGAGAGAGAGAGAGTGTGTGTGTGTGTGTGTGTGTTGTGAACGATGATTTAAAAAAACATTCACTTATATTATACATTATTTTGACTATCAGGACACCACATCATTATTGGTAGCTAGGTATTTCATATGATTATATTACTTTTCATTGGTCTCTCAATCTAGGTCCACTTTATGATTGGGTTTCTACAGACATTCTATGATGCTTCATTTCGGGGGGGGAACCTAAGTGTTCTTTGATCTTTAATAATTATACTTTGATATTGTGTTACTAGTAATAAGATAGTTCTAAAATGGCAAAATAGACAGAAAGATAAAAGAAAGCAAGAATAACACACAAAAGTATTAACATTTAATTCCAGCATCAACCTATTATATGAATGATTGAACTTTGTCAAGCCATGATGGCGCAGTTAGTTAGAGCATACGACTCCAAAGGTTCATGGGTTCGAGGCTCTGGGACCTGCAGTGCTGTCATGTGGCGACTGGTTCACCCATCCATAAAAATGGCTATGTGTTTGAGTAATGTTTTGCACCTGTAATGGCCGCATGCATTGTATGCTTCGTTGGGATTTGAGATGTGTGCTGGTTCTGACGCTAATTAAACATGCATTATTATATTATTATTATTATATGAAATGCCCTAATACTCGAAAGAAAATGACATGGAAAGGTGAAGCCTAACTATTCTGAGGGTAATCTCTGATAAAGCATTTAAAAGTGAAAAGGCTTGTGAACCATATTTGCTGTGTTAGTGTTTTCTTAAAATTTTCTTAATAGAATGAGTGCTGTGTATGAATCAAAAGAATGATTAAAATATAAATATTTGGATTGTTTATCTTACTACAAATCTAAAGTGAACATTTTTATCTCTTTTCAGTGTTGACAACAGGCTCAGTGCCTGTAACAGTATTCCGTATGTTCACCAAGTCCAAGGATATATTGTACATTCGTAACAACACACATATTGTGGTCGACATGTGGACTTCTAAACCGAAATATATCATCAGTATCAATGAAGTTATTGAGTAAGTACTCAAGAATCGTAAACCATTGTGAATTTTAAGCCCATCTGACTGACTGTATATCTGGGCGTCTCTCTATCTGTGCTGGGTATTTAATATCGAGTCATTCAGAACAAAGAAGTTATTTTGAAATTAGATGGTTCCAGTTATGATTATCTGTCTTACAGTGAGGAGCTTGGAAGATATATGCTGACTGAACAGCACAAGACACTTAAAGCTCTGCCAGCTAACTGTGACAGTGGAGCACCAAGTTCTGTCAGCAGTGATTCATCAACAGGTAGTGCTGATGAAGAAACTAACCATAATGAGGATGTAAAGAACACACTGAAGAATGACATCGTCATGCCTGAGATTGTACCTGAGTACTCGGGTAATGTCAGCATTGTCGTCGGCAATCAGAAATACAAAATCGTACTGGCAAACAGTGAGTTCTGCATTAAACCGAAGGAACAGCACGAAAAGGATGGCACCAGCCAGCCAATATTTGACCCGGATGTACACAAGGATAGCGGAGGAAAGGGCATTCCCATAGTAAAGCCTGTGTTCCTCGGCGATGAAGGGGCGAATGCAATCAGCAAGAGCATTTATGATGATATTAACTCCTACCTGGGTAATGATCCAATGTTGATTAGATCGGTTAACACCCATGGCAGAGCCAGTACATCGCAGATGTCGCATTTCTCTGGCGGAATGCCGGATGCCCCCATCTCGAACTCGGCACTCTCCAACCTTCATGCTATGATACAGAACTCTTGCTATTCCAGTGGCTCCTCGCAGCCACAGCTCAATCCTCAACTGAATAAGCAGCAGCGGCCAAATTTTGAAGTCGGTCATGCGGAACCAGGTCACAACTCGAATCATTCAACTTGGCATCAGATTTCTGGCAGCGATCAACCCTCCGCTATTAACTATGGCAATTATCACCAGAACGACAACAGATCCAGTTATTATGCCATCCAAAACAATGGCACCAACAGTCACAAGACATCGGGAATCACTTCCAATGAACATTACTTGGTACACGTTCCATCGACGAGCACTCGACACAATCCCACACTAGTCCAATTGCTGAACACAAAAGCATCACGCAAGAGCCACATCAGAGAAACGCTGACATCCCACCTGGTGACGGACAGTTCTGGGGTAAATGGAGATAAGGCTAGTAAGTAGAGAGAACAAATTTATTTTTCTTTGAAGACGAAATCAAAAGCATAGGCATCCCGAGAGCTACATCCGGTAGCACAGTTGGTCACAGAACTCTGGGAGGAAGATTGACATTCAGCCTCCGTCTGAAGAGTGTTTCATCTTTCATTTCATATCATTACTTTTGGAAATTGATCAGCCCATTTAATCTATCATGTGCATGAAAATGGCCATCAAATATTTAACGCAACAGTGAAAGTAAAAACAGCTGTTGGCATTGTCATTGTTTCTTCAGGTCCATGTAACATCAACAACAGAACTCAACAAGGATTAGCTTACCCTGATCAGGTAACGTAGTTTTTACTTGGATAAAATAATGCAGATTCTTTCATGAATAACATAAAGTTCTTGCATCATAAGATTTATTTAGTTCCAGTAATGGCGCAAATACAGAGTAAAAGTTCTTCAAATCACCAATAACAGTCTCAGTAAATCCTACAACAAATGATAGAAAAATTACTTAATGGTAGTTTAATTGTGTCATCTGTGAGTAACAATGGCTCTGACTTGTTTGTTGTACTTGATTTTTCAGTCAAAAGACTTTGTTTCCAGTTCTGATCCCAAAATAGCCGAACAACATTTGGGCGATAGCCTGAACACCCTGAATCTAGAACAGCTACAGTACCATCTGAGGCAACAGCAAATCCAGCCACCGCAGCAGCACCAACAGCAGCAACATTTTGAACCAGAGCATATTCCACGAAGGGACTTTATGCGAGAAGAACAGCTGCAGAGGGAGATCGAGCAGGACCAGTTAATGAAACAGATGATGGAGACAATGCTGCAGCATCACAACAAACAGACCATGGCTGGCTCTCATCCGTGTCAACAAATGATGAATGGCCAGACGTCGGATGCTATATACAACATCAACAAACCACGGAGCCCCCCTCCGAATGGGTCTAACGATATCCGGCAACAGATAGTTCTTGAGGGATTGAAGGAACTTGAGGTGAGCTAAGGCCATCATGACAGTAATACGCCATGCCTCCTACTGTGTTTTAAAGACAACCAGTAGGCTTGTTGACATAAAATTAGGTGTTTGGTCGCACAGAGATTTAAAAATTATGGAATTCCTAATGGCATTGGTAAAAGTGTATTTCTAGAATAAAATTGGTCCACTGTGTCATTCTGAGTGTGATTAGAGTTCTAATTGAATTTGAATCTACATTTTATCTGTGTATATGTGGGGTATTTTGTGTAATTGTGTCAATTCACCTCTCAGTCATATCTTATGTCTAAGGTATGACCATCACCAAAACTATACAAAAATCACTCACCGAGATCTTGAGTTCAGAACAACATTGAGCTTTTTCATATAAGGTATATAAATGGATATGTATCGAAAATACTTAAAGAAATGGCTTACAAATATCATAGCAAAGCCTAATCTTGCTCTATGTCTGAAGGGTATTTAATTTAAATAGCCTTAAGACAATGTTAAGAGCTCCAAATCAACTGCAAATAACCATACACAATGAACGCAAGATTACCACATATTTCACTTCAAAATGCAATGGACCAGTCGGGGTACAATTTTCCACCAGTCACTAGCCCAAAGGCATAACGCATGTTCCTGAGTGTCTGAATTCCAGACTACTAATTATTATGGAACTGATTTAATTATTCACTTCAACTTGTTAGCTTTCTATGTTACTTGGCTCATTCAACTATGGGTAACTGTATGCGCAAAAGTTGCCCTAAAGCTTCAGCATTCTTCACATTTCATTTCATACTAAAACAAATACTTGATTCCTTTCCTAGTAATTCACTGGACTTGAAAGAATTCATGCAGCACTATCTAGTAGAAGCCGGAAGGGTAATTTGATTAAATCTCTCGAAAGATTAAATAACATTACTGGTCACTCCTATCTTATACTAATAATAATTCAAAGGAGTTACTAGGTTTCTGTCCACGTCCAGTGGTCTTAATTAATGACCATCATTAAAAAGAAGTACAGTAGACCCCCGTTACCCGTTGTCTGCTATAACATTAAATCAGATATAACAGAGTCAGACATTTGACCCTGATTCGTGGAATCCACAACAGAGCATTTTATGTGAAATGGCATGAAATCTGCCACTGACCGCTAAAAAAATTGAAATAATTTGAACGCGTTTTCTCAGTTTGTAATTCATAGCCAATGGTGATAACTTACCCACCAGTAAATTTATTGCCCAAAAAATTAATTACACAATGCCTTGGCTCAATCAGACAAACAAACAGCCCAATCACAACTCTCATTTATCGTGTGACTCCACCCACTAATTAAGTTTGATTCTCTTTGTTAATTCACAACTATTGCCTATGTTTTATTTAATGCAATTAGGAATCATATTTTGTAGATAAAAGACCTCTGTTTTCATCTTATTATATCAGCTGCTACCTTCATCTGAAAAATATGCAACTTTCTGGTGGATGAATATCACCAATCCAAAATGGCTGTTACTTTTTGCGGAGTTTTGCAGAAACATTTTATTTTCCACACAAACGCTGAGGTAAAATAATGTTTAAGTCAACAAACGATTAAACAATTACTGGGAACATTTATGAAATAACAGTTGTATGTAATCTTCAAGGATGGTGCAAAACGAAGTGAATACATGGACTCCCTATTATCGCACACACCGAGAGTGCTCTGTCTCCCTTCAAGGTCCAGCTATAACACGGTCAACAAGTTGTTGACCCCGAACGATCGCGTTATAACGGGGGCCTACTGTATTGTTTTTAGATCCAAAACAATGAAAAGTACATTTGCCACAACCCTGTTTAAAATTAGGTAACGTTTTGGCCTGAAATCACGTGAAGTGGAAGTGACTTTAGTACAGTTAGAATTATCAAATTATACCATTTATTCGAGTTAGAATTCCAAAATTGTACCATTTATGTAATGGCAAAAGTATTATTAGTATGTTCTTTAAACCTATTAATTTCTTTTGCAATATTTTATTAGATAACTAGTCTTTAATATATATATATATATATATGCGTGTGTGTGTGTGTGTGTGTGTGTGTGTGTGTGTAAGTCTCTTTCTCTCTATTATGCAGGAAAAACGACGCACACATGAAAGAGAATTAAATGCCCTGAGAGCAGAGTATATTAGAAAGCTGCAGCAGGTACAACCAATGTATGCTAATACCACGGAATCACAACCATACCGGGGTGACATCAATGGCATTCCTATTTCACCACAAGACATTGACGTTAACACGCTATATGGTAGAGAGAAAAGAAGTCGAAGCTGCTCAGCAGACACTGGTCTACCTAGCTGTTCTAGTTCATCAACATTATCCTCCATGTCACTGGCTTCTCCTTGCTGTTCAGGTAATATTGAGGCCGATGTCAATAATAGACAATCGTGCCACCATCTCTATCCAGGGAGCCACAATGGCTGCGTCAGTTCCGATGACAGGCCATCGTCCATCAATACAGCAGCAGTTGATAGCTGTCCTGTGCAGCCGTCTCGGCAGTCGGACAGCTGTGAACTGGGCGACGTCGACTTGAACAGCTTGTTTGACGTGGGACCGAGTAGTCTGTTAGGATCTACAGAAGGTGCGTATCCTATAAGATCTCTAGCCAATGTCCAGAAGCTCTTGTCTCCCGGTGTTAACGCTAAGTCACAGCGTACAGAACTTCAGCCATCAGGAAATAGTCCCATGTATCAGGACGTGACGTCAACCTCCGGTGACGATCCCGACCAGCTTCCAGGGTCAGCGTCGTCGTCTGGAACGTCACCGCCTCAGCAGTCGGCGCGAGACGCACGCTCACCGGATCACCAGGCGGCACTGAACGCGCTCCTGACGCAGATAGCGCCCAGTCAGAGTACTGGCCACTGTGACACCAGCTCTGACGGCGAGACCTTACACTGGATCAAGGCTCTGATGTCTGATCCTAACATTGTTAATAACCTGCTGGATGACTATGTGGTAACCAGGCTCCACCCTAATGATGGCAACGACAACTAGCACGATGTTATCGTTGTTGTTGTTGTTGTTGCCTCCGGTCATCAGTGGTACTAGATCGTTGTTAGAGCCGATGGGAGACACACAGACACGCACGCACACAGACAACACACACACACACACGCACATCGACATGATGATGTCACCAAGGCAGCATATCGTCAGCAGTATGGACAATACTTTCAGTATGACGAGATCTCAACTTTTGTGTAGATGGTGACTGTGTTACATATTTGGTTAAATGTAAGCTCAGATCGTCGATTTTGTGCGCATACCCAAGCAGAGCACTGGCTTATTGTTCTGTCATCATTAAAGACACGGGACGAGTAATCATGGTCATGTCTGATGTTGTTGCTGCTGCTGAGAAACATGGATGTGAGCCAGAGGCATATCTATTTGTCATTGTTTGCGCGGTGATGATTATGAATATCTTGATTCTTGCCTTGCAGGCTCCGCCTTCTGCTTTCTCTACGAGTTATGTGCTGCGCTGTTAGTCGTAGTCACGTGTGTGGCTATTAAGCACGTAAGGATGTATATTAAGGGCACCTAGATAGGACTTCAGTTTAGTACTTAATGCTAGACTGGCTGTTTTTGGAAGATTCCTTTACATGTTTCTATGTTGTGTTTGTGGTCTGATACGTCATACAGCGACATGTACATATGGAAAATATCAGATGGGTGGAATGTATTACACACCACATATATACACACAAACACACATACACCACATACACAAATACATTATATCTCCGATAGGCAGAGAGAGAGAGAGAGAGAGAGAGAGAGAGAAAAATACACACACACACACACTTTTACATATACAGACACATATCAAGTTAATGTTGTAAAAACTGGTGATCATATTTCAGTTAAGTATATGCTTATTAGTATTACATCAAACCAACCCTCTGTGTTATATTAATATATGTTTAATTGTGTTTGTTGTTGTAGGTTGTATTGTACTTGTTAATGATGTTTGATGTTGTTTTATAGAAGAATAGAATTCCACCATTATTTGAGCTAAGGTTTCTGATGTATTCTGTATTGAACAATCTTAAATAGCTCACATGATTTATAATTTATGTACTGGTAATGGTTATAGATTTTATATAAGTTTTTAGAAATTATTTGTTAATAATCAATGTTTTGTGATATATTATTTTGTATACAATATGTGGAAATGTGTGTTTGATTGTGTTGTTTTGTTTTACAGAAATGTGAAGGGCATTACAGGAAGAAAAAAACGAATTTACTCCTAAGTAATTTAAAACAATGTAGTGGTGAGAATGACGATATTGAATATTGTGTGCAAATGTGTGTGTAAAAAATCTAAAAGTGTTTTCAGACACCTTTGTGCACAAGGTAGGCTAAATAGGCGGTGTGTATGTGTGTGTGTGTGTGTACGTAATACAACTGTTTGTTTACATATCTTTTTTGATAAAGTGTACATTATACACTTCTTTTAAGTGATGTTTATAATGAACAATATTTCTATCATGATGGGTTACAGATATCTTTAAAATAATAAGTATAAAAATATTAATTTTGATAATTTATACTGTGTCAAAGTGAAGATAACCTGCTATAAGATGTTTCAAAGAAGTATTCTCTAATTAGATTAACATAGCATATTTTCAACGTATGTACCTAAAATTTCAGGGAAGTTAATTTAAACAAATATGTTTCAGGAAACTTAAAAGAACACACGATCTTGGCTATTTTCGAGTTTAATGTGGTTCAGCATTATGTTCTAGAGAATGGCATCTGTTGGTCAGAACAATGTCTAATCATGCATCGTGGTGACGGTTTGTGGCAGTTTATTTATATTTACACTGAATGACCTGTTATCTTTTAGTTGTCTAAAATTGGTCTTGTAGCGTCACAATTTCTACTCTTTCTTGGTGAAATTACTTAATATCGCAATCTAACAGTGTCAAAATACAGTGCAATCAATCAGTGAACATTCGTGTAACATCATCCAAATGGGTAATAGGGTTCTTACTGACCTGCTTTTTACATTCTAGTATGTCATAATTACATCAGGAGTTAATTATGTGAGCTAGTTGGTTCATCTACCTCAAATCTTATTATTGTTAATTAGTACGATTGTTGACATGTTTTTATTTTTGGTTGTCATCAGACTTGCCGTTATCAATGTATTGGTATTGCTTAACGTTATAAATGAGATTCATTTTACCTGATAGTAATCTGTAAGGTAAATAATTTCTCAGGTTAATATTGATAACTTTGCACAAACCAAACGGCCCAGTAGCGGCTTTGTCAAAGTACTGCTCTAAATTTAATGCTTGGGACTGTTCGCCGCCATTAAAATCTACTTAGCTTGTCTCTGCATCCACATTGCTTGGCACTGCATGAATTCGCTGTGTTTTCGGTCATTCAGCTTTCACCATATCGGTTTGTTTGGGGTCAAACCTTTGTACCTTGATAGGGTAACAGACAGATCACCAAAGTCTGTCTAGGGTAATTGTGATTCAGTCATGTCTGCTTTTTTACATCCTAGATTTGTTCCTAGATAGGGTAATGGATAGGTAATTGAAGTCACTCTTTATTATTGTCTGGTCATCAACTTGAAATATTTGATATTATCTGTGATTCAGTGATAGTATATTCATCATTACCCAGTTGATGAAGGAGTCTTATTTGCATATGTAGCTCTTGATGATGAATTATATTTTACGGTCACCGACTTGTGGGTCAGTTTTTCAGGTGTTACTTGTGAAGAACTTGAGTCATAGGCACGTTCTTAGAATGTATTTCAGGATTAATATGTTTTTGTTTTGTAACCTATGATGCTTAGCCATAACTATGTAAAATTTTGGAAATCCTTCATGTTCTTGTAAATGTATTTTGACTTGACCTATAGCCAAGCTCTTTTGTTTAATTCACAAGTCAACAGTTAGCTGTGACCTGGTTTCCTTTATTTGTGTGTGGAATTTCTGTGCTAAATAGCTGCTACGTTAGGTAGCACCTTACTGATCGGTTAATTGATTGCTCACTTCCACTCAGTAATTTTTAAAACACCTGCCTTCGATATTCAAATCAGCGCTAATCGTTAACAATAACAGTGTTAATTGTGAGGTAGGATTGTCTCGGTGTTAGTGACTGGTAGAAATGTACACGTTATGTATATACCACTGTGTAAAGGTGTTAGGTAGCATGGAATCATTTGTTTTTATTAAATGAAATGTCAAACATCTGACCAACTTACTGTACACTGTGACTGGCGTAACTGGTTGTTTTATGTTTTGTCTCTAAATCTGTCCCGATCGATTGTGAGTTTTATTGTGGTTTGATATACAATGGCGATGATTGTTTTTTAGCATTCAAAATACACAATATCTAGTCTCATATGTTTTTAGCTGCACACATAGCCAAGTGTTTTCGTTAAGATATGTGTGTGTGTGTGTGTGTGTGTGTGTGTTTATAGCTGTCTATCATGTGTTATGTTGTAGCTCTGTTAGCTAATGTTTTATCGTAGCATTACTTTGCGCTGGTTTGCAGTAATGTTAGTTTGTGTTGTTGCCGGATGATGATGTTTAAGTTTGATGTCCGATCTGTGTCGTATGTTAAAAGGAGAAAGTCAGTTTACATCGATCCCATATGAGGACGTTCCGATGGTGCGATGGCTAGAGTACTGTGCTGCAAACCTCCAGGTTGTGAGTTGAAATCCGTATATGACTCGTACCCGTCTTCGTCGAATATGTTTTCCATGGGAGTTCGCCCTCCTACCACCCCCCCCTCCCCAGCCATACGTCCCACAAGTGAGTGACCAATGCCGAGCTTAAACAACTGAACTCCACTGAACATTTTCCCGCATATATGTTCCTCCTACAAGATAACGGAATTTTATGGAACGCGATGTTGCACTGGCTGAAGTGCCAAATGTGATCTCGCTGTTTAACTAGACGAGAAGTTGGTTTATTTACAGCTTGATACACAGTATTTATTTCACAGCACCGGCATTCGTTCTTGCAACATCCCATATGTGTTACACATTTAACTTGTATCGAAAACAATCATCTACTTCTTGGTCAATTTGGCTGCTAATCAATTTCCACCGCCACGCACCATGAAGTAATTAAAAGATGTCTCTTAATATAGAAACATGCCTACAGTAATATACTCTTCGGGATATAATGTGACGTATGATTGTAACATCAGTTTGTTGGCTTTGCGTGTGGAACGGTCTGCTTGTGACGGTGCTTTACTAGACACAGTCCACCCGTTTTGTACTATGAGTGAGCCCGAATTGGAATTAATCAGGGTAATGTTATACAAGATTAAGTTTTATTATTTGGCTGTATGCTGGTACGCTGTCACGAGTCTAGCATTTTGAAAGGAGACGTCTTTAAATGTTTGTGCAAGATATTTTGTCCGAGTTTAGATATACAGTCGTAACACCTTTGGGCATTGTTGACGTGCGAACAAACCTTTGATTATGTAATGATAGAACGTTAATGGTGTGCTTTATTCATTAGATTGTTCATTATTTTCATGTCAGATGCTGACATAATATCAATGCTGATAGACGTGCATATATTAGTTCCTAGAAAACTGGCTAGATTTAGTCCTTGCAGCAACTCTTAATGTGTAAATACTGTGTTTGTCTCCAAATGCATATATTCACCATTCCTATTTTATATACAACATTTCATACTTCTGTCTAAAAAGAGGCTTTCAGCTTCAAGAGATTAACCCGTAAATGACTATTTAACTAGTTGTTTGTATTGCCTACCTTTTGGCAACATTTGTTTAGTGATCGTCATCAGATTATGGAGAATGTTTCTAATCAAGTTGTAATGATCTTTTTTTTTATGAATATCTTGTTTATCGTGTGCTAAATGCAGATTTTAGAAACAAAGACTGAATGTGAACAATCAGGGTAAGTCTTGACTAACAAAAAAAACAATAAATAAATATTATCCAGTGTTCTATTTTTCTGTAATAAATTTATCGGTTATTGTTTTATGACTTATCGCCTAAAACTATTTGAATTGCATTGACATCTTAACAGATATTGCATGTACTGACACGAACTTAATTAAATCTGTTTACACACACACATATATACATAGATAGAGAGAGAGATGATTTGTTTCTTCCAACGTAAATATTGATAAACAGAAGCAAAGATTTTTTTTTTTTGTATATTATATGATGCAAATAATGCCTCTAAATAAATCATAACCAGAACTACTGAATGTCTGAATGATGTTTCATCTATCATTTAGCCTATCTGGGCACATGAAATTACCATTGAAAATAACATATTTGTTATCGAAGTTTTCACTTTATGGAAAGACATTAACAAATCTTATTTTAATAACAGTCCAACGAAGTAAAAGATTCCTAATAAATGTCCTACAGAGATTATTTCGTATTTAAGTCATATGTGGGAAGGATGGGCCAAACAAAACCAAACAAGGATACTCCATTGATCCAGTTGGTAGTGCACTGCACTGTAGACGTCTATATGATGTGAACGAGTCCAGATTTGTTGTATCTGTCAGTGAGGGGTCTCGGAACGATGAAACTCGTGTGTTGTTGTTGTTGTCCTACCTTGATATGATACTCCCATGGTTCAGATGGTTAGATCACGGAATTGTATCTTGCGGGTACTTGTGTGGGATAATTCATCATCAATAAAAGAATTAACTTACTTCTGTATGAAGTAGCACTTCAGCCTTCAGCAATATGTGCCAAATGAGACTCCACAAAACAATAACTGATACACTGACATAGAAACGAATATGATATTGCTCAGTCAGTACATGTACCGTCTGTGAAGTCAATATCTTTTTAAACTTGCACAGTGAAAGATATATTGTTTTCTCTAAAATGATATACTATGGCACATTTGTTTTGTTTTAATGCTTACAAATCAGAAGAAAAACGATTTCTCTCTACTGAAATACAAACGACTCTTTTATAGCACAGTTGATAGAAAACCTAACTACAAAGCAACAGGTCATGAGATCTGGTCCCAGTGCTACCTGTGTCTGTAGGATGTTGTGTCAGTTGTATGTATGTGCCAGGTGTAATCAACAGAGAGGTTACATGAAACTATCAGTCATTCCCTCTTATCCTGGCATGACAGTAATCATATTTGGCAGGGTTTCCCCTGCTATATAACGAACGAGCCGGCCCACGCCTCGCTGATACAGTGAGTTCCGGTGGTCTGTGGGTAAGCACCTGGCACTTAGTGCCAAGGGTCAAAGGTTCGATCCTAGCAAGAGGTCGAAACCTTTCCAGGGATTAATTTCTCGGTTCACAACATCGTGGGTGGGTAAACACGTTAAATGGTGTTGCCGTCTCCACTGAATTAATTAAAATAAAGGGAGACGTTAAGGACCCCCTGGGGACATAAAACACTCTGGCATTGACCACCCTCAGGGTATTTCGGCTCCATCTTTCCGTACTTCTCCCCTGTGAGTGGTAGGGGAGCTATTCTCAACCACTCCAACATAGAGGCTGTGCTGAATAAGCGACATCCTGGGGATTCTCCCGAAATACAAAGCAACCATCGCTGATATTCTACACCGCCTCGACGCAAATATGCCGAAAACGTCGCGTTTTTGCTATTTCAGCGAGGCAGTATTTTTATTTCCCAACGTTTAATCCTCGGCAACCGATATAAAATGATGCCACAAAATCACTTACATTTCTGCAACATCGCGCATTTAGCAACGATGTTTTTTAAGCTAAGATTCCATATACGCGTTATGCTGAAACAGCAAAAATGGACAAGCAGATAAACGGACGAGAGCTTCCATATGCCCAAATGCAGGATACGATTTCAGTGCAGTAGCGTGGGTTTGGTAGCCTTGGGCGGTAGCCAAATTGGACACCTTCTTTGTAATACGTGTGGGGTGTTATGTGCGGAAGAGGTAGCATTTGCAGATTCACCAACACATGCCACAGTTAAATAAAATAAATTAAATATCATTCAAGTCCAAGTTATGAATATGTGCAGTTGTGTTTAATAAATTAAAGACTAATGCCTATACAGATATATACAATATCCACGAGACGGAACCATATAACTCACACCACATACATTTTAAGATATAATACATAAAAGTGAATGATACCTACTCTAGAAGTAGGTGTTAAATGCCGGTAGATATAATTATATACTATATGACAAGAAAGCGCTTTATAAACAAGGTGTTCGCTGATCAACGCTGTGAGCTCAGGTGGCCTAGTGCCCAAGTACCCGCCACTTGGTGTCAAGGGTCACAGGTTCAATCCCAGCAAGAGGTCGAAACATTTCCCATAATTAATTTCTCGGCTCACAACATCATGGGTGGCTGACCACGTTAAATGGCACTGCAGATATTAATAATAATAATAATTATTGAACTGAAATTGTTCTAAGGCGCTTAACAGTTAAAACACAACTATAACATATTCTGAGCTCACATACATCAAATACATTTCATACATAATAAAATGGTTTAATATTATAAATACGCTAATTTAAATGAATGAGTTTTAAGAACCTTACAAACTATGTCTTTACTTGCTGCGAGTTTAATATGGTCAACTCGTTCTACAGCCCGGGAGCTGATGCTCGGAAGGACTTCTCTCCGTACATTGCTGTATGTCTTTTTGGTCTTCCTGAAAAGTGAACAGGACTCAGATTGGAGCATTCTGACTGGTATATATTTTGTTCGATCAGATCGCTTAGATACAGTGGTGCTGTTCCATTCAGTACTTTTGAATGTATGAAACAGGATCTTGTACTGTGATCTGGAACGTATAGGAAGCCAGTGCAGCTGGAACAAAACTGGTGTTATATGTTCCTTTTGTGAGTGCGTGTCACCAGACGTGCAACACAGTTCTGCACTCGCTGTAGGCGGTTTGTCAGAGAGAGGGGGATATTATATAACAATGCATTGCCATAGTCCAGTCGAGAAATAACAAGAGCTTTGACTAAAGTCTTGCATGTCTCATCATTTATGTACTTATGAATAAGTCTTAAATTTCTTATTTGATAATAACAGGACTTACATATAGAATTTACCTGCTTCTCCATTCCTATGGTATTATAAGCCCTAGATTTCTTACAGACATGGAAGAATTTATATAACTGAATCCTACCTTAATGCGAAGATTTTCAGTTTTCTTTAAATGTTGCTTGGATGAGAAAACAATTAATTCTGTCTTGTCCTTATTCAATTTCAGCATGTTGCTGTTCATCCAAGTACTTATGTGTGGACTACAAGCTTCAATTGAAGATGAAATATCATCCCATTTATCACATGGCTTCAAAGTCGTGTACACTTGTGTATCATCGGCATAACAAAGATATTTAATATTATAGTTTAATACAAAAAGAAGACCTACATCTGGCAATGTTTTATTGGCCACTGAAACACACTGAGTTCTGTCGGCGAGGTACGACTTTACCCAAGTTAAAGCTTTTTCCTTAATTCCAAAGGCAAATTCTAAACGCTTCAGTGAATTGGGTGATCGATTACGTCGAAAGCTGCGGATATATCAAACAAAATTAATGCAGTCATGGATCCTTCATCAAGCGCCTCAGCAATGTCAAGAGAGTAGTTTCTGGTAAATGACCTCTACGATAAGCAGACTGATAAATGTCATTAAGATCATTGTGCTCTAAGTGTTCTTCTATACGCCTTGCTACTACCTTTTCAATAAGCTTAGAGATGAAAGGAAGGTTAGAAATAGGGACAATAATTTTTCATCTCTTCCTTGTTCAAATCAGGTCTCTTAAGCAGCGGGGTTATGGTGGTTCGTTTCAAACACATCACTGATTCATTCTAGGAGAAACTAAAATATAAAATCAACAGTTAAAGGAACAGTTCACCTTCAATTCCAATGTTCAGAACTAACAGAGCTTTGTTCACAAATATAATAAAATATGTCAAAGTGTGAAAACGATAAACCAACATATTAAATAATCCAATTCAAAGTGCTGATTAATCGAATCTTTATGGCCAGTGCGTCGCCATTTTGATGCTAGAAACAAACCGGAAGCTCCTGAGTGCTGACGTCACTTGAAATAAGCAATTTGACCGGAAGTCTGTATAACCCATTTAAAAGAAACATTACAAGATGAAGATGATTCCGATTGTTTTGAAGAAAGTGACTTCACCGAAGAAAGTGCAACGAGAACCGAGAATACTAACTTGTGTCTATGTTAACTATGTGTATCAAATGCTGGGTCAGATGACGTCAGAGCATTTGACTTTTCTCCTTCCCACCTTCGAATCTGGCATCCGGTGCAACCGTAATGACGGTCCTTCAGTAATTTGAATTATTTCTTTATATCTACGATATCAGCTATTGTTCGATATTATTATCGTGAATTTGTCATGGTCGGTCCAAAGAACAAAACCCGAATTCGATATTTTATATATTTACAATTTTGCTAAACTATTTCCTAAAGATGTATTTTTATTTTCAGTACAAGATGTAAAAAGTCTATAAATCTGAAAAATATAGTGCCTTATTATAATTTTTTTATATTGAAAGTAAAAATAACACAGATATTTGTTTTTCTTTCAAATAGTATTGTGAAGAAAGTCTAAATTTCTGGGATACTAGCAGTTCATTTTATGAGATGTAGAAAATTACGTATATTACAAAGTCCATCTAGAAAGGGTGATTCAAAATGTGAAGCATTATATAACCATTGTCTAACTTATTCATATCAACTACACCTAACGAAGGATCATTACTGTCATAATGATAGTAACTTAAAGATCGTGACTCGATTTGAAGATCAATAACAATTACACAATTCTATTTTCAAAATGTCTTTAAACGAATATCAGACACACTAATGCACATTCAGAAATTCATGAATATGACAAATTCTGGTGTTATATTTAGATCTATAAATCCTGTCTTCAAATAACACCCGTGTTGTTATCTTAAAATAATGTCGCAGAATATTTATTTCACCATAAAACTTAATTAACAGCTGTCTATAAACATCATTCTTATAAACAGACTATCCTGTGGGCGTGACATATTTGTCGCGTACAAAAAACGAATTAGCTGGTTCCCACAGGCTGATGAGTAGACCAGACACATGCATAGGTATACGCACACATCTATCAATATGTGGAGGTATGGAACATTTTATTTTTAGATTTATGTACGTATAGTTGTATTTGTATTTAGATTTATGGAGGTAGGTCTCGAAGGATGTTTAGATATGTCGATGCCCTGTGCCTGTTGCCTCTTTATATGTACCCTAAAAACACACACACACACACACACATCACTACACTCACTCACTCACTCACTCACTCACTCACTCACTCACTCACACATACACACACTGACAAACAGACAGACAGACACACATACACACACAAAGACACATACTCACACACAAAGACACCCACACTGACACAAACAAACAAACACACACACACATTGCTAATTATGATTAGCTGGGGTAAGAAATTCGTCAATTAATCAGATTCTTCCACGTCAAGACATATTTCTGTAGAGTAGGTGTGTCGACCCGGAGTGAGTGACCTTCGGTTAAATTACACGCCATTGTTACGCTGATGTATCTTTTTTTATTATCACCTTTAACTTGTTAAATGAGCTGCTACCTTATTCTGACGTCTGGTCTTCTCCTGACGTATTTATTACCGTTAATTAAGTATCATATTTTAAGCGTCATGTGGCACCCACACATATATCTATTAATTAATTATTTGGCTATAAAATGGACGAGTCAAGATTAAGCTGTCAGGCAGAAAAATATTTTGTAAAGATGAGGATCAAACGTTGGACGGCCATTAGTTTACTTTTATTAGCTCTAACAGTGGCTGCTCATCCTTTCTTAATGAACAAATATGTAAGTACTCGTCGTTATGACAACAGATGTAAAATGATTATTCTAAAATGTATAATAAATAACGATATTTAGACTAGAACCTTTCTAAATAAACAACGATATTAATGATTATTAGATTGTCTCTGACATAAAATAATTGTTTGATCCAGTATAATATATATATATATATATATATATATATATATATAGTGTGTGTGTGTGTGTGTGTGTGTGTGTGTGTAGGTAGGATTTATTCAGTTATTCGAACCCAGAATAAAGCTGAGGTCAGCATCTGAGGTGTCGAAATGGTTTATATACAGGTTTCTTTTGGACCCCAGAAAATTACTGTTGAATGTAAACTGTGGTGTCAAAATAGTTTATGATATGTATGTAGCAAGTCACCATTGAACCACACGCACGTGTTTTTGTTGCGAGCTGTGGTATCAAATGGTATGTTTTTACGTGCTTCCGCTTTTTGTACGTAGCCTGCATGTAGCCGCTTTCCTGTGGGCGTGACATATTTGTCGCGTACGAAAAGCGAATTAGCTGGTTCCCACAGGCTGATGAGTAGACCAGACACATGCTTAGGTATACGCACACATCTATCAATATGTGGAGGTATGGAACATTTTATTTTTAGATTAATGTATGTATAGTTGTATTTAGATTTATGGAGGTAGGTTTCGAAGGATGTTTAGATATGTTGATGCTCTGTGCCTGTTGCCTCTTACTATGTACCCTAAAACACACACACACACACACAACACACATATATATATATATATATATATATATATATATATATATATATTTACCTTTTATATTCTGTTAGAATTTAACAAGCCTGTGTCCACGTAATATGCCGTGTAAATGGGCTTTCTGTCCGTGGATGAAATACATCAAAATCACACCTGATGACAACAGGTGTATTATCATCTCAAATGTGTAAGTCAGTTATTCTTTATTACTTTGACGGTTTTATGGGTCATCTGTTTTAGAAGCGGACCTATTACTGATCAGTATTTTTCATTTATTATTATTTTTCAAAATTAAACTCGTATGTAAACTGGTTAATTGTTTGGATTTATTCGTATGTTAAATCTGTTAGCAAGCTACTGCTAATGAAATAAACTGGTTTTGAACATCCAACAAAAGTATCAGATGATTGATTATGATAAGTTACTTGATTATTATATATTCGTCACGATTAAAGTAGTCAGGGTTAACTACAACTGACTAATATTAATACGCGAGAGGGTCTTGCCTGATTTAAATAAGTTAGTCCTCTCCTTCCGATTGACATACGGATGACCTTACAGCAGGTGTACTCGGGTATAGAGAGATACCTTGGATGGTCCTTTCTCTAATCATCAGGCGTAAGCATATCGTTATCGATTATCCGGCATACAATTCTCCACAATAATAAAATGCTGTATTTATACTATTACGAGGTATACATCGAACAGGAAAGCGGCACCAGTGTTCGTTCTAACTAAAGCAAAAAGCAAATATCCCGACCAATGTTTGATAAGTGCGATGTTTAGAAGGAAGACGCGACAGTTGTTAAAAATTCTTTTGAGAAATATCCAGTTTAAGAGCGATCGATCGGAGAAAGCCCCGTCATCGGGTCAGTAGCGGAGTCCTACTTTTGTAGAAATGTTTCTCTTCGTCTCCTCCGATATATAACATAAGTTGTGCGGGGTTTTGAGAATGCACATAAGCCAATCCTTAGTTCTACCCTATTGTGGCATATATTTACAAACGCCTACAGAAATTGCATCTTGAAAACGGAGGAGTCATTTTATTTAAAGGCGACTTCGTAGAATGGGTCGTACAACCAGTACTGACAAAGAGTGGATAGTGGCTCAACTGATAAACGATTGTCCAGTTAGTATGACACAGAGTGCGACTGTTTCTTGTACTTGAGTTATTTATAGGCGACTAGACACGAACTTTAAAATAATGTCGTTGACTGGATCTTATAATATTGCTACGTTATGATCTGTGATTTGTTTGCGGTTTAGTTTAGCAATAATCTAGGAAAACATAAAAGGCAACGACGTTATGATTTTATTATTCTTTCCTCAGGGCTTGTCGTTGTCCGTTGTCAGCGTCATGTACCTTGTACGGGGATGTCGCCTTTCCTGTGTCTGTCGGACGAGTCTCATTTATGAAGCTGGAATACAAGTGCCAGGAGCCGAGAAGAATTTATAAAACAGATATGCATGCGTCTGCATTAACACGGAAAATTATGTTAGACATTTAAATTTGTATATCAATAAATCTGCTATTAAAAGATCACCTCGGTGTGTAAATAAATGTGTAAAGAGCATTGATCTCGTTTAACAATTTCACGGGACAGATGTATACCCAACATCTACTTGAACACCTGTAAGTCTCTTTGGTCGATAATGTGAAGGTGAACACAAACAACACAGAGTACAATCCGTTATTCTTCTGGAGGTATAGTATAAATATCTCTATTATCTCTAATATCTTTCGTTTTTCGACCATTTTGTTAACTACGGATTGGTTTTCAATCTCCCACCTATCTCAAACAACATAAAGAATGTGGTAATTTGACGACTGAATTGTCAATTCCGCGAGTGCGAATGAGAAGACGCATTGCAATGTGTTTACGAAAACCGTTCTGTGGTACGATGTCCAGCATGATCTGATAATAAAATTTGTAATGGTTCTTATCAGCCATACGGTACTTGAATCTTTCATCAAAAACAGACTTGACCTTGATGGTACTGTACTGAACTGAACTGGTTTCATTTTTAGTTTTATAATAAGAGTCAAAAAGACATGCTTTGATAAAGGCATTTCTCTCATTGTTCGATCTTCTTTTATTGTCCAACTTGGATAGGCGCTGAGACCAAACTCTGATAATTCAACCAACGTATTAGAATCCCTACAGATGAAATTCGGCACTGGATCAGACGCAATAAAGTTAAACTTACTGAAGATAAAACATCGTTAACTGTCTTCTTACCTACTCATCTTCACCAACATGTCCTGTGTGGTCGTTAGCTGGGAATGATGTTTAGACAACATCCCTCACAGTTAATATTAACATTAGGGTATATGAAGGGATTACGGTTGTTATGTACGAAATGTATCGTTTATCATAGAAATGTCTTCAGTAGAGTTTGCTAAAGTACATCTCCATGTGTTTATCACCTCTCGGATAGGCTCCTGCAGCCTATTGTTTATCATGTTTTATCTCAGAACTCAGTTGCAGATTATAGCATATTCAGTATATATTAGGATAACCTAAAGTAATCTATAGGATATTATATATGCCGACCAACATATATTCTGTAATTAACAATATTTCTATATATGTCTTTAATCAGTACACCAGTTGTCATCAATTATATCTGATTTTGTTGTTTGGTAATTAATTAGGTGTATTTTATACGTGTGTTGTTGTGGTTTGATTAGGGTGACACATATATTATTAATAAAATTTATAGCTACTGAAGATGAGAAAGGTTAATCAGTATTTTGAGAATTGTCCCAAAAATATCATGAAACGCCAAGAATATAAACTGACATACATTTGGAAGAGAAAATATAACAAAGAAAGGAACAATAATGTTTGTGATGAATTCGTGGCTCAGAATAAGTTAATTATTGATAAATATGAAATTTCTAACACTTATAAATTCCTTGCACATATTGAACAAAGTTTAGTCCCAAAACATTTAATATAATGCTTATAGACTTATTAACACAGGGGGGGGGGGACTCTATGGATTATAATCCTGTACTAGAAGATAAAATACTGAATACAGTATCAATCTTTAAAAACAAATATTCTTGTGGTTATAATGTATAAACAAGTCTATTTAAAACATTACAAAAACTCTTACATTTATTTGTAACAAGTGATATAAAAACTGCTAAAATTGTACTAATATTCAAAGTTGAAGATAATAAACAGTTCTCCATTTATTGAACTGTTTCTATATTAACTAGTGTGTTCAAAATCCTAGAAATATTATTCTGTAAATGTAATTCATGAAGCCTAATGAAATTACATACAACGAATAATAAGTCTTCAAGGAAAATCTCTCAAACTTCTTTGTCAGTGATATCTATAATAAACGACTTTACTGGGTATTGTTATGAACATATCGTAACAGGACGATCTATCTTAGATTTCATGCGATTTATTCTGATAAGAAACTAATCATTTAAGACATTTTAAATTATGAACTCAAGAATGTGGACCGTTAGTTTACGGCTACTAAACTTTCACTGAATTTCGACAAAAGAGAATATATATTTTTCTAACACACTAATGAAAATATACGTTACAAAATTATAATAAATGTGGTACATTATTGAAACGGTGATGAGAGTCTATGTTAATTTTGTTTTTGTATGATATAAAATTTGGTACTAAATATTCCTTATCCGAATAAGATGTATGAAGTTTGGGAATAACACTTTGAAACAAGATTAATTAATCTACTTAATGTAGAAAAAGAACCATTTAGTTAGTTGTTTAGACAAATCAGAAAGAACACATCCAGCCATTTTTAGCCCAATTTAGTTATTTTATCAATTTTGTAAATCTAAAAGAATTCACTATAATATATTATTTATATGATGAGTATTAACAGGTAAAATATGTATGTAAATCAATAAAAAAGTAATATGCTACAGTTGATATATATATATATATATATATATATATATTGCAATAATTTCTATTTTATTTATACTTTGTTATTTTAATTGTAAAACATTATGTATACAACTGTATTAATTTGTTAAGTGCCATTTTAATCGATGTATTGCATTATACAAACACTTTTTTACTTCATTATCATATTAATTTATTATGGCTGGTGTTCGCGCTGAACGTAGCCTAAAATATCAAAATATTCAACCTGAAAAGTCATAAATCATGTCCAACGTTTGGTAAATGGATAAATAAAATCAAAAGGATAGAAATATATCAAGTGTTGATGGCGTTGTTGAGACAAGTAATAAAACAGGAGCTTAATGAACAAACGTAAACGGTTCTCTAAATAGTTGTCACGAGGCAGTCAAATGCTTCTCCTTGACATGTGAATATTATAATATTTTTATACTGTTGGGTATTACGAGAGCGGGTATCGAGAAGTGATGTAACAACAACTTGGAAATAAAGACAAATATCTCGTCAAAGACAAAACTGTAAAGCTATAAAACATGTCATTTCCCAATTTATGTATTATGACCAATGATGTTGAAGGCTTTTGGTGGATATACACATTCAGTCAAGATGGATTGCTTCAGTAATATCGAAGAATAGTTAACTTACTGCCAGAAACATTCAACATTTTACTCGAAATGGATATTGTTCAGTAAAGAGGGAACAATTAATAAAAGCTTCGAGAGAATATTCTTGAATATTTTATATCTTGAAGACGACAATAATACGGGTCAATCAATAGCTGATCAATCAGCCAACGAACACGTGATAAACCAGTAGCCAGTTGGTGGATTCAAACCGAGGCCCTACCAGTAGCTAATCTACCACACAAACCACCGAGCCGCAGACGGCCTATTGTTTTTATCGATCAGTCTGTGTATTATATGATCTATTGATAACATGCCAACTTCTGATAGTTATACAATAACCCAATAAGTGATATGTCTAAGCTTTAACCGATAAACTAAGTGAAGCCAACATTAGACGATATCATATTGAGGATTGTAAGGTGAGAGGTCGGTAGATAAAAAAAAAACGTGTAGTAGATTGATACTATATAAATGAGTGACTAAGGTAAGAACGTAGTTGAATTAGATTACGACATTAACAACTACAGGTACACACACATACACACACGCACACACACAGGCTCACACACTCGTACACGCATGTAATCACACACGCGCAAACACCTACAAATATAATAAGGTCCCCTCTTTGGTTTGCCAATATTTCTCTCAGCATACAGCTAGCTTACATGTAAACTTTATATCCCTAACTTTGGCAAGTGATTGTATTATACCATTAAAATCCAGAACATATAAAGAGATTACTTCAGTTGTAAGGTGTTAATTAAGTTTGCTGAGAAAACACAATTTATAACTTGTAACAAGCAACCAGCACTAAGACATAACATTGAAGTTCAGAGAACAATCAGTTATTAGTGAACAGATTTTTCAGGTAAACATTTGTCTTTTTTAAAGTCACTATTTAATATATATATATATATATATATATATATATATATATTTATGTAGGTAAGTGTGTGTACGTCGGTGTATGTATGTGTGTGTGTGTGTGTGTGTGTGTACGTACGTCGGTGTTTGTGTGTGTGTGTGTGTGTGTGTGTGTGTGTGTGTGTGTATAATTCCTCTCTTTCTCCCCTTTATATCTCTCCATCCATGTGTTTGTCAATATTCAAGCCATTATTATTATTATTATTATTATTATTAGTAATAATAATAATAATAATAATAATATTATTATTATTATTATTATTATTATTATTATTATTATTACATAGATTAAATGGTTATTACTTGAAAGTGTATATGCCCGACAAGTCAAAGATAATCAGTAAACTATCTCATAGAATAATATCATTTATCAATAGAATAGTCATTTATTCACAGATGGCCTTTGTAGGAAGAAATGGAAATAATTTACTCAGGTAAATAGAATAAATTAATTTTCTTATTCGTCATGATTATAAGCTTAATAAAATAATATACAGAGTGAATGATTTGGCAAAAAAAAATAATCCGTTTAAGATCGTATGTTAAACCAAATTATTCAATATCCTCATAAATATCTTTATCGTTACTATCAATATACCATTATTCAGTCACTAGCAAACAAAAGTGGATTAAGCTTTTACTAAAATATTATTTGTCGTTACAGGTTCTTCAACTACAAACTCTTAAAAGATGACAGTCCTTTTGCAGTGAAGTTCCTGCTTCCTGGATTTTCTTACGCAGACCTGGACAGGACAGGTTAGATATTGTTCATACAGACGAGAAATAGTGTGTTTATGATGATGCTAGTATTTCTCAGAAATTGCTGAGTAAAAGATATGTGTTAGCGTCATTTCTTGGAAATTCGTCTTTTTGGCGTAAGTAGTGTTAATTAGACATTTAACGCATCCTTTTGCCAAACTGACTATTAAATTGCATTCAATTGCACAGTGTACAAATTCGCATCAGTTTTAATACGGATAGGTTCAGCTTTTACCCATTTTTCATAATTTGGTGTGTGCTTATTAGGCTGCCATAGATTAACAATATTATCTGGGCTGATTTAGTTTTATATCAAACCTACACAAAGTTAGAACTAAATAGATACACACTTGGGGTAAAAATTGACCCGGAAATGTTGATGGGGGTTAATCATGATTCACGACAAATTCAACTTTTGCCGATTTATTCGACTAATTCTGTCCTTAAATCCTACCGAAACTAAATATATAATAGCATCTATCCGGGAAATAAATACTAAAATATTAAGTGTTTTTTTTTTACTATCATGCAAGTAAAACACTTTCTTCCCAAGTAAAGTCTAAGAACTCTATATTTTGCTATATATCTTTACCTTTTCTATGAAGTCACCGCATGGAAAAGGTTTACGATAAGTAATAAATAGAACCTTTTATAACAGTCCTATATAATCAAAATTTTTAAGCCTCTGACATTTTTAAAATTAATGACTTATTTAAGTATGATGATGTTCTATGTATACCATGGTTATATCATGGACATATTACGCTGCTCATTCAGAGACTTGTTCAGATTTAATTGTGATATTCAGCAGACTTATTTAACCAATTAATGAAATCTTGGACTGGGAGGAAGTATCACTAATCTAAATGTAAGTGACCTGGATACACCTCAGTAGAAATTTATATAAATCCAGATTATTATCAAAGACATCTACACAGAATAAGTTGATTCTATTTTTTCTCTCTTTATTTAGCCTTTAAAGTGACATCTGAAAATAAATTTATTTCATACGAGTAATTAATGAGTGTTTAAAAAAACTAATAATGATTGATATGCGCCTTTATTAAATCATACAAAATAAATAGTTTATATAGTTAACGCAGAATAACACATCTCTGTAGAGATAAGATGATCTGCGTTTGAAAATTTATATCCGTTTTCGAGCGCAAATTATGAAAAGTTGCTTAAACGGAACCTTTACATGATTAGAATAAAATGTACTAATCCATTCCAGGCGAAGTAAACCTTTGTCATCTGAATCGTTTACTCGAGATGGGCTTCCTGCCTTATGCCAGCCGAAACATGATGTCGTCTTCTAACCTAAAGAAAGGATCTGTGCTGGTTATGTTAGGTCAGAGCTTCACCGTCCAACCTCGTTTTGCCAAGTACTTTGCCTTGGACTTTCCAATGGAACTTGAAAGCCGACTGGTCGCCGTTAGCAAGTCAACAATCGTGAGGAGGGTGTCGCTGTCCGAAGTTAAGACGAAATCCGTACTCGTTAGTTCCCTACAGAAGCTGGTCCACATGGATGTGGTCACCAAGAAGTCGTGTCCACTGACGCCCAGGATTCTGGATATGTGCCGCGGTATCGAATCAACTGACGACGACGATACTTTCCGATCGATCACTGCCCAACAACCCCCATCTAGATCATTCACATCTACCCAGATGATAAAACACAGCGACATGGACTGTTTGATGCATACCAATCAAGGCGCTTACCTCCGATTTGCCTTCGATTCTCTAGCCGAAGCCACCTCGCAGAACGCATTCAGCGTCATCAAGAGAGATGTCTGCAACTACCAGGCCCTGTCGGCTAACGCGCTACATATGACAGAATCGTTCGCTGGCGATCTTCTGGATATAAAGGTTTGGGACGACGAAACCGATCCATACGTATTGCACTGCGCCATGTCTAAAAACAAGGCCAATGTGTATTACGTAAACATAAAACTAACGGAAAACGTTAATAACAGCGCCTATTCAATATAGGTAGATTAGTAGCTAGAATCACCCTGCACCCCCCCCCTCGCCGCTCCATTAACATAAGGTCAACTGTATTAACAATGTTATCGTCTTACCTGATTCGCGTTATCGTTCACAAGAAAATGTTATATATAGTATCAAAAAGCGATTTAGTCGATTCGGATGTGCGCCTAAATGACGTGTGAAGTTATAATTGTTTGGAGAATATAGTAAAACAAATGTGGTGCTGTTTATGTTTCCCCGACAAAATACCATTAATTTTTATTTGTTTTTGAAGAGAAGCAGGCATCATGGAACATCATAGAAATTGACGTACACCGTGAAGTTTGGTATCGGAGATAAGAATAAACAGGCTGGCAACATCTTCAGGGAATGTCGGAGCCATTTTCTTATGTTCTCCTGTGAGTAGTGGGGAGGGATGGTGGGGAGGCATTCGTTTTACGGAGACTAGGCTGGAAATAGGTGTCGATGCTTTCGGTCGACGTTTTTTTTATAACCAATAACCGTGGCTCATCAAAGGGTCGCCACGAACTATTATGTCGTCCAATCAGATATTATTATGAGCAAGTTCCTACTTAGCAGGGAACGGTGTCAAGTGTAGAGCCACCAATACTGAGTCGCAGTAATTATATTAACCAAGTTACAGGGTCTGATGCCGAGTCACACAGAACGCCTCCCTACGAAAACGATCCAGAAACACATATACGAGTCGGATTCAAACCCTGAACTGGCGAGTTTACAGCACCTTGGTCAGAGGGGGAGTATTTAGTAATAGGGGCAAGAAGTCAGACAATGGTACGCCACATCGCCACTGATGCGAGGATTTACTTTTATCTGGTGCGCGCTCTTAGCCAGCAGAGTACTTCTTCAAAGCAAATGAACTAGTGTGGTTCTGTGGATGCTATATCAATGACTCAATCAGAAAACGTGATCTAATCTACGTTTAAATAAACATTAGTTTGTGTAGAAATGTCGAAGTGTGACTTACACTCAACGTGTGTGGTCTGATTACAGAATCGATATTATTGTATCACCGGATCGACTGCAATATAACAACAAAACCAGATTTGTTACATTTGTTCGTGTGGCATCTTGAAATAAACTTAGTTTTGATATTTGCAGTACGTGACTGTCTGAATATCATACTTTCCATGTCCACTGCAATTCTATAAAATAAAAATGTATACTAATAACATTTGTGACTGTTTTGGGATATGTGTCATCAAAATAAACGTTAGAACAAGTGAGTGCAGTTATTTCTTCATAACTTAGTGTCAGATAACAATTATAGGCTTATAGAACAACCATAATTACTTGGTGTATTGTAGTGCATGTTCTGTTGTAATAGTCCATTTGGCTTAGACAAAAAAGATTATAAAATCAACTCATTCATTTTTACTTGCATATAAATATTTCAGCTGTGTATTTAAATTATCAGTCCATTTGTTTACGAGACCAGTTTATCAACAAAAACAAAACCTACCATTTTCTAAAAATGTTAAAACGGCATTTGAACGTTTAAGAAGCCAATGTTTAAAAATATTTTTTATTATATCCTTGTGCAAACGTTTAACTCAATTAATATATTACCCCACCCATCCATTTGATTGTACAAGATATTCAAATTACACACGCAAAACAATTTGCGAAGCGTTATACCAATACACCAAAGATTCAAATGACAATTAGAGATTCGATGTAAATCCATGTTGTTTTTCCCCTAACATGTTACATGTTTGACATCGTTCTGTTTTGTAATCTTGTCTGTATGTGTGGGAATCAGGTTTTGGGTTTGATTTAATCAATGATTTTTTTCTTCAGATTTTCTTATTGCCAGTTGATTTAACTGTATGCAGTTTTAAATAAAGTTTAAATTTGTACATAACAGCTTTGCTTTAATTCTTTAGAAATGGTAAAAATTTAATGTTCAGCCTATTGGTATATTATGATATTCCACATATTTAATTATTTTCAAAATTACAGATTATGTCTTAGAAGATTGTCGAGAATAAATGAACTTGATCGAAAAAGTCCGATTTAATCGAAAAAATGGCATGTTTGACATCAATCTGATGGACCACGTCCTCTGGCTTTTCGCCTTTTTGTTTTGTTTGTTGATCTTGAGAGTGCACTACTTATGGCAATGAAGGTAAAGTCCAGTTTCTTCTTGACGTCTGTTGAAAAGTCGTCTGCGAATTTGTCTAGTTCGGCGATGTCTGCTTGCATATGTTCTCATTTGGCGCTTAGATCATCGCGTTCCGTGATGATAGACTTCCGTTTGAGGGATTACGCTTCGGACAGCCGTTCACGTTTCTGCTCACCCAAGAAAGCCTGATAACTGCCGCGTGATGGCTGGCGAGATGTCATCAGTGCTTTTGTGAAGTCAACCTACAGACATCATCCCACCAATGGAGATAATGTGGTCGTGAACGATCATCCGTGAACATTTTCTGGCATAGGTTATCCGCCGCCATCTGTTTATTTACAGAAAACCCTCTTTTAATATTGGTCCTACCATGTGTTAAGATCAACAGCTGACCAACAATACACCACAAGTCAGAGAACTCTGGTTTGTCCATATGGCTCCTAAAGCAACTAGTTCAACCTCTATCCCACATCAAAGGGGTCAAATTGAGTAAATGTGTCCTTGTTGAGACTAGAAATGAAATGAAGCTGAATCAATTAATAATTGTTCTGGTACAGTATCGGCACGATAACTGGAGGTTATTGGGTTAATTTCATAAAGGTGTACCGGACCTATATCGGCCCGATAACGTTATCGCTACACCGACTCAATAATTAGTCGTAATGGCTCGTTACTGTTACATTACTGTAAGCGTATATCAGACTGATACTGGGTCATTGTACAACATCTTATCTAAACTCTATCGGGTAGATAACGTAGACGTTACCAGAACAATACCAACCCGATATCGGAATGTTTAAAGGGTATAGATGCTAAAAAAAGTTCCATATAAACGTAATTAAGCAAATTAAGCAAAATAAGCACGTGCTTATGGCATCAAGGGAAATATAATTTCGAGGAGTTCATGGCGCGATATAGTGACGTCATCTAAAAGTGACCAATCATAAACAAGATGGGCGGAGTTTATAATTTATTCGCTGTTGCTAGATCAGTTTTATGCGTTGGTGAATGGCATTTGCGTGTGGCAGTGGCGGATCTACGGAGGGGGGGGGGGGGTGTCTTAGAGGACACGACCCCCACCTCTAGAAGAGAGCCTCCATCTTTAAATGCAATATACCATTTGGGTATATAATAACTAGTAATAGTACTGCGAATTTGTCATTTTTGAATAACTACACATTGAGTATTGTGTTCTGTGTGTCTGATAGCATTATTATTTAACAGACAAATTACAATTATACTTCATTATATAGTGTGTTACTTAGTATATAACGAAGTATAATTGTGATTTTTCTGTTAAATAATATCTTATTAAGTACACTATTTTGACAATTCTCCCAAGAGGCAAAAGGTTCCTGGAGCTTGCACTCAAACAATATTGCCCCAATACTCGCCACAAGAAAAATAAAGGTTTGTGCAAGACACGCTGGGTTGAAAAACATTCTTGTTTGGAAACATTTGGTGAGCTTTATGAACACGTGGTCACTTGTCTTGATGTTATGTTTAATCCACATGTTTGTCCAGAGGTTAATGAAAGTCATTGGAATAGGGTTAGTGACACCTAGACTTCGGCTCATAGTTAGAAAGTAGTCTACAGAGTTTTTGTTGGCTTCGCAATTATGAAGAATAGTTTGGATTATTTGAAAGGTTTGTCAGCTAAACTACAAAGAACAGATTTTGACATCTTCGAGGCATAAACAATGATTGACAATATCAAATCAGAGATTCAATGTTTGAGGGATGGCATTGGTGTAGAAATACAGAGATGGTACGACGAAACAAATCAGCTGGCTTCATATTTAGGTACTGAAGAGGAAATGCCAATTTATTACAAGAGATTAATTTGCATTCATTTATCGATATCTTAAAGTAGCAGTTACAGAACCGTTTCTTTGCAGACAACTGCCGGCCAGTTAGAGCTTTGCTGAGTCTAACACCATTTTTAATTGTCAAACTAAGGATGCCTCCCCCAGAGCAATTTCAATCATGGCATGACGACCTGCCAACTCCGAGGTCATTAGATAACGAGGTATCCAGATAGTTTAATATGTTGTCCAGGTAGTCTAACAGGGTCGATTTACCTGATAATTTGATGAAATCCTTAGTATCTGCAGATCCCTTTCTGAACATTAGAATTTTACTGGTATTATTAGTATGTACCCTGCCTGCCGCGGAAGCAGAGCGTAGTTTCTCTGTGTTGATGGCTGACACAATGTTTTCTGTCTTAATATTAATGAAAATCCATTACAGTAAACACATCGATTTCCACAAATCTGCAGATAGGTTTATTAAAGAATAGCCGAGACGTTTGTTCAAGGACAGCCTTTTAGACTAACTGATGTAGATAAACATGAAGTAATAAATATTTTAAACGTCATTGTTTCTTTCTCATAAATATGCACCTTGAAATAAATGCTCAATCTCCTTATCAACTATTTAGTGACATCATGGACAATATGTCACATTATGACTGGGGACACTTTCTTGTTTCTAGTAACAAATTGATTAACCCCCAATAATCCTATCAATCTCTATATATACTGAACCAATCATCAAGTCTCATACCGCGGGTCTTTTCTTTACAGGAATGTCTACTTTTTCCAGTATTTATACACAGTATACACTTGAAAATACGGATTTTGTAGTGCTTCAGAAGACATGCAAGTATTATCTTATTTCCATTTTTCTTCCCACCTCTCCTTGGCACTTCGTGCTTTGCATAATGAGTTCAGCCTTGTTCAGATCCTTATTCAGATTTCTTATATTTTTAACATTAATGGTCACGAATTGCTCAGCTGAGCGTTCATTTTCTCAGTTAAGGTATAAAATCCCATCACAACTATGCAACAAGACAGGCTGGATGCCTTATTTCTTCTAAGTATAGAAGAGGATGTGTTACGAAATATTTACTTTGAGGATCTGATCAAAGACTTTGCAAAAGTAGGAGAAAACTTCTCAAATATAAATAAAGTGGAAGTATACAAAAATAAACATTAATTTACAACTTACTTTTACTTTTGTTTCATTTTGAGAAAACCCTATTTTATGGTTTATTATTGTATATATTTTGAATTACATATATATGGGGGCACCATTATATTTTAGGTGCTTAGGACCTCTATGTGTCTTAATCGAGCCCTATATCGCATAATAACTATAATAATAATAATAATAATAATAATGTATATTTAACAAAGCACTATTACTAGCAAGAACCATTTAGCCGCTATGAAGTAAAAACGCAATAAGAGATTTGAACAATAATTATTATTAATCAGTGAAAGCAATTTTAAAAATGGAAGTTTTCAGAACAGATTTAATTCCATATCCCACAGTACCATATGAAAATATAAATATTCCCAGTGATTCTCTTTCATTACTAAAATTCTAATGAAAAAAGAAAAAAGGTGCCACGTTATCAATTTTCATCCTCTGTCGTAATAGTCACCATATCGCAATAGCCACAATTGCGTATTATCCAATTTTCTTCTGTTTTTGCTGTATATAACTAATAATTAATTGCTAGGGAGTCTCTTCTCGCTCAATCAGCTGTTTCTGTTTATATTTCCTTTTTAATGTGTACACATCCAGGTCAAAATCACTTGCTTGTGAATGCTGTTTTGTTTATATCGGGGCGGTTGGGTTTGACGAACTCAGTGTCTCGGTTTCATTCATTCGTAACGAACACTGTATTTGTTCGCTGTTTGTCACGAATGAGTGATACTGGATGATGACACGTATGCTGACTGAGTAGGCGGGATTGCTCTTATTATGCTGTAATAGTCCCGATTCTTCTCTACTTAAGACTCAATAAATACAATATACAATTATAACACCAGTCATCGTCGTCGTCATGATATATATATACATAAGCTACACATCAATAAGACTGAGTGGTAAAATAGACAGACTGCTGAAGAAGACTCGGGACCTGCAGAGGAACGGGACTGACGTAGTAGCATTCCTGAATACCGAGGAAGACTTTGCCTTCATCTCTGTTTCATTGTACAAGATTAACCTGAGGAGAGGACATCTCCTGGGAGAAGCTGAATGGACACCACCAGCCTGTTTGGAACCCGTCAGCCATGAAACTGTTACAGACGTTGAAGTTTTCGGTGTGAAAGAGAAGCAGCCAGAAATATTCACATGCAACTGGATAAAGAGATTATCAGATAGGTACTCCACTGCTTCAGATTCACTTCTGAAAATAATCTGTCAAGAAACTGGTGGAACCCTACAGAACCCTGATGAAGAATGTGAAACGTGAAGGGGGGAAATTGGCTGTATTTCTGTCAATACCATTGACCATAGTGGATAAGCAGCCAGCGCTTCATATAAACTCCAGCTGTGTAGCATTTCCATCCACATCAGAAGAGATGACAGATAGGAAATACCTCAGTCAGAAGAAGAAAAATATTCATCGCCTGAAGGCCTTGAGAGTCAAGCAGCTCAGAACTACCATTGAAAACATCAAGAGAAATCTAAAAAACTGCACAGAAAATTCAAGCAGCCACTGAGACATAACTTGAAGAGGAGAAAAAGAGTTTCAATAGAACACAGGTGAAAGCCAGCAAACTAAAAGCCACTGTGACGAAACTGGAGAATTAAAATGCGCTGCTGAAGCACCAAGTGCAAGAGCTTCTTCATGAAATTAATTTTGCTGTCGCTGATAGTGATAGATAGAACCTGAAACAAGACAAAAACAGGTTTTCTGATAAAGTGGGCCAGTGATAGGTCTTCAAGGTGATGGGAATGTTCCAGCAACAAAGTGCAATTTTTCCATCAGAACAGTTGCTGAGCAGCTATTTGGTGTCAAGTATGGAGAAAAAATCTTCCCTGTACACCATTTGCGCTGAACCTAGCTGATGAAAAACATTTCGGTTAGCCTAGACACTGGAGAGCGCCTTAGTCTTGGATTCGTGCCAGTTGCAACTGAAGATGCTGGTACTCTTCTGGATGTGATTATCCTGATTTTGGAAGAAATACATGAGCTCTACTCCATAGACATAGAAAGGGATGAAATATTCATACAACTACTGTCCAAAATCACAAGTATCTGTGATGAAGACATTTGACAAGAAATTTGAGGACTTCCTCAAGTCCAAACTAGGACAGGATGCTAAAGTTCACTTCTTACATCGTAATGCACACTGCCTTTTGTGATTCAGCAAAGCATGTGAGATGGCACTGAGAGCAGCTGAGGAAGACATCACCCAGTCAGAGGAAAGGTTAGGCCGAGATAGATAACCTTGTTGTTCTCGCTTCAATAAAGCAGACAGCACGACATCAAGGGTTATCAGGATAGCTTCATATATCTGTGGCCCCAGAGGTAACGCAAAAATTGGTTGTTATGCAGATTGGATGTCATTCTGCGAAGAAAACGGAACGAGTAGCTTGTTTACAAGTTTCTAAGTGATGGATACCTTGGCCACACAAACCTGAAGATTGACAGTTTGAAGCCTGGCATTATTGATGATAGGTTGATGTCACTGGTCTGTGCCATAGTAATACTCTACCTATGGGTGACTGGGCCATATCGGCAAATCGTACAGAGTCAGGTGAAGCATGTTGAGTTTCATATTTACATTCAAATGGTGGAAGCCTGTTTTGACAGACGTAATGAGAATCTTTCAGATTTGCTTAATAAGGACTACAGGGCATCTTCAATGGCAAATTCGAGCTCGCCTCCGCCACCATGGCTGCAGTTTACGAGTTTGATGAAGAAAATGCTGCAACTGGTTCTCATACCATCAGCAAGATGCTGTGTGACATGTTCATCACTACAAGAACACAGTTGAAAGATTTTCTGCATGATGGCCAGTATGGATCAGTGCATTCGCCAGATGTTGCATAGCCATTGAAACACTGCCCTGTGACAAATCTAATGAGAGAAAACAACTTCGAAGGCCTGGACTTCGACATCAATAAACGTTTCCATGCATCGCTTCGTCATCGCACCTGTACCCAGATGTGGAGAGCAAACAAAAAGGACTATGGTTGTCTGGAAAGGAGAACAAGAGAGACCCAACTTGATCTCGTTGGCAAGAAAAGAAAGCAGACTTCTACGCAAATGTCACCACCAGCAATAAACATTGGGTGTCCTGAAGAACAATCTGCAAGAAGCAGGGAAAAACCTACTGCAATCAAAGAGGCACTGAAGAATGAAATCAGATATTAAAAAACTGTGCTAAACAAGAAGCATCTCAGACTGAAAGGAATTCTCTTTGATCTGATCAAAACACTGCGAAAACCATTTTCCAGAGCACCAGCCAGAAGCAGACTAGGACAGTGATTTAGCTGTTCCTGTAACTTTTTTCTCCAACTTCATCCCCTCTCTGGATCCTGATGAACCACAAACCTAAAAGAAGACGCCTATAAATCTGGAGACCATGCAGAAACCAGCGCCTCCAACGGCAGGCCATTTCAATTTAATGTTCAAGGACAGTAGGTGTCAGTGTATTTCCGTGAAATATTATACATTGGGCAGGCCACTGAGGTAGAAAATCCCCAGCTAGCACCAGTTCAGTATATGCTGCAGTCCAACGCCAGAAAAGACTGTTTCACGGGGCCTTCAGTGGATGATGTCGCTGACACTGAATCATAATTTGTGTTTGATTGGGACTTTGAAGTGATACCTGTCAACAGATACTGGATGGTGGCTGCAATTGGGAAGATTCAACAGTCAAGCGCATGTCTCCAGAATGAGGTACTGATGTTTGTAAATTAATTAATTATATTCTTTTGTTAATTATAATGTTGTCAAAAAGAAATGTTTTATTCTATTCGAGCTTTTATCTAAGACTCTAACTAGACATTTTCATAAAAACATTAACTCAGCAATTTTGATAAATGTTTTCTTTTTATTAAAGCAGAAAAGAGCTCCATTTCTATAACCAGACAAAACATTTATTACATCAAGGTAAGTTGTAAACAAATTTACAACTATTTTAATTAATTTGAGTCGCCAATTGTCATTTTAGGCACATCGTCACTTTTGAAGACCTACTTACCAGTACTAATATTTCTTATTCGTTATATTTTCTTGATTTCAGCTTTAAGAAATAAGACTTTACTTAGGTTGCGAACGAAATTTTAGTTTGTGGTATATGTTCAGAATATATAATGAAAATCATGCATATTTTCCTTGGAATTAGGAAATTAAAATTTAAGTGAAAGCTTACCAATTTTTCAAAATTATGGAAAACAAGATATTTCATTCGCAAAGCCACATACAATGGACAGCGTGACGGTGTTATCAACTGCCTCGAAATCATCCACAAAAAATGTGTTTGTTCTAATATGTATTTAAACTCAACATTTTCAGTCCAATTAATTGGGGATCAAGCAACCCCCCCCCTTATATATGTTTATCCTGTATATGGGACCACGCTATATCGAAGCCAGGCTGTAGAATAATCTAAGAAAATTAATGCAATAACGTACTCGTATAAAAGTAATATCACCACAGATATAATCTGAAATCAGTTGACTACGGTTTATGTTTTCTTACTCATAATCAGACTTCAATTCCAACCAGCATCCATTAACAGATGTACAGATGTTTGGTTTCATCAGTTTTAATATATATCCACACCAGTTTTTACCAAAAACAAATAATCGTATCATTATCATCATTACCATGCACGCCTAATATCTATAATGCACACTATAATGATCTGGAATAATTGAATAACATGTGTAAAACATTAACTTCATTTCCTTCCAAATTTGTCTTCTCTTAAAACATAATCTTTGTTTTCAAGAAAAGAAATTTGCTTTTCTAACTTCTTTCTAGCAACTACATCTATTCTACAGTTTTAGTTCATCGTCTTCATAATTTCTCAATCTTTGCTATAAGTACTCTGGAATTATAAATTGCAAACTATAATATAACTATGCCAAATATGTTGACGATTTTGTTTCACAGTGTGATATTTTCTTCAACTGTACACATTTCAACTTGAAAAAAGCCGTCTTAAATCCTTCTGGGTTACGGTTTCCTCATCTATAACAGTAATTTCACTCAGTCTTTCGAATTACCTTTTAGCAGTGTCTGTACTTTGCTATGCAGGCTATCTAGGGGATGGACACTGCAGTTGATCCGTACTAGATATTTCATCAAGCAGTGATTAGCGTCAACATTGTCACTTATTGTATACGGTATATTGTTGCTGATATCATGAAGAACCTACATATTATCATTCTCCGACCATACTGAAAATATTATTGATGTATCATAGAGAGTATCAGTAATATGCTTAGAATAATCTTTATTTCTTCTCCCAAACAGTTGTACCACACCTTATAATGCCAAGTACGATTTAGTTCTGCATCATGATGAATGTCTTGATCAACAGTACTAATGTGTACTTCATTTATATGTGCACCATCTAAATCTGTTGCATCCCATCCAAGAGTACAAGCTTTAAACATAACTTTACCAGCCTGTCAATAATCCAGTATCCCGATTTGTTGATGAAATGCCCTTAAATATATTACCAGGTTATCTCCTCCACAATACATTTTCTTTCATAAGTATATCCTTCAGTTCAGTATTTTGAACATTCAATGTATGTTTTACATAATCTGTTCCACAAAATGCAATATTTTACAGATGTATTACGTGACAGAAAATATGACGGCTCTAACACTAGTAACAGCTAAGCCTCTCCCACTGATAAGATGATGAGTCACTGTGCCTGTGGAGCATTTCCTAATATCCTATTTCTAGTCAAGTATAGGTGCAATTGTAGAAACCCTCATATGGAACAGCAGCAGTTATTCATTTCACTAACATGCAATTAAAAAAAATTAATAATAAATAGTAATTCAAAAAACTACAATTATGGAAGTACATAGAAATTGTATCACAACAGTTTTACATCAGATTTAGTATAAATAAAAAGCGCAATTTATATTTGTGCAAAAATTCTCCGATTTTGTTTGGTAAAAAAGAGAATAGATCCAGAAGAATCAAGATCTATAATTTTGATTTAGATTCTAGTTGGCTTAATGTAATATAATACCTTCATCGATAGCTCCTGATAAATTCCAGCAAAGAGACTAGTGCAATACAGTAATGACTGAATACACAAAACTCCATACTGTCGCCTACATTGTCAAAAAGAAACTGTCAAGAGAAGGGAAGCTACAATGAGTCTTCCAGACCTGGGTTCATTGCTTGAGAAAGCTGTAGAAGATCTAGACATTGATGCTGGTTGGGATAGAGATTGCCGAACTAAGGTCTAAGCTCCCAGAGGTCAATATTAATAATGCAACATTAAAAACTCCGAATTGAAGGAGCAGAATGAATCCTTAACAATCATATTTCTTCTTTATTTGGGGTTAGAGGTGGATGTAATCCTGAATTATAATGTTGAATTGGCAGACATGTGGGTTTTGTTTTTGCTGAAGTCCATCAGCATCTGTGTGGGCAGTCTTCTTTATGAACCTTTTCTTTTTATTGTTTAGGAAATGTGACAAGATAATTAATGTTCTATAACACTGGTTGATATAAAATAGGAAAATAAGTGTATCTGTAATTTGTTTTAAGTTGTTCGGATATAAATTTATTTGTCCATTATTTAGGTCAACCATATGTGATACTATGCTTTTAAATTATGATGACCGAGTGTTATGAACGTTGAATAGCTATGTCAACATGATCACTACGTTGGTGTCGTGCTAATAAATAGCTTCTTATTGTTATTCATTTTGACTTGTCTTATTCTGTGAACATTCCCTTGATGGATGGTACATTAAAATCCCCGACCAAAAAAGAGAGAAATGCCATAAGTTTATTATGCTTATTATGTAACATGTTTCACTCTGCCCAGAGCTCATCAGTACAGTTTGGATTATCTACTAATCATTAACCTATTAGTACATAAACATGTTGTTTGAATTTAATATGACAGTACAGATTAGTTACAATACTGATGTGCAGGAATACAATAGATATAATGCAATAATGCAAAATGATATTGTCAATGGAAATTGAAGGGCCAATGTTGTCTTCCCACTGACCTCAACATATAATACGTACAGTTTTTTATAACTAGTTCGGCTACAGCTAGAGTTACGTGGCTCAATGTACATAATCAAACTTCAGGAATAAAACATTTTATCTGACAGGTGTTGGTCTAACCAAAAAACAATTATGATGATGAATCAACAGATATGGTTTCTTTCTTTTCTCCTCCACCCAGATTTCATATTCTTCAACACTTGTAGTTCTCTACAGTCACTGAAATACCATTTCCCAACAGGTTCTTGCTTCAACTTCATACATGTAAAGTGAAACCACTCAAAAGGTTTGTGTGGGCAGTCCTCCGGGTCACACACAACCACAAGTACTTCTTTCGCATCACCATTACATATGCAATAATTGGCGAGGTCTTCATCTGTGTCATCAGCATCTATGTGGCCAGTCTTCTTTAAGTGACTTGTTGCGCTGATTAGGTGAAGATGTCAAATTAGTTAATGCAGAGATGGCGGGTTGTGTTGACAAAGACTTCTTAGCTTTCTGCAAAATCTTTGGTTTACGAGTTGGTTCATTATCTGTAACTATTTAATTACTGAAGTGCTTATAGACAAGCACCTGATTTCTGGACTATCAATTGCTACAATCCCATGCAGGGTGATGCGCTGAACAAAGAGATATTGTTCTGTCTGAACAATAAACTCACAATAATCCACACCTGAAACCAACATTTGACTTTCTCTAAACACGAGTTCTTTCCCTCTCGAATATTCTTATCTTTTATGCAGTATGGACACTTGATCTCGATACATCCATGTCCACAACAGTCACATGAAACAAGGCCATCTGGGCTTGCACCCAAATGAGGATATTCCTCTGACAAGAAAAGCCATAGTCTTCCACCTTAGCATTATCATGTTGACACTTAGCATATTTTTCATAATGCTTTCTTGCAATTTTCTCATTGTATTATCCCCATCTGGCACCCACGGTAGATAATTTCACCTCATTTAGGTAGCAAATGGATCTCAACAGGCTCATTCAGTGATTTTCGCATGACGTAGCACAAACTGCTTTCATTTTGGATGCAGTGATCCTCCCAGTTTGGAATCAGTGCCATAGCTTGAAACTTGCCTGACTCAACATTTACAACTTCTTCTGGGTAACAGCAACTTTGGACGCCAGTGTCTCGCAGTGTAACAACAGCTCAGCATATGTTGATCCATGCAAGTTTCAATAATGAAGCTCATTTAAAACCGTGGGATACTTAGGTTGCAGAGGTTTGGGTACATAAGACAAAAGGTAGTCCACTGGCTTGTCTACTGCAACAGCTCTATATAAAGCATCCCATTTAGCTGTAGATGGTTTGTTAATCCTCTGCTTGATTAGTGTCTTGGATGTAGTGGGAGTTGACGTCGCAAGCAAGGTAGCCGATGAAGAGGTAGACGAGGCGATGGATGCCGACGCAACAGATGAAGTGGATGAGGTGAGAGGCGACAAGATGACTGACACCAGACGATAAGGCGGATGTGTTAAAAGATGACGGGGCAGTTGAACCAATTATATTGTCTAAACGCTTCTTCATCAAACGAGCGGATGTAAAATTAGTACCTGCCAGTGTGGCATATTCCACAACCATCCTTGAACTGGGAAGCATCCAGTATGCAGGTGTTTAAGTGACAGTGGACACTTGAATTATCTCAGGCGCACAACAGCTTCAATGTAAAACAGCACTGAGGCAACACGTGAACATTATTCAGCAAGTCCTGCTTTACAGTTACAGTGAGCTAATTTTACATTACTAATTTCATGGATAATTATCCATGGAAAGAGAGGTGTGGGATTCATTCGCTGAGAATGCATAACACGAGCTCTGACAACATTGATGAGTAGGTCCCCTTCATCATACCCAGCCACACACAAACCTATCGTAATCATCAAGGCTTTTGTAATACTGGAAGTCTTCCAGAGTATAAAATGGACTAGCATTAAATATCAGATAGTTCACTAAGTCCACGTATGTAAGTGCAGGGAACACCTTTTACTCCGATCTCCATGTTGCCTGTTCAGTCTGATAGGGATCTTATTTTACTGACCTTTTGCTGTTTTATCCAGTGAATCATAAGATATTTCCATAATGCTGATGGGTGATATATGTTCTGCTGCTAGTGAAATAACTGAAAATATGCGTACGATTCTGCTACATTGTGTACAAACAGTGAAACGCGTGATAACCTACCGTAATGGCCGTCCGAAAGGGGTTCTGGGTAATATTCTATTTTTAGTCAAACTCACGGAACTCACCATTAATGAAGATTATATTTCGACCAAAAAACTATTATAATCGTACAGTGTGCGGTCTCTAAGCTCAAATGGGCCCTCAATCAAATACTGTAGATTTCGGCCCACATTGACCTCGACACAGGCCACTTGTGGGATCTTTGGATTTGATAAATCATTGATAGATCAACACAGAACATATGTTGATAAAACAACAATAAAGTGTTATTTAATTATATTGAGTGTGTGTATTCCGAGACAAGTGATCAGACATAACAATATATTTGAATGCGAACATGAAGTGATATAAACAGTCAATTTTTATTATCGTAATATGTAATTTAGAAAGTGTAAACTGTAAAATCCATTCCCTGATAACTGTAACATAAGACCGAAAACTGTGTCAGTTAAAGCTATTTTATAACACATTTTCGTATTTCCGTAAATCTTAAAAAAAATTAAGGTGCTGTCTTCGTAATGTGCAAATCTGATGTTTTGTCTTCGCATATCGTAAACAGGACTTCCCGTATCCCCCTCATCATAGAAAAGTCTAAATATTTCCTGTTAACGTATTCTTGATTGAATGATACGTATATAATGATCTCATATAATTAGACCACTTGCTATGGAATATCTTCTGTTTTAATTAAATGTAAGGAAGTGGTGCTTAGTGAACGGATAAGTTTCGGCGAAGTAAACATGTCACATTGCTTCAAAATGGATCTGATATCAACACACCAGTTCCTGTTATGTTGTTAAGTTTGTTCATAGAGTATACTTTTCATATGAGTCTAAAACGTGGTGTACTAAACAAATATGCTGGCAGTACTTGATCATATTTACTTTCCGTTTAATAACCAGTGGATATTCTCCAAAATCACCGAGTATCAGGTGTAGGCAAAGACTATTTATAACAAGGTTTGGTTTGGTTTTGTTGTTCGGGGAGAATCCCCAGGCTGTCGCTTAATCAGCACAGCCTCTATGTTGGAGTGGTTGAGAAATCTCCTCCCCCACCACTCACAGGGGAGCAGTACGGAAAGATGGAGCCGAAATACCATGAGGGTAGTCCATGCCGGAGTGTTTTACGTCCTCAGGGGTTTTTTAACGTCCCCCTTTATTTTAAATAATTCAGTGGAGACGGCAGCGTCATTTAACGTGGTCAGCCACCCACGATGTAGTGAGACGAGAAATTAATCCCTGGAAAAGTTTCGACCTCTTACGGGGTTCGAACCTGCGACCGTTGGCACCAAGTGCCGGTTGCTTAACCGCTAGGCCACCGGAGCTCACTTATAACAAAACGCGTTACTTCGCTTTTTAACATGGGACGCCAATTTGAATTCATGGAGCGCCAGGGCCCTAGCGACCGGAGGTAGATTGTCACGGACAGCTCCCTTCGTTAACATGGCGCCTAATGGCACTGGTTCATTCTGCGCCGCTTTCGGCTGCAGTAACAGAAAAAAGTATGCAGAAATAAAGACATCCCCGAAAGGAAATGAAAGCTAGTGTACAAATTTGATATGATCTGGCTTTTTAAAAATAAAGGATATTTAAAATATAAGCATAACAATTTGAAGTAGACACGCCCCTATTTGACATGACCCATTGAGTAGGCCCAAGCAAGATCTATCTAGATCTATATTTGTTTCAGACAAAATCTGATTAAACTTTATTGAACAATATCAACCTATTAATCAGAAAATGGGTATGAAAGATATACATAAGCTTACAGTTACATGTACTGGAGCCACTGAAGATGTTATGGGCGGGAAGTATATTTTACTTTATTACTGTTAATAATATAATTGGACTTCTAAAATTACATTACTATAATCAGATATTTTTTCCATAATTACAATAATTATAAGTAGCTGAGTATTTACATGATCACCTGCATCCATATTTATTTTTAAACGTAAGCAATCGGTACAAGTTTATTCATATATATGGACTTCTATTTATAATTTAAATGTTATGAAATTAATTATTCAATACCTCAACTAGTGGTAGAAACATTCATTTTGTTATTTTTTCTATTGACAGAAATAAAAGATGGGTTATTAATTGTTGTCGTTCAGATATATGATGAGGAAAGATTTAAATTACTTGAATACTAATTGTAGAATGTATGATATGCATTTCACTGAAACGGAATTCATGAACCAGACAACTTATGTAGAATGCTATTCCAACTATTTTTGATGTACCAAATCCACTGCATACATCCTCTGAAGGTATTAACAGATAGGAGACCTATACAGGAAACAGGGCCAGCTGTGATGGTAATTAATATCTATAAATATTAATGGTGAAAATTGGTATTAATTAAATAAGAAACAAGGCATCAAACCCATGAAATTTTGTCAGCCCATTTCATATCTTAATACAAAAAAGGATTACCAGCACCTGAATTAGTACTTGAATGTTCAGATCATGTGCTTTAATTGGTATACTTCTCTTCATAACTTAAATGAATATCAAATCAAATTCTTTAACCAACTTGAAAAAAAGGAAAACATGTGTTAACACATTGTGTATGCACTTGGTTCAAGTCATTATTTTACAAGGTATTGTTCTGTTTCAGTCCTTGAAGTTCTATGATGATGAGCTACCATGTAAACAGACCAATCTCTTGGTTACAGATTTACTGGTGTTATCTGTTACAGTGCATGCGTTGTCTATTACATCTCTGGGTATATTCTGTCTAACTTTAAACAGTTCACTGATCTGGACTAAATGTCATATTTTTGTAGTAGTGGTTGTTTAGAGCTGGAAGTAGTTTGGGTTATTCTGTCCATTTGATAACAAATGACTGATTGTAACTATAGATGAACCCGTGGCACAAGAGATTTGATGCCGCTTATTGTATGAAAGTACTAATTTCTCTATCTTTTAACGTGTTAACGCAAACATAAACAATATTAATATTTCATGTATATTCTTTGTTCTCAGCTGGGCAGGCCTATATTGCATGGTCTGTATTAACTTATAATAAATTTGTTAGTTAATATATGATAAACGGACATGATGAATATATGGTGAATTGTGTTATGGTTGCGTTATAATAGCTGTATATATCATTATATGTATATATCCAAATAAATAAAAATTTATGGACTATGATAAACTGACATGATGAAAGTATGTTTGTATGCATTTACCTCATATATACCTAATTGTTTTCATTAAAAAAACGCCTTCCACACACAAAGCTGTGAAATAACCTAAACCACGTTCAATTATTTTCTGATCAGCTGTCAAATGATCGCAAATTGTAGGCTATGAATTAATTAAGTGACTGGGCTGTGAAATCACTTAATTCTTTATATACAGTTTCAGAGCTTCGTTTCCTTTGATATCATGTGTGCACAATTAAAGTGTTAATTACTAAAAGAGTATGTGATCGTGTAACATATAGTACCAGTATTGGCAATTAATTTCAAGCATGCGCACACATGTACACGATCACATGTGGACAACCAGAGAGCTTTTGTTTATCTGAGAAATACCTCCGGTCGCTTGAGGCGCCACTGGTTCAAAATTCAACATGGCGCGGCAAGAGTAACGCCTCTATATTTAAGCTCTCTGGTGTAGGTGTGGTTTTCATTATTCCCAGGAATGTTTTATATATTCTGTGTTGTGATGCAAGTAATAGTTGGCAACGTCGTATTTGCAACACTGCCATATCCATTTCAATCTATGGTCAGCTGGTTATGGGTGAGATATAGCTCCCGAACATGCACTGCCACATATATGTAAATGCACCAGGGTCTGAGGATTGGGTATCTATGATATGTACTAAATATCTTATATAATCATTAAATATGTTGTTATTGTTGTTATTTGCTGCTGATACTATTGTTGTTGTTCTTTCTGTCACTATGCTAGTTATTTGTATTAAAAATGCCGATGCGTATGATTGTCTTGATTGATAAGATTAAATGTAACAAATGTCGTCCCCCCCCCCTCCCGCCGATAGCACCAGAATGCATGTCTTAAATGGTCGTTCAGCAACACCAGAGACCCCAAGGACTTCAATGATTTCCACAAGCTAAACTCACGCTCGCATACGCCACCATCGAATGAACAAAATGTCACCAAAGCTCCAAGTGAATTAGAGTTTTTAGTCGACTACCCTGGAGCACCACGACCATGTAGCCTCCATGAGTCATCACTAGCTGATCCTGAACCTGCCGAAGTCACAGTCGGTGCGCACATTGTGACCTACACTATACTGTTGCGACGTGACGAGCAGCACCTGACACCAGGTCTGAGATCGACCGTAAAGGTTATGCATTCCACTTCGCCCAGGCACCATTAAAAAAGGTCCACGCCCTTGGTCTTTAACTAGCTTACACGTCCGACAATAGGATAATCAAACTGCTGAGTAAAATCAGGGCGTTGTTTTTCCTACCGCCTCAGCACATCGAGTCCATCTTCAGCATAATGCAAACAGAAGCACATACCGCTGCGTCGACACAGTTTGCAGACCATATAGACAGAACATATATCTGATGTAGTCAGAGGATCTGACTCTCAGCATCATGGAACATCTACCGGATCAGCACTGGCATTCGAACTAAGTATGACCTGGAAAGCTGGCATAACAGGCTAAAGTCTAGAGGTTCTGGAACGATGGCCCTCTATCTCGTGAGACTGGTGTTGACCTTGCTCCACGGTGAAGCTTCATTGGTTCTAACCCCGGTGCGCCTTATTTCATTTAACAAACTGGAGTGTCATCAACCTGTGAATCTACAACGAAGACGTTTTTATACTGGGATCCGTATGAGTGCGGGGACAGAATTGTACAGCAACCATTTCCAACACAGTTTGTTAGAAAATGCCCTTTGTAGTAGCCGTAGATGCATTTTCAATTTGATTTAATACAACAATTTGTTTTGGTGGTGATGATGATGATGATGATGATGGTGTGTGTGTGTGTGTGTGTGCGCGCGCGCGCCCGCGTGTGTGTGCAAATACCTTTGACTTATTCATACATAATCAAAACATGTAACTTGATTCTTAAACACTTTAGTGACTTTCCTGGACTTATTTTTTTGGTGAAAGAGGAGATCACAGTTTTGAGCCATTGTGCAGAAATACCATACTCCTTATATGTATATGTTGACCTTGTATATACATATGGCGCCTCAAGTTTGGATAATAATATTTCGTGATTTATAGTGTTAAAATCCTTGGACAGATAAAGAAATATACCCAGTGCATATTCTCGTTTCTGTGTGATCTCTGTAATGCGTGATACAAAATTCCTGTCTATGTGTGTGTACAATCTCTTGTGTAACATGTTTTCCAATGTTTTGGAGAGAAAAACAGATTACAATAAAGAGATAGGGCTATAACTAAACAAGATATGATTATCTTTTAATTTGTATATCGATATAAATTTTGCTACTTTTAGACTTTTAAGTTGTCTTGATATTTGATCATTTACAGCCACTTTTGAGTATATGGTAGGCTAAATGGGCTAAGCGAAAGGCAATGGGGCAAAGTTAAAGATGACACATCCTTTAGACATGCCCACGCCAAGATTTGAATTCAGGTATTCCGTTAGAATACCTTTTGTCATCAATCTTTCTCTGGTGACCTTACGATGAAGAATTGTAATGGTCTCATGGAGACATCAATTGTTAAATTTGCAAAGTACGACAAGCCAGTACAGTTCAACGATGACCGTATAGTGCATATGGCGCTATCTAGCATTGGTCTATAAGTAACGGTTAATGAACCCTTATCAGTCTTACAATGTTGGTGTTCCCAGTAGAAACATAGTCTGATAGGTCCAGATTTGTCGCATGTATATTGATCCAATTGGATATTATTAACATATTAGAGTAACTGTCCGATCGGTAATATGTAATAGGTCTTGATATGACAGGGGCCATATCAGAAGCCAAAAACACACGAATCAATTAAGTAACAATTAGTAGGTCCATGTTTAGTATTTATATAACCATAATTCTTATCAGTTCCAATGAAAGTCATTCTTTTCTCAGCCGGCATTCTAAATACCATAGTCTTATAGTATAACTCGATATACTTCACATATCCGGACTTTTTTCTCCAAAATGAGACCTTCTAAGACAACCAATTCAAGGGTATGTTCATCATATCTGGCAAGATCGTCTCGTACGGTAAATGTATATTTACTCCATCACGGGTTGCGCCATTACTATGTCCAAATATAAGATTGGGATATCCCAGAATGTCAAAATTTCACAATTATTGTCACTGAAAAGTCTTACACAACAGTATGTACTCAAACTGTGTGCACCTACTAAAACTGGTAAAAAGGAGCAGGGTAACTAGTAATATAATAGGTAGATGCTTATATTGTATTTCACCAACTCGGTGCGACGGTGACACAAATCATGCAAATTGTAACTCAAAGTATTTACATTTTCGAGAACGTTCTCATCACAATCATTTACATCATTAAAGCCGGGATTAGCTAACAAAAGTTATTGTCCCAACTGTGTATGATATCATTAATATCAATAAAGTTAGCCATTATCAATGTTTTCCGCGCACACACACACACACACACACAGAGAGAGAGAGAGAGAGAGAGAGCATACACATTACTTGCAACACACCTATTAGGCCACATCACACAAAACATCACTAGGTGTAAGCTGTTTGTATGAATCATTATGATTCGTTAACAACAATGCCAAAAAAAGTCAGCCAATCATAAAATTTCGGAACAAAAGCGTATTTAGGAATAGTACAGTATACTTGGTCTAAACAGTTTCATATATTACTGAAATAGCTAAAGTAAATCAGAGAACTTAAATATAAATAGTCTTTGAGTAAATTATATAGTAAAATTCCGCGATCGTGATTTAATATTCTCCTTAACCTCGCGTTACTTCCAAGATCACGCACGCGAGTCTCGCACGACCTCAATGTTGGCCAGATGAAAAATTGCTGAGTAAATACTACTTATTAGATAAAGCAAAAGTTCTGACACTGGTATGTGACTAGTATAAGAACAAATTCATATCAGAAAACAGTTGCTGAGTCTAACAGGGCAGCGATCCAGCCAATCTCGTTTTTTATACGACCATTGCTATTAGCACATGCAACTAACCCAGCAGACCTGTTAGAATTATAGTCAAGTTGGACTAGAAGTAGAAGTACACAGCTAGCATAAAACCACGAGTCGCACCAATCTGCTCTAACTGTGAAAGACGATGCCGCGATGCACAACGTGTACTGAGATAAATCCATGTCATACGAGAAAAACTTCCATATTCGTTTTCTCGGACGATTCCTACGGATAATGAATAGAAACTCCATTTTTTCACGATATTTCGCCAAATATATTTACGCGCCATCATGATTCACTTACGTCAAATGCCAGATTATTTAAAGAAATAACGTGTTTGGCTTAACTAGATTATAATACTCACCATGTGGGATGAGATGGATCTTTCACGGACAGTTGTATATAAAACACTGTTTTGCTAAAAATAATAATACTATGGTTTTCTTATTATTATACAATAAGCTTGTTTTTTTTAAATTAATTTAATTTAATAGAATTTTCATGATTTTTATACACGTGAAACAAGATGACAGTAAAAAGAAGAAAAAATGAAGTTTTTCACAATATTTTAAGTGTCTGCTTATTATAAATGGTAAAAAAAACACTCCGTATTTAAGGTGATGATAGACCTGGCTGTAGAGGAACTCGTAGTCGTATTGAGTGAGATGTATTTTCAGCAAAATCCAACGCTTAACACAGTTTTGTATCTGACTCAGTGTTGCGCTTTAATGCTATGTAATCTAATTTTTCGCTTTGAGTTTGGACACAAAAATTGCTATCTTTATAACGTATGTAAGTTCCAGCAGTGGGTTAATAAAGCATATTTTCTTATTCCGTTTACAAGAGATATAAATAAATTGACATCATTATGTCCTTTGATGTTTAATTTTGTTATCATAACGTGTACTTCGTGTGGTTATGCCATCTAGCGAGTATGTGAGGGGGTTATGACGTCAGGAGTTTCCCCTTGGTGCTGTTCTTGTGAGGGGTAATGGCGATGTGGTTTGTGGGCGGTGTTACAGACTGAATATACTGATGTATGGTGAGCTAAACCAAGATTTTTTATATTTATGGTCATTAATGATAGTCATTAATAACAATAAGATGTGTGTTATACTTGTGACATGTGTGTGTTACGGTCAAACGGGTTTGTTTACACCCGCAGTTGCGTACATGTTTAAAGATCTGTCACTGTCAGATTTACCTGGGATTCTGACAGCCCATCCCTAAGGTTATTTTAACCAAACGAACATATTCGTGAGGTATCGGGTGGGTTATTTGGTCGATTGATAATTAACTGAAGTGACAACTAAACCCTTCCCCAAATTTAACAATAATATTGCGAGTAAGTTACTTACTGATTAATAATAACATGTTATTTTTATTTATTTCACATAGAGACTAGTCCAGTGCTAATTTACAGAATAATAATAATTATTATATATGTAATGCCTAATGGCAAACCTTTTTTAGATACCTTTATCAATCTATTCCAGATGTCCTAGAATCAGTACATTAATATTTATTGTGAGATGGGGTTGTTTTATCTTTTATAATTCAACATTTTTTGGGTATTCTGAATCTTGCTGTGTGTTTTTCACGTTTTGTAAAATGTACATTGAATTTTGAATAAATTGGTAGCTTTCTGAATAATTCATTTTAGTTTGACCTTTTTGTTATAGTGGTGGTAACTCATTTTTATTTAATTAGTGTATTCTTGTATGCAGACATGGGGTCAATTCAATACCTGAATTGGAATTGATCGGCAATTCCAATATTGGAATTGCTTATTTAAAAAAAATTGAATTGATATATTTGGAATTAATCCACAAGTTAATTTACCATTTAATTTTTGTATTCAGAAAAAAAAATTTCCATGACAATCCTACTTGTATTATAAACTATTCAACATAGGTATTTCAAGTAGGTACTAAGAGTAGGTATTCATAGTACCTACTCATGGTAAAAAGTAGTAGGTAAAAAAGAGTAGGTAAAAATGTAACTGGAATTTATAAATTTGGAATTGAATTAGAATTGATCAATTTGATGTGAAATTGGAATTTGCCAAATGGAATTGATCTCATGTATGCTTGTATGACCTTTTTATTTTCACCTTGTCAATGTCAGAAGACAATGTACTGATTGGAATGTGCTCTGTTTTCCAACACTGATGTTTGACTTCCAAACCAGCCATGAACAAAGATATGTGCAGTTCATGTCTCCTCTAACCTTTGATATCATTTGTGGTATTTGTCAAATTTAAATGTCAAGAGCTGGACATCATCTTGGCTAGGTCAGTGCTGGTCCTCTTAATGGGAGATTTTGGATCCTGGTCGCATCATCCCCATTAGTTTTTCGACGGTTTTTCACTTGGAGTTGAAATCAAATCAAGTTATCTGTATGTGGAATGTTTCCCAAACAAGTCACCTCTTTACTATGTGGTCCCATATGTGGCCAGCCAGCACTGAGGGTAAATTGACTTCTTGCTCGATTTTTCATTTCTGTATTCTGCAGTCATCTTAGCTGGATGTGGAGATCAAACAGAAATAAAAGAATTCTGGGTACCATATATTGCATGTTCATATCAAAGCTGAGGACATAAAGTGAAGTCCATGTCAGTATGAAGATCAAAACTTACTAGTGACATTCTGTAATTGATAAACACTTCAGAAAACTGTTGTATGTAACTTTGGCAGGTAGTTTGTGTTATATAACTGGTTATGTCTATAATATGAGTCATTCGCTTCATCTGGAAAATGACCTTTACAAATTATGCACCCAGCCCATTGTTATACAGGATGCATTTGACACTCTATGTGCATACCTAATCATATCTCCCGAACAGAATTCTTTTGGTTATGCCACATATATTTCCTTTTCTTTCTAAACTGATTGTTTTATGTTAAACCAAGTTTGAATAAGCAGGATGTTTATTGTTTTATGTTTGGGTGAATTTGAAATTGTACATACCCGGTAGGTAACAGTTGGACCATTACTCTGATGTCACAGATGTAGTCTTACCTGCCATAATTAGGGACTAGTTTATCTTTGTTTTTGAAAGAAGAAAATGGTTAATGAAGGTTGGCTTTTTACTGTTATGAACCTGTTTATACATTACACCATAAATCCCCATTGTTATCAAGAAAGAAAACAACTAAATAACATAAAAACTGGAACTTTGTAACATTGACTTTTAGCTATTTAAATACCATGGCAATAGCATTAACTGGATTTTGTACAGAAACATTATTTGCAGATCTATGACTTAAAGTCCTATTGTCATATACTTGGTTGTGTTAAACAGGTTGGAAGGTGTGCTTTTAATAGTTGTTGGGGATTAATTATAGTAGGTAGATACATGTGCCATGTAACATATTGACTGTGTTAACATCATTGGAATCATAAGTCAGTTTTCATATCAGTTGGTAAAGTGCCATTTTGGAGTATTAACTGCATGAATTACAGAAACAGTCCCCTCAGTCATAGATCCTAGGTGAAACCGGCACCATGGTGAAATGAAGCTATCGTTCTTGTTTTGTTTTCAAGCACTATTTCACAATATATATATATATATATATATATATATATGACAGGTTGTGGGGGTGATCTTTTATATATTGGTCTTAATTCCAACATTTCATCAAAATATTATTTCTACCCTGAAAGCTCTCCATTTTTGGAACATCAAATTTTTACAGTTTATTGTTAAGAAACCTTAAAAAGATTTGTTTGCATCTATATTAATTAATGTCTGCTTTTAACCTTGTAACAGTAGTCATAGACTAGATAGCTGCTGTATCTGCTTGTATTACATTAACAGTATTGTCCACTTCCCATGCTTGTACCTTCGAATCTCGGTGTGGACATATCTGAAGGTTGCTTCGTCTTTGACTTCGCCTCATTACCTTTGGACGTGGCTCTGGCCCATTTAGCCTACCTCATCATCGTCATCATGCTCGCACCTTATGCCGACCATCTTTGGGTTACCTATGGCGAAACAATGCAATGTTCAATGCCATTCTTACCCAACAGCTAGACTATGTCACCCCTCAGTTTGAGCCATTGAAGAATGAACAGAGGGAAAAGATATAATTGAATAACTGCCACAACAACCTTTTAATGGTCATTATCATCACCTCTCGACTGCCTCTCATTCAATCGGCGTCTCTATTACCGCGAAGATGCATCAATCAACCCCTGCATTTACCTGCTTGGCCAACCACGAAATGGTTCACTTTAAGTGGCTGATAACTTTACAGCTTTTCTCTGTCATTTTGCACTCGGCGCTAACTTGAGACAGCGCGTGCGCGACTCTTCCGCCATCGGACGAGTTGATTAACTTCGGCTAGGCGCTGCCATCGGAACAGTAAATCTTTTATATAACGCCGAGATGGTGATGATGATGATGATGATGCGGATGTCTCAATTTCACCACTACGCAGGCCTGCCTACCTGGTCCATTGGTTGCATCATTTACCTGGCGGCCAACTTTCCACGCTCACACACTCCGAGCCACTCGCATACCATCGTGAAGCGGGGCACATGTCAGTCAAGTGAAGAAAGAAAGAAAAAAAGAGAGGTCTGAACGACCGCTGCCCCGAGGATGTTTCTTTTGTATTGTATTTTTCCTACCCTTTGCTCGCGCCTATATTGTGATAGCTAATTTTGTTCGCATTGTTTGTTGGCGTGGCTAGGTCTACATTTAGTGTGTAGCGTGGTCATGTCCCTGGGGTAGCTGCTAACGTTTGTGTTTCTGTGTCTATGTGTGTGCTGAGTAAAATAGTTTGGAGTGTTTATGGCCTGCCACCTTCTGGGTGACATTTACTCCGGACGGAAGGGACGGGGGGGGGGGGGACAACCTCCTCCCCCCCCCCCGTTTTGAACAAATATGCATTTTAAATTGCTGAAACTATAATAAATATCATGTTTAGGGCGCTGTTTTGCTTTTGTTAGGATATGTCTCTCTGGTGTGTGGTGCTTTTTGAAAGGTGGAAACTTAACGATTATAAACCCTGACGAAATAAAGTGTCCTGTCGTAACAGGTAATTATTACTCGGTAATGTATTCTGACCCTGATGCAAAAGAAGCTGGTGACCCGAGTTGGGGCGGGGGGAGGAGAGGTTATAGATTGACATACTGCATATGTCTCCCTGCATGTGGTAAACATGAGTTTTTGTTGGACCCAGAACATGTGGCTTAGGGCGACTATCTCTCTCTCTCTCTCTCTTCGGAAATTGGTTGAAATATGCCACAGACAAGAGGTACCACTGGAATTTGAATCCTGACTAAGTGTGACATTAGATACCTCTGCACGCGTTAAGAGGTGACCAGAAGGCGGTGGCACTGGTTAACCTCTTTGTGCTAACACGTTCTTAAGTTTACTTGCTGATTTGCTCCCCATAAATAGCCAGTCCATCTACATACTGGCTTAATTATGGCAACAATAGTATCGTGGTTAGGTGGGTGTGTGTGTGTGGGGGGGGGGGGTGATTTTTGCCTCATTTATCAGTCCATGTCCAAACTGTGATGTCGATGCACCGATGTCAATCAATCTCTCCTTGGCCACCAGGTGATCAGTGACCTGGGCAAGGAAATACTGTTAAATGTTCAGAAGTACTTGCAATTAAATGTTCAGAAGTACTGGCAATTATTTTAGGTTTGGCACACACCGTAATGTTGTAGCTATCAGCTTAAGATTTTCCAGTGACGATGATGATGATCGATGTTTTACGGCCACTTTTGTGCACATGGCAGGCTAAATGGGCCGAGCGACCTCCGAAGTTAATGAAGCGAAGTCAAAGATGAAACAACCTTCAGATACGCCCAAGCCGAGATTCGAACACGGGTGGTAGTGACCCGTGGTCCAACACGCTACCGTTAGACCACGGAGGCACCCAAAATTTTCCAGTGATTATCATATGCCGTATCATTGAGAGTGTTGGTGCCGATATTTAAATAGAATGGCTTTGTCGGTTCAGGATCCGAACACTTCACAGATGTATTTGTTGTTTTACCGTAACTTTTAAGCCGCTGTAGGTTAAACGGGCCGACCGACCTCCATAGGTAAGGAGGTAAAATGAAAGGTGAAACACTGTTCACCCATAGCGCAACCAGGGTTTGAACACATGTCTTGGGGGGGGGGGTCCAGGCATGCTACGAGTTTGGCACAGAGATGTCCCACCCCGTGGAAGTATTACTGCGTGTTTGGTTTGATGTTAATTGTAAGGATTATTTGAAGGAGAGAGCAAACATTATTGTTATATAATGGTAAATCATCAGAGTGACCGAGTGATGTCACACCAGCACAAAAAGATGATTTCGGCGTCATCTCGATTCAGTTGTCACATGTAAGTCGATTCAGAGAGGCATTTCTAAACACCAGAGACTCACAGCTGGTATAATTCATGTGGTTATTGAACCCAGAATATCAACACGTTATGCCCCGTTATTTCTGTGGTTGTTATTTAACATATTCGTAAAATGCAGATAAGTGTCTGTTTTGAATATCGGATTCAGAAGCCAGAACTGTTATCCCCGATTCATACTAAAATCTGAAAAGCTTTTGTTGTCGCTGTTCTGACTCGAAAGTTGGCTCAGTCGTCGGACGAGCTTTGTCTTTACACCTGAAATGCTGGTTGCATAATTTCGTGAAGTCTTCTGGTGAGCTGACAGTTTGTACCAAATAGAGGATCGACAGTACATATAGAAATCTAGTCAATATCGGCTTCTGTCGGCTAACAAATTGCGAATTAACTTTGCTGTCGCAGGCAGAATGTTAACAACACTGAAACAATCTGTGTATGCGGTTTCTGGGTCCCAGACGGTCAGAAAGGCTACACCGTTCCCACAAGAGTATCAGAGCGTATCATTTACAATAAATAGTATGTCTAGAAATGCCAAAGAAATGGGTGAAATTCTATATTAGAACACGAGTTGTGGGGAGCGGTGCGTTTGTTCTCTCTGTTACTGCTGTAATGGTGAAGTTAAAAGAGACTGTACCTAGTTCTATATGTAGTCGTTTCAGTTACAGGATACTACACCTCCAAACTTAGATCTACTAATATGAAGTTCGGGTTTTGGTAGATAGCTATCTCAAAGATACATCAATGCGACAACCTGTAGAGTGAGTGCTTTATTTATTCTCGGAACCGGTCACACGCTTGGGATACATGGTCGAGAGATGACTTCAAGGGAAACATCCTGAAAACATAGATAACTCGAGTCATTCCAACCCTGACTTGGGGGTTGTATAGCACCGTGATGTAAACACCTTCCATTGTCCGACTGCCTTTTGTTAACTTTTAGAACAACCGAGACTGGAAGGAAACAAAACTTCTCTGCAGTGGCACGTGTTAACAGTATGTAAAAGGGTACTGGCTCAGTGAATACAAAGCTGTTTACATGTTTAGATGGATCTATCTATATATATATATATATATATGTTTGTGTGTGTGTGTGTGTGTGTGTCATACGGTAATTCAACAACTCTATATAAACACGCCCATGCACACACACATGTATATATATATATATATATATTACCTAATTCACTTAGCACATTCACCCTCGCGGAACACTAAATGTGGAACTTTGTCGATCCCCCGCTCGTCTTATTTCATGGTGAAGCCTGGTAGAAGATTTTGTAACTTATAACTTGTGTATAGTGTGATTAAGAATTGTGATAGTACTATAGATAATATTTCATATACGCAGGCGAGGTTAATTGGGACAATTATCAAAGTAAATACCTGTTGGGTCTAAACTTGTCGATGTTCTATGTTATAGGTGTATACGGTGGATATGTAAGTTGGTCGTGGAATTAAGAATGTTTGGAAATCTGTATATGGCATTAATATTGGAATAGTCAAGTTTCGACTGGTATGCCATAGTTAGTTGTCATGTTAGGGCAAGTAACCGTAAGGGTGTCCAAAAAACAAGCTCATCCTTGGGGTCTTCATACCAGGAAACGGGTTTCGTTGATCGTGTGTGTCCGTGTGTTTGTGTTCACACCTTGGATATATGATGGCCGAGGTGTGACTATCTAAGAAATACTTTCTACAGACACGGGTGTGAGTCAGAGCTTAACTCTGACTTGGAGGTACTCTGACCACCGATCTATTACGATGCCCTTCTGTCCTGTGGACTGTTATGTAAATCATCAAGTCTTAGTCACACTGATATTTGTGGGATGTTTCATACATCAGTTAAACGGGTTTGATCGGATTATCTCACTTCTCACGTGTACAGCGGCCTCTTTGTCATATATCCACGATGAGACCAGGGTCAAGGCTATACAGATCACAATCATCATCATCATCATCATCATCATCATGCATGCATGTTGTATGATAAGTTACTCTAGTGTATTACCAATCGTAATATGTGATCAGGATTGGTTCTGCATATGGCCCTGGAAGTTGTATCAACTGTAATATTATTGGCTTAGTAACTGTCTTTATCTATAACAATCACACACACACACACACACACACACACAGAGAGAGAGAGAGAGAGAGAGAGGTGTGTGTGTGTGTGTGTAGATAGAGGGAAAGGGAGTTAAATAGAGGGAAAGAGATATATATATATATATATATATATATATATATAAACTTGGTGTATATTTCTGTTTCTATGATGCAAGTCGTAGTTGACCAATATTGTGATAAAGTCATTGTGCCGTTACCCGATTTAAAGCAACGAATTGGCAAGAAAAATAGACCGTAACAAGAGACTAGCAGACAGTTCTATTGTCGCCTGTTTTAATTGAGACGCACACGGTCATGTGTCAGTCAGTGTCTGTTGTAAGTTATATACTTGGTGGTGTATAACTTCTGATCAATATACGGCGGCTAGGACTAGGTATAAAAGTTAGCCAACAAGGCGGCATTGTTTGTTGTTCTTGTTCGTCTCAGGCGGGTATCTCATGACTCAGGATTGGCTGTAAATAATCGTAGGTGTCTTGTGACGGAAGGGTAAAAGATATTTGAAAAAACGTCCACCGACGAAATCGTCGCCGACAACATGGTGTGGCATTGTTGCATTTTGAAGAGCGTTTTGCCTGAATATGAATGAGGTTATTTTTGTCTACTGTGTATTGTGGCCAGGGGGTGATTATGTGTGCGTATGTTGTCTGTGTGTGTGTGTGTGTGTGTGTGTGTGTGTGTGTGAGAGAATCACGAATGGGAAATTCAACCTGTAGACTATTCATCAGGGGACGATGTGTGTGTGTGTGTGTGTGTGTGTGTGTGTTTAAATAAAGGTGCGATGGAAAAAAAATCCCACCGCATATCATCGTCTTATATCGTTATTATCATCATCATCATCATCATCATCCTGGCGATCATTATACAGCTGGCTATAGTATAGATGTGTATCTGATCCGTGGTTAAAAGCCCAGGTGCTCTACGATGCCGAGGGACGTGTCTTCACCATATTGATGATATCCCACCGGAGTCATCTGCCTGGACTACATTAAGACACAAGCTGATTGTTGTCAGCATCATCAACTTTCTCTCTCTCTCAGACATCCCCCTCTCCGATTAGGGTGTGTAGTTTATCATGGCCACACACCGGCTGTCAGAACCCCTCTTCGTTGTCTGACAGCTAACATGTGGTGAAAAGTGTCACCCCTATCTCCCTTTTGTGGGGGGGGGGGGCTCGGTCATTCAGAATGATAAGGTTTGTGGTAGGGAATTATTGATAAGGGTTATAATATTGTTGAGGAGTGTGTGTGTGTGTGTGTGTGTGTGGGGAGGGGGTGCTTCTAAAGGTCAGACAGACTGAGATATGGTATTGATAAAGGTAAGGGTGTGGTGGTATGATGGGGGTGTCTTTGGGTGATTGGTTCTTGGCGTAATTGATGTGGTCTGGTCATATCATTAGCACCCCTGTTGTCAGCTGTTGCCATAGATACCAAGCATATGTTGCCACCACGGTCCTTTTCTCTTGCTCCCGCATGCAACAACAACAACAACAACAACAACACACACACACAGAGAGAGAGAGAGAGAGAGAGAGAGAGACGTACAAGTGAAGCACACACACATGCAGGCATACGAAGCCCTGTGGTGTGGACGCTGGTCTCCCTCTCTCTCTCTCTCTCTCTCTATTAGACAGACCTCCGGTCAAACTAGAAGAAGAAAAAAACAGGGCACAGAAACAATGGTGAGAGTATCATATATATATATATATATATATATACTGTAGCTGTGGTACTACTAACTATCTGACCTCAACATTACCTCAATATCGCCAGGCCAGGTCAGGCTATTGTTAACAACCGTCAATGTTAAGGGTTGTCATTAACTACTTTGACAGGTTTGGGGTGAACTGTACGTGTTAGAAAGGGGGAGGATGTTATTAAATAGTTCATGGCTGTGTGTGTGTGTGTGTGTGTGTGAGAGAGAGAAAGAGAGAGACATTCGGAAAGGCACATAAATACGGGTTATCAGGCTGCTATTGAATATTGGTGAACTGTAATTGAAAGATATCTACCTGGAACGGAAATCAACTTTCCATTTCAATAAATTTAATAAAAGATAACTTTCAATTCTGTTAAGGCATATCAATATATCAGCAACAGCAATACGCATGCTCACGCGGATAGGGTGGTAGTATAAGTTAGGGCTTTAAGTCTTTTTAATGTTGAAATTGACTTATTGTGTAAATATTAGTCATTCAGTGTCTATGTATGTAGGTGGCTTATATAATTTATGGGTTTAGCTGGCTAGATACTGCTTACAGACTAGACTCTCTCTCTCTCTCTCTCTCTCTCTCTCTGTGTGTGTCTGTGTGGCACTGGCACAACGAATTACAAATCGCGAATACTTTTCATGCTGAGACGTGTAATGTCTCACCCATTGGGGTTGTTGTTTGTTGTTGGTTTGGTGTTGTTGTTGTTGTTTTTTTGTTGAGGGGGGTCATTTTTCTTTATCTTTATCGTACATTTTATTATTAGAGTTTGGTTTAAGAAACTCATCTTTTGGATCCGGTATAATTTTTGACTGATAGCTTATTTTCTGTACTAGAATCGTCAGATAAGATTAATCAAGCCCGTTCTCTTTTGTGGATGGTGGCTTTAATTTTAACCGTTAGTAGAAGCATAGCTAGAAAAAGTTTTTATCGATATAGAGCGTCTAAAAATTACAGGATCAATAACAAATTGCGTGCTCTCTATATTAGCACAGTTTCAAGAAGCACAAACCCATTCCTCACCCACCCTCACCGAAAACCAACCAACAAGTATCCCTTTTCAACCAAGTAGCTTCAACTGTAATATAATTTTAGAGCCAGGCCCGTCACATAGATATGGTAAACCAGGGAGACTGGCCTTGGTCCCACGTTTCTGGGAGTCCCTGTGGGGTCCAGCAGTAGAAACCAGTTATTTGGCAGTATATATATAATATATATATGTGTGTGTGTGTGTGCTTTTCTGGTTTGTCTGTAACTTTCCGTTTTACGCCGTAATTGTAGATTCTGTGGAAAAAGCACAAGGCCAACCCCCGTCATGAACTCAGTTGCTATAAATATATCAAACATCGGCTAACATAGTTATGTAATTACACATGATTACGGTATAGATCTATATTACTCTCTAGTCCATTGAGTTCCCAGTCTGTGCGTGGCGTGGTATGCCTAGCTTCGTGGCTCCCTCTCTCTCTCTCTGTGTGTGTGTGTGTCGCCGGCATGAAAAACATCGCCGGCGGTGGGGACAAGGTTGACGTTCGGCGGGTGATTTGCCAAGTTCGAGCAGCAGAAAAACTCCGTCGCTGTGACCAGCGGTAAAACAAAGGCCCCTCGCAGCTAGTGGTGGCAGGAGATGGAGCAGTCCATACCACGGCGCCAAATTATATACGGTATATATATATATATATATATATATATATATATATATATCGGCCATGGCTAAATATGTACAAGAGGCAAATGGGGCAATTGTCGTTAACCTTCTGGCAATAATTACGACAGTTCATTGGTTCGTCGGTGGGGGCCATGAATTTGAAGTGTGTGGCTAGATAGACCCGGGGATGTTGGTTTTGGTGGAAAATTATTAGCAAAACTGTTCAGTTTTTGTGCCTTGAGCGGTCTGTGCCAAAACGCGGGGCAGTTTGAGATGGTTGTCGTGGAGGGGCGGGAGGAGTATATTTGGATGGGTATTCGTCAAGGGTGGTATCGAGTTAGTGGGTGGGGAGATATTTGGGTGATGTTTCCCCACTGGTCATCAGTTATTTGGTTTTGACCCGGGCCATTCGGCTCTCAGTTAGGTATGCCAACCAGCTAGCCAGCGAATGAGCCAACCAAACATGGGGTGGGCTGGTGGTGACATTTATGTGTATGTCGACAGGATGGTGATTGTGGTCGTCGCTCGACTTGGGTGAGAAAATTGTCTCACATTTCGTAGTCCATTTGTTGTTCTGGGTCTCTCTCTTTCTCTCTCTCTCTCTCTCTCTCTTTCGTGGGGCATTGTGGTGTGGTGCATGTAATTTGATATCATTTATATAATCAATATATATAATCAATATATATATATATATATATATATATGAGTTTGTTTTTATTTGATGGGACATGATGTGATGTGGTACGATGATGTTGTGTTATCCAGGGCGTAAATTGTGGTGTGGTGTGGTAAGATACCGGTATGAGAGTTTTTACCAGTTAACATAGGCTACCCCTATTCAGAAGTCAACCCCCCCCCCCACACACACACACACACACACACACGTCAGCCAATGTAACCACTTGTCTATGTACAGTATCACCGCTGCTAGCCATTAATACATGCAACTCTTCATTAACCAATGACACAGTCCACCCACTTCGCCCCACATATCGCCCTCCCCGCTGATGGCTACCCTGTTGTGACGGTATAACCAAATAAAGATCCCCCCCTCTCTAACTAACACATGATGATCGGTGGACACTCCTTCCTGTTAAATTTTTTTTTTCTGCTCGCCCGCCGCCGCCCGCCCGCCCGTCGACAGGCTGTGGATGTGGATGTTCTACTCTCCATATCTCTGGGCCTCTCTCTCTGTTTGTGTGTGTGTGTGTCGGGGTTCCAGAGTGTCATACATCAGTTGGTTGGTCACATAGTAATTTACATGTACACAGTCACTCCCACATATTGCCGGAGAGAGAGAGACAGAGAGGCGTACTGGTTACATCACACAGACGCTTGACTCACATCGGAGAGATGCGTGATTTCCTGACCGAGGAGACACGGGGATACCTTCAGAAAACGTAACACCCGAGCCACCGACCGACCGACCGACGGATGAACTTAGCTTGAAAGTCTACAGTTGTTCTGGTTGCGTTCAGTGTTCGGTGTTCAGTGTGGTGTCGTCGCCGTGCCTGATAATGTATCCGCATCAGCATCCGGAAGATCTGTCAATGTCCACTCTCCGACAGGGACAAGCTTATAGGATGCAGAAGGACGATCAGGGTGAGTGTGGGTTCAGGAGTGGGTCATCTCTAGTCCGGATCCACGATTGCTACACGATCGCTGATGGCTGTAAAGTTTTGTATTGACTGGTGTGTGTATGTGTGTGGTTACATAATAATAATTATGTTTACTTATTATATTAATTCTGTTTGTATCAATTTAAAACTACTAATTCATTCCAAGTGGGAATAAATAAATATATATATATATATATATATATATATATACAGAGGAGAGAGAGATGTATGTCACTGCCGTTACATATATGACAATAGGATTACTGCTTTAATGAGCACAAGTCTGTCTTGGATGCTGCAACCTCATTTTCATGATTGAATTTAAAGATTAACAATCCATTTTAGGGAAGGAGTCCTTAACCTGTTTGGATTGTAGATCCTTATTGGAACCTGATACAAGATCTAAATAATACCATAGAGAATATACAGTAATCCAGGACACAAAGTTGTGCGTATCATTAAGGTATAGATATCCGGAATGTCCTTCATGGACCCCAGAGAACGCCATTGCGTTCAGGATGATAAACACGCCGGCCCGCCCCCTCGTTAGGGAAGATCTAAGGACTTTGTGGAACGGTAGCTGTACTGTTGCACTGTTATAAGTAAAATTTAGACCGGGGTAGGTTGAAGAGGTCTTGAAAAGATCCCCCCCCCCAACCCAACCCCTGGATGCACTCTGATTAAGAGGTACTACCAGGGTTCAAGTGTGTTTTAACTTAAAATGCTTTACAAAAGTTGTGTGTGTGTTGATGCGTAACTTCCCAGGGATTAACGAAATTTGATAATATTGGCCTGTTTGGGGGTAACGGTTTACCTATTATAATGGTCAGTATGGGGGGGGGGTGACAGTTGATAACATCTGTAATAAAATGATCTAGCTTTTTATAAATATAGATTTATTTCTAACCTTCTCTTGATAGCAATAACTTTGTGATAGCTCTGTTTAAGACTCCTTACCTTAGCCTCGTGTGAAACTTGGCTTATTGAGTATAATGCGTGAGTCACTTTACAGAAAAACCAGGAATCCCCATGTTTTTTGGCAATACGACCAAGTCTCTGAAATAATTTTGTTGTAGAGGGGGGAGAATATAGGCATCAGTCTTTCTTTGAGGTGTTCGTTACTAACGTTGAAATGTCAATTGACTTTGTTAGAGGGTGAAGTTTGGGGGGGTATTTATGTTCACCCTTCGATACAAGGGTAGTATGGTTACCTACTGCGTACTTGACTTATCTCCCGGCGCTGTGAACACATGCAGATTTATACAGGTCAGTGTACGGCTGTCTCTTGGGGTTGTACACCTCGGAAGGTGACCCAGCAGTAACTCTCTCTCTCTCTGTGTGTGTATGTGTTCATCTCAACCTCCCCCCAGCCCAGCGCACGCACACACACACACACACACACAGAGGAGGTTTGGTGTCCGGGTGAGATACTTCAACTGTGTACCAGATTACTGTTGGCGGGTATCCTGTTCCAAATACCTTTGTCGTGTTGTAATCATCATCCGGGGGTTTGTGTCGAAGTCTGTGTCATATAGGGTAACGCTGGTCCTGTGTGGTTCACGCTTCATTGCTCCAACGGCGATCTATAATGTATGTTATGCCTAAGTGGCGTATTTATAATAGGGTTTTGGGCGATTTTCTCTCTAGCAAAAACATCACCATTTATGGCCACTTAGTCTGATAGCCAAACATTCGGTGGTGTATGAAGTAACAGATTTTTTGGGCGTTGTTAGGAGGTTTTATTTTCAGCTAAACCTTTTGTTTAATGTTTAGGCAATGGTAGGTTTGTGGTTGCTGTAATCTATCAACTTTCGGTTCGTTTTGTCACCTGACCAGTAACCAGTTCAATGCCCGATTCGCCAGTTCTGTCTGCGCTACTACTGCTATATTACTGGGTGTAGGACAGTTGCTCACCAAGCAAATGAAAAAGTGGACACTTGCTCACCAGTGAATTTTTAATGAGAAAAAATGCACATGATTATATTAATAAAATAAAATAATCTGTGAACTTTAATACCCTAGTAATTGGTAATATTCATTCCAATAATTATATAGGTAATAGGACACCAAGAAATATATTTCTGAATTAAAAATAAATAATTTGTTTTGTTATTAAAATTCACTGGTTAGCAAGTGTCCACTTTTTTATTTGCTTAGTGAGCAAGTGTCCAGGTGAGCAACTGTCCGGTGAGCAAACGTCCGCTGAGCAACTGTCCGTACTCCGCTAGTACTACTACTAATAGTAATAATAATAATGTAGATGTTCTTACTAACCATTCAAAATTATATGTGTGTTTGTGTGTGTGTGTGTTAAAACCGCAATACGGGGTACTTAAAACTTGGTTAGGGATGTTGGATGATGGATTTATTTACATGTACTTATAGAACGATTTCAATTTCCGCTTTATTGTGTTACATATAAGACCCAGGTCAGATATTACTCCCACAACAAAATCCCCTTAAGGTAAAAACCGTGCACGATATGGTCTCTTTAATTGGAAAGTGAACAAAATAACAACTTAAAAATATTTTTCAATATTGATATACCTCTTGCAAGTTTTTTGTAAGTGTAATCTGATATCACATGAAATATTTCACTTGTTACAGATATGCGATTTGTTTGTTTAACTAGGTAGATCTATAGGGATCAAGATTGATGATTGAAATCTGTATTTTGAAGATGATAATTGGAGTAAATTGAGTGATTTTAACCCAGAACCTGAAGGTTTACAGCTGACTATTTTAACCACTATGCTATGTTAGTGCACTTTCTCAAAGTGAACAAAGCTGTAATAAGATATTTTGCTGTAAATAAGTTTACCATGGCATCAGTATATCTTATATTATAATGCACTGTAATAAATAACAATTATTTCAGATTTTAATTAATTACCATGGTTTTGTTTCTATGAAAGGTATTACAACTGCCTTATTTTATAAGGGGGCTGAGCCACTGAAATAATTTATGAAATATTTCTAGATTATAAGCAATATACAGCATTGGTATGGTACCTTAAGATCTGTTAATATAATTCATATATCATTTATCTTTCTATAACGTTGGTTAACATCATCCGAATATATTGTATGTAAAATAAAAGGAATCTAGCTACAATACTGTTACTCTTGATTGTTTATGAGGGTGATATCCACCATGAGGATCTACCCGTACAAAACATCCCCTCTATAGTAAACCTTACCCAGGTCAGCGTGTTCTGGCTGGTAAATAGAATGACCTTATTTAATACACAGTCCAGGAATCTTCTGTATTAGGTAGTCTATACGTGGCTTTAGACGTATAGCGTACTGGGTGGAAATTCTTGAATTAGTCCAATGCAGACATCTTCGTACTTTGATACATTACCAACAGATTCCTGATAGTACAGAACAGGGTACAGAAATCTTTGTATATTTGAAATCCCGTCTGTTTAGCAGACTGTATATTATACAGTCTACAGATTGTCCGTCCATACACATCACTGTGCTTTTAGTACTTTGTCCCGGGGGAGGGGATATGGATATCTATTCAATACCCTTTGATAAGATTTATATTTTGTACACAAGACACAGCTTTCTTTTGTCTTTTAGATCATGCTAATGATACATGTTCCAACGATAGCTAGCTAGAAGCACCCCCCCCCCTCATGTTAATTCTTCATTACTGTATAGCCAGCTGGCTATTTAAATTAATCATAATGTATAAACTAGACTTATTCTGGTGTTAGGGCTGGCTATTTATACCTATTGTCCTAATTACATAACCACTGGCAAATACATCCGAAATCATACTACACCTATGTAAGTTTTTGCGAAGTCAGAGAATTGTCAGTATGTTTGGTGGCTGATATTAATTATTCTGATATATATACACACACACACACACACAATATATATATATATATATATATATATATATTAGCACACACACACAGACACACACACACACACACACACTAATGAGGGTCAAATGTAGAACAGTAACTCCTACTGTTAATGCACTGTTCAAAAACAGGTCACAAGTCAGTCAGTTAGGGTATATCAAAACATACTTAATGACAATGTTAGTTATTGATACGTGGACATATTTTTACTGTCAATAATTTGATACATATGCACAAAATGATATAAATATAAATGCATTTTCTGTAATTGCTTTTGTTTGTTATATTATTTTTTATTTGAAAAAGATACAGAAAGGAAATTTTTGTGGCGTGTCACTGGGATAATAATTGCCGTGGTAATTAGTGTGTGTGTGTGTTTGTGTGTGTCACTGGTCTAGCTGTACGTCCTGTAACTGTTGGTGCTGGCCCACACAGCGGGGTGTCGTATAGTCAGGGCCCACTGGCGTACTTCACATTGTTTTAACCCTGGGAGATAACGAGCACTCAGGCCAGGAGAGGCCCCCAGTATAGGCTACCCTGATTGAAACCAGCTGCGGGTGGCAAAAGATGGCGAAGAGGAGCGTGCCACAGCCCTCACCCCACAGCATTGGGCATTACCAGGAAATGGGCGCCCTAAATATAGAACCCACCTTCGTGTGTATGTGTGTCTGTGAATAGGAGGCTGTACACAGCATTAGGTGGGTGGGTGGGTACGTTCGGTTGGCCAGCCCTCATATACCCTCAGACCCTGTACTCCGGTTAATGCCAGGCCCGGGTGCTTTGCCTATAGTACACAAGAAGCCAGGATGATGCGAGAATTGGTGGGAGGGGTGTGTGTGTGTGTGTGTTGGTAGTAGTTGCTCACTATCTGGAAGGAACATCAAGTGAAGGGGGGGGAGGGCTGTCCTGATGGTGTTGGTTGTTGTGGAGATGGTGATGGGGTGAGTCCGTTGGAGTCCCGATTCAGTTTCTGTCAGTCGGAACTACTGCCGGACCCATCACGGAACGCTCACCGGCCATCTCCGGAAAGGCGCTACTACGTACGCAAACGGCCTTCCAACGGCGGAGAACATCGCCCACTCCGAGGGCCAGACATCTGAGTAAGTACCGGCCACTTGAAACGTTCCATTTTAGCGAAATCTTCCTAATAAATAACTTGGGTGAAAGTTTCCGCAGTTCGCCCGCCGGCGGCCCGCGCTGGTTAACCGACGTTTTGCCGAAGTTGTGTTGCTGTTCTGGCTGCGGCTGTTCCTACTGTGGCTGACCCGCATCCAGATTGGGTGACAGCATCGGTGTGTGTGTGTGTCTGTGTGTGTATGTATGAGCGAGTCTGTGCCGCAGTACTCGTGGGACCTATCGGGGCGGCGGGCTGGCTGCGTACACACTCCACCCTAGGGTGAGCAGTACAAGGTATGGGTGGATTGGGAGGGGGGTAGCTGTGGGTGGTTGCCGGTCGGTAGCGTAACCAAAGAATGCTTATCAGCGAGCTTCCTGGAAGCCTGCGGGCAGCCGGTTTGGGGCAGTATGGTAGTTACAGTACCGTTTCTCCGCCTGACCCCAGGGGCATTTTAATACTGGTTTGCCATGATATAGCTTTTGCCTGTGTGTGTGTGTGTGTGTGTGTAGAGAGAGAGAGAGAGAGAGACATTTAAAAATGGCGCCTGTATATCATACATTGTCTGCCGCCACAAGCGCTTGTACTGTTAGTCAGTTGACCCGTATTATTAATTTTGCTTAGCAAAACTATTGCCCCTCCCATCATCCGTGGTTCTGGCTTCTGACGTTTTGTACTGTACACTGTACAGTACAGTTTTCGGGATATAGAATAATATTGTGTTCTGTGGTAAAATGGCAAATTTTGTCAGTACTACTGCTGCCACTGTTTTAGCTGCAGGGTGCATGACAGTTTAAAAATGATATCTAGAACTTTCATGCACAAAAAAACTTATGTCTTGATCACCATTCTGATTCTTCTTGAACTAGTGTGACTAGACTTGGGGGTGGGAGTAGATGGCGGTGGACGTGTTGGTGATGGGTGGTGGACGTTTCTTAATACGTAAGCATTTTTTTTTAATTTTTACAATGAAACCGACAGGGCAGGGAATATACATACATCCTGATAGCTAAGACTAAGTCTAAGTAGCGAATAAATTTGAAAGCGAAATACACTTCAAATAATGTGATCCCTTGCTGGCAATGGACATAACAACCTTATAGACATAGCCTCATAGGCTATATATGAGAAGAGTTAGCTTTATTAGAAGTCGGACACATGGTAAACTCCAGGCAAAATATTACTTCGCCGGAGGGTTGGTACTGAGTAAATACTACAGAGGTGTGTAAATTTCAGCTAGCCGCTGGTGGGGCATGTTTGGAATTTAAAAGTCTATAGAATTTAATGAGTGAGGACGTGATGAAGATGGATGAAAGGACAAAAACGAAAATCCGCCCCGAATGTGTTCAATACAAATATGGGTTTACCCGGGCATACGCTCATATACTGGCATAATGAAATTGATGAGTGTAAAATATACTCGTGTACAAATGGATTGTGTGCGTGCGTGTGTGACCGTGATATATATATATATATATATATATATATATATATATATATCCAATAAATTAATTTACTGGGTAAAGTTCAGGGTCTCCAGCATTTTTCACTTTATTTGCTTAGGTTAGACTAAAGGGTCATGGTATTGGGTGGTGATGAAGTTGAAGTTAAACATTTATTTCGTGGCCTGCACACGCGCGCGTGCGCGCACACACGCGGTATACATATATAACATTTCGTGTCTCTCCTAGAACTATGTATACACGATGACCAGTTCTGCGGTTTTAGTGACTGGGTGCCGGTGTAACCCATGATACCCCACTATTACGCCAAATATGTAGTGGTACATTGATCCATTCTCTGTGTACGCTGGTTGTGTCCTAGTCGACCCTGCCATTTTGTTGGTTAGTGTTGTGTTAACCGTTCAGGGACCGGCCAGTCGGACGTTGTGTATACAAGACATAGTGGGCAGGAAGCCAGACTCCTGGGCAACACCAGGGGCACATATATTAGATGTTACTAACACTAACTGTCTGTAGATGTGTGTGTGTGTGTTTCTTTTTATATTATATTTTGGCCAGCCTTTTCTTGCGAAGATCGGTCTGACTTCATCATTTTTTATTGAAAAATATGGGAGCTTCCGATGAGGAAGAATGCTTATTTCAGGGTAAGATTGATCATCTTCGTGCCATCCGTGTTAGTTGTTGGCTTCTTGTTATAATAATTTTGGTGCCAGCACCATTTGCAATTTTGATGTGCTGCTACTACATTATAAGAGGCTTCCAAACTTGTGTTTCTATGTCCTTACGATGGCAAGCACTTTACTGTAAAGTTATTTGTTAACCCAGGTAAGTGGGTCAGGATTACGGTGTGAGACCGGATCCCAGTGGTAACGGGTCTTTGGTCCTGTTCTCTTCCCCAGATACAAATTTCATCACATATCATTTTACAGTTTGTTATAAGTACAGCGTTGTTGCCTCGTGCGATGCTGATCGGGTGAGATGTGGTTTAGTGATCAGACGGGACCACAATCAGCCAGCCAGCAAACCAGCCAACAAACCAATCAGTCAGCCAGCCAACGTTCTTGTCACGAACCACTAGTAAAACACACTACTCTCGGTGTGGTCTGGGGGGGCCACTTCGTCTTGCCCTAAGCGGTGACATAGTTCGCCATATACCTACAACGCTGGGGTTCGAATCCCGAACTAGCTGTGTCTGATGGATGTTTCATCTTCCGCACTTCATCTCATTACCTCTCGATATGGCTTGGCCCATTTAGCCCACTGTCTGCCCAGAAGTGGCCACAATACAGCTATATTTCACACATCACAGTTAGTTGTGGTTTGAACAGCCATCACTTGTACGATTCCAATAAAACGCCATTTCATTTGGATAACATCCAATGAGCGTAAATATACCAACTACCTTATACTGGTTGGCATTGGTTATATTACCGAGTGATTGTTTGATTATCTTTTGATTATCTTTTGCGATTAATTAACCGTGGTGCGAACTAATAGTGGGCGCGGCCATAATAAAATTGGATGAGTGAAACGAGTTGGGTTTTGGTTGACCAGTTTATCTATTTTTTTCTACAACGCGGTAACAGTTCATCTGAACTAAAGGAGCACAACCCAAATTCGGCACTCTAGAGCCACACCCATAGGGGAGGGAGGGCTGTTGCCGCCTACCGCGCCTATTTCGGTGGCCGTGCTTGAAAGGGCGCCTTAACGGTCTAACTGACGCTAGGGCTTAAATTCTAAGTCTAGCCGTGTCTAAGGGGTGTTTCATCTTCGCCTCATTACATTTGGAGGTCGCTTGCTCCATTTAGTCTGTCGGGTGCATAAATTGGCCTTAAAACATCAGTATTTCTCATTTAGTTTCCAGCCAAATTAACCCCCCCCCCTCCCCCAATAAACTATGTTTTTTTTTGTGTGTGAAAATGCCTCCTGAGCAAGTGACTTTATGTTGTATAAGAATAGGTGTCGCATATCTACAACCAGCGCGTAGAAAGTTTCATTCTGCACACAAACGCTGTTTACGGTGGAGATTTATAATAAGTGTTTTCCCTGTTGTTAAACCCGACCCCCCCCACCTCAAATTATGAAATTTAATTTTCTTCTCTGTAATTTTGTTTATTCGTTGCTAATAATTGAAGATGTCTTACAACATAAAATTTTTACTTACCTAATAATAATAAATATATATATATATATGTAGTATAGTGAAGTAAGGACAGAAAAGGTTATGGAAGTTTACTGCGTCCGTTCAGACAGTCTCGCACCTAAAATATGTTATTGGGTACAGTATCTACCGAATCACATATTTTCATTAGATGGAAGAAATCTTATAGGGAGCTGCCGAAATAGGTTTTCACAGTTTTATAATGTTTGTTTTTAAATACTGTAAATATATTTCGTGTATAGGCGCAACCCTTGTAATTTTGGAAGTTTAGCTAAAGGGGGGAGACGGCTAATTTCTTTTCTTGTGTCAGTCTTGTATAGTTTATGTGGTGTATTACTGGTCTGTGATGAATAAGTGGTGAACTAATGACTGTGGCACAAAGTAGGCAGTAGGCAGTTTAACATTTTCAGCGAATCATTCAAATTAGTGCCAACGTAGACGTGGCCTTCAAGAAATTTCTTCAAGAAATTATTCTTTGTTTTATTCTAAAGGCACTAACACTGTATTATAATAATACCGGGTGCAACGAATAAACTGTACTTTTCTACATTATATATATATATATATATATATATATATATATATCAGTCTGCGATACAGAGTTGCAATATGCGGTGAAACGGTACGAGTCAGAACTCCCAGTCAGGATACTCTGAAATGCAATTTTCGATTCACAATAAAACTTTTTCACCAAATTCGGTGTCTAAAAATAATTTTGTTGTTGTTTAACTGCCTTTGTTACTGTCGTGGGTTCTTCGCTAGTTACCCATTGGTGTTTACTGAGGTGGCTCACGGTTAACAATGTCTCGTTCGAGCCAGGTTACACTTTACAATACTTTACCCTAGCAGTTCTCAGGCTTGCTGTATGGGGCATGGCGACGCTTTGTGCTGTCGTCGAGGGGTGTGGCTCATTGTAAGCATTTTTCGAGATACAGGTGTGGCTTGGCACTGCATCTATAACAAATACTGCAAGAATTAACAGGAAATACGGTACTGGTGTGTGTTTGTATGCGCGCGCATGTATATATATATATATATATATATGTGTGTGTGGTGGTGGTGTGTGTGTGTGTGTGTGTGAGAGAGAGAGAGACCATTATAAATAATATACCATCTATTTTTTGATAAGAATGTTAGCACCATTCCCACCCTTTTTGCACGTCAGCAATTCGGTGCACATAAACATAATACGCAATTGTTCTATTCCTACTCGCCCGAAGGACCGTTGGCGAAGATTGCTGAAAAACTTGCATTCTCTATTTTTGTGCTATGCCCCCGTGAAAACCCGACGGGTAGCTTCAGCTGTGAACCTTGCCCCCGGAGCGTTCATTGTGACCAGCCAGCAGTAAGCGGTGGCCATTTCGTCATGTGCTAACAGGCGATGGTTGGTCGTAGGTACCCCCCCCCCCAAATCGAGACAGCTGGAGGGCTTCCTAACCGATACAAGGGCCATGAAAATGTAATTCTTGCCATATATTATTCAGATGAAGCAGCGTGATATTTAATGTGTCCGTGTTTGGCCGTGACCAGCTGCTGAGTGTGGCGGGGGGGGGCGGATATTTTTGGTCGGATGTTACTTGACTCTTGGCCGGTTATGCGTTTCGTGTGTACTGGGCGTACCTTGTACTCCCAAGTATAGCAGCGGCCATATCGCTGCGGGGCAGTGAACTCTGTACAACCTGGTCGGGGTAATTATGTGCTTCAAAGTTTCGACGGCCCGAGGGCGAAACTCGCGGGGGCCTGCGTTCTGACATATCCAAATGGCCGTTTACGTACCCCGTGGTGATTGGAGCGGTATGCCACGGAGAGCGTTTGTGCGATATATCTGATTTGTACTGTGCATCTGGCTGGGCGGAGACGGACCTTTCCCACCCTTTCGGTTCTCAAGTCAACTTGGTGGCTAAAAACACACCGTGCGGGGGATTCTCGGTAATGGCTCCGGAGCAGACAGGCACAGCACAGCGCCCTACGAGTCTACAGACAGTACAGGGTACTCTGGTGGTACTCTGGTCGTACAGCCCGTTGTCAGGTGTTGGCCGAGGTACAAGAGGTAGCCGATTGGTTGATCTGTCATGGGCAATGTTATAATAGAGTGGGTAAAATTTGGGTTCGTTTTATCAAAATATGGGAGTTGATCCCGATTTACCTCGTCAGAGTATTCGAGTAGGATTATGGATCTTGTGTGTGATGTAGGGCTGGGAAGGATCAGGGAAGAGTCACACACACACACACACACACACACACACACACACACACACACACACACACACACATACACACACTGTTTTAAATATCTTAACCAAATCTCTAGGTTTAGTATTGTTTCCCTAACAGCGGGGTCATGCCAGTCGCCACAGTTCACGTACGTTTGGGACGAGCCTGTGGGGGTAGATGATTTGTGAGAGCGCTCAGTAATACTCTCCTCTCCATTAGGGTACTATCTCTGGTGTGTTCACTTACTAGGGTCACCACTAACTCACTGTACTGTACACTAATGCGGTCGGCTTCGTGTTGAGCAGAATCCTTCCTGAAGTCGAGCCGTGTTCATTATGTGGGTAGTGGTGGTGGTGGGACTAGCCGAGTGTAGACAGTTAGATCTCAGTGGCTTGCCCCGCTCGGAACAACGAACCCTGTGTAAAACGTCAGATAATTCGAGTGATGGGGTAGTTCAGAGTCTGTTGGCACCGGTTCTTACCACCTCTACCGATTCCCGGCATGACCACACACACACACACACACCACATCACACACACACACACACTGTGGTAGGTGGGTTGGGTCAGGTAAGAAGCGAGGGCAATATTCCTATCTAGAGCGAGCCTATGCCAGCTTTGCCCTCTTGGCCAACGGTCCTCCCCGTCCGCGTGGCACCGACTGTTGCTATGGTTGCTAAGGAGCCGTGGGTGGGTGTTATTTGTAGGGTGTCCAGAAGGAAAGGGATTACACCTTGATCTGGCGCTGTCTGTCTGGAAAGCGGCCATCTCAAACAAACCGTGCCGAGGGTTAGCCGCTAACATGGGCACGGCTTCAGCCCGTGGTCCCGGGGTCAGCGGGGTTCCGGTGGATTTTAGTCATCGCCAGGAATACATTTCGACCCACCTGATTACTAGTATATGTCTGACGGCGAAATTAAAGAACCCCCCCCCGTGTGCAGGTCTTACGCGGAGCAATAAAATATGATCCTCTGCTTATATTTCTACCAGTAGATATTGTATTATAAAAAAATACTCGTTGTTCTTGTAATTTATTGCTAAACAACTCGTTTGGCCGGTACGGGTATCTAGTAGAATTATTTATATATATATATATATATATATATATATAATGGCTGTCCTCAATAGGCAACAGCCAGGGATTTGTATCTCAAACTTCAACAATATAGGTAGGTAGTGTATGATGCGCCGTGTAATCAGCTACATGTCGGTAATATAATGGTAAACAATTAAAAGTGACATATTGACGACATATAACTGGGCGACTGTATAGAGGTAGATTATACCATTGTTTCATTTGTCTGGCTCTCTCTCTCTCGTTCACCGGAACTAATGACCTTTGCTATGCGTTAGCATTGGCCACCTTAATGATTAGTTAAAGGGCTCATTAAAATATAGTCATTTTGCATTAACGGATAAAGAAGACGCCACCTGAATTGATGTCATCAGTCTACACATTATGATAACGTTCTGGGCAAAACTGGTCCGTACGGATAGAAGGGCTAATTTACCTGGGGGGGGGGGGGTGTAAGGGGGGGAGGCGTTTTGCTCGTTTATGCTCATCATAAATAGCCGTTATGTGTTGGCTGGCTTATATAAGTGAGCTCTGGTGGCCTAGCGGTCAAGCACCCGGCACTTGGTGCCAACGGTCGCAGGTTCGAACCCCGTAAGAGGTCGAAAATTTTCCAGGGATTAATTTCTCGTCTCACTACATCGTGGGTGGCTGACCACGTTAAATGGCGCTGCCGTCTCCACTGAATTATTTAAAATAAAGGGGGACGTTAAAAACCCCATGAGGACGTAAAACACTCTGGCAGTGACCACCCTCATGGTATTTCGGCTCCATCTTTCCGTACTGCTCCCCTGTGAGTAGTGGGGGAGGGGATTTCTCAACCACTCTAACATAGAGGCTGTGCTGATTAAGCGACAGCCTGGGGATTCTCCCCGAACAACAAAACCAAACCTGGCTTATAACATACATGATCGACAGAATTACACTGAGCTGTTACCTTAGGAGTATTTTGTTCTCTTGTTGCTAACAACACGTGACATCACTGACATGAGCTATAAACGTCAACGGTTTGACAACGGTTCCGTTTCCGGTCTTGTCCTTTAGTCATAGCGTATGCGCACCACAGTTGACACAGTTTGTCGTTAATGAAGGGATCAGATAAGCGGAAGGAATTGTGATTTTTTAAGATTATGGTGACGGAATAAAGTCCGTCTGTATACTCAGGGATAATTCTATTGGGGGGGGGGGGGCTTTCTTTAGGAAATATCTTACATAACCAAAAGCTGGTAAAACCCCGAAGTGCCAAATTGCTATATAACAAAAGCAAGAGAATGTGTTATTTTAAAAGCATATCATTAATAAGAACATAATGACTATATACATTCTTGTTTAGGAAATATTCATCATAATAATATTCTCGGTAGCCAGTTGTAGTGTGTTCAGTGTAGTTTCGTTTTCTTTATATGGATCTGAAGGTCAGTAAGTAAGTCAGTCAGTCAGTCAGTCGCCCGGACGGTCAGTCGATCAGTCAGTATAGACTGACGCCGAAAGATTATATATACCCTTTTCGATGCCTCTTGAGAGGTGCTAGAATATATAATGGACCAATTTTAAGAGTGAGGTTGGTACCGACGAATAGAGGGGGCCCATTGGGGGTAAAATGGAGCTTTATACATTTTTTACACCTAGTGACCTAACTTGTCCCAATCTGACTCTATGATACGTCGTCTCTGTCATCCACAATAGTACCAACTCGCCAAAGTGATGCATACGGACAATGAACGTCGTTTTACTGATTCCAATGGCCTAAACTAACTTACGAAATACTTTAATATGCCGAAGATAGCTGTACACTTTGAAAGGTTTGCTTTTAAAATATAATACATGTTAATATCGTAAAACATTTGATCCAGGCTAATATTTGGATAAGTGCGCATCCTACCGCCATCCGTCCCACCCCCGTTTGTGTGTGTGTGTGTGTGTGTGTGACAACGCCTGCATACCGAAGCCGATGGCTGTTGTGGGTACTAGTACTAAGGTTATGTTTTTGGAGGCAGAAGCGCCGATTTTCCAGGATTTACCAGTCTGACAGGACTGGGAATATCTTTGCTTAGATCTGACCTCTGTCCTGGCCTCATTCTAGCCGCCTGGAGATCGTCTGAGACTGGTCGGGGGCTGTTTGTGGGATGTGTGTGTGTGTGTGTGTGTGTGATAATTTACTCGCTATAGACTAGCCACCCGTTTCCAAATGGCGTGGGCTCAGACACTGCTGACCTATGGTTGGCCGTACACCCCCGTTGCTTGGTAGATTTCCATTGCTGGATTTCGTTTTCGCTTTATATAATTTGACGCAGTTCTGGCTAATTTCAGCACGAGTCTAATACCAGATTGTCCATAATATGTTTAGTAGACAGTTAAACAATTTTAATATGACTGAACGATGTGACAAATATTTAAAAGCTAATCGATTTGATCATTATATATATATATATATATATATATATATAATCTTTTTCGATCGCTATTTGTAGTAAGGATAGGGGGATTTCCGCGGGTTAAATAACTCCTCCCACATGGTGCGCCTAACAGCGGGACCTTTGTCGAAGTAAATTATCTTTTTCTGATGAGAATTGCTTTTTAAGGAAATCTACCGAAGTAGATTAGCTGGTGGATTACCCGGTTGAGACCAGTACATAGTTTGACCGCGGTGAAGGTTCGTGCCACCCCCAACTCACACACACACACACACACACACCTAGCTAGATAACCGATGTATTTATTATAAGTGACCTCCAGTTCTCCTGGGGTGAACCCCAAACTTAATCTGGCTCTGGTTAATAATAAGTAAGACCTCCGGTGGATTAATAAAACTTTGCTCTGGTTAGTGAACTTGTGTGGATAGAGTAGAAGTGCGTGCGTGCGTGCGTGCGTGTGCTCGCGTGCGTGTATGTTAACGGGGCGCTCCCAACAGCCAAACACACTAACCAAAGGTGTGTACAATGTAAATACAACTCGATACCACCCCCCTTTTGTTGACCTGAAGTCAAGAGAGGGGGTTAGGACAGCTGCACTTTGGCTGACAAATATTAACACTATTCATGTATTAGGATGATAGTTAAGATGTGTTTTTATTTTACAAACTACCCGCAGTATTATCAGCCCCATTCTATATGGCATTTTACAGTTTTTTGTTGTTGTTGCTATTGAATAACAAAATTTATATTAATAATGATGAGCTCACCATGCAGTTATTGTATTGTGCATATCTAAGGACATATTTGTATTCGCGCGCCATTTATAGAAATTTAGCCGAATATTGCTTATTATTATTGTGTCGAACTTCACAGTCGGCATCCTTATCAGTTGATGAAATAATGTGTGAAGCTTACCAACTGGACGTACTCTCCCTGCGCGCCGCCACACACACACACACACACAGACAGACAGACAGACAGACAGTCTATAATATATAGAGAGGTTTTTTGGTTACATTTAAAAATATTTTACTGAGTTCCAGTATCTAACTTATGGTGATGGGGGAGAGATGATTGTAGTCTGGTCAGTTATCACAGTCCAACTGGTTAGAAAGGGGACATTAGTGTTGATAGTAGTAGTAGTAGTAGTGATTGCAGTAACGGTAATACTCATGCCTACTTCACTCACCGTCCTTACTCATTTTACTTCACCATATATATATATATATATATATATATATAGAGAGAGAGAGAGAGAGAGCGTGTGGTCTGTGGTGCAGTACGTCCTCTCAGTATGTTATGGGCCAGGTAATTAGCGAGTAACCCCCGATCATTTTTGTTAGCATCCTGTTAGTACCGATAATGTGATACTCGTCGTATAACAAGCCAATTCTTCGGAGGGGGGGGGGCATCTAGGGTTTTACTGGGTGGGTGACTGATGATACTGGGTCTCGTTATCAGCGTGGTGATTCTTGTTGTTGTTGTTGTTGATGTAGTTACTGTCGTTTGGTTGGAGACAATGCTGGTGGTGGTGGTCGTCGTCGTCGTATGATTTTAATACGGTTATTAATTATGGCACTTTCATCTCATCCTGCATACCATTTTTACAAACGGGGGTGAATGATGGGGTGTTGTTGATGCTGGGTAATTATTGTCTGGTTAAACACCATGTAATGGTGTTCTAATTGTCGCCCGGTAGTCGTACTAGGGGTGCTGGTGTTTTAAAGAGAGTCGCTCGTATCGTCGCTGTATTAAATTTGCCTAATGACGGAGTGGGTTAGCGCGCAGCGATAGACATGTGGGCTTATTAAGAGGGTACCCGAATACGAGCTAATCTATATATCATTATGTTTGATCTGCGTTTGTGACTTTGGACAAATGGTGTGGGTTCGACGACACACGCGCAAACGCACACCTCTTATATTTGGTGGTTGAAGAGAGATGCTGTTTGTAGGGTTGCTGTGCTTGGGGGGGGGGGTTGGTTGGCGGATGCAATATTTTAATTCGTTTATTCGAAAGCGTTGGTTTATTCGTTGGATCTGTGAACGCTTGTTACCAACTGTCCAACCCACTGCTCTGATGTCCTGTTGCGGGTAAAGGGTTAAGCTGTCGACTTACCAGGCACTGTTGAGGGTAGCTGGTACCATCGGATCCGTGGGTTCGTGTAGGTCTTTGGGTACGGGAACGGGGGTCCAATTTATTGGGGATCCCCAGGGAACAACAATAGACCCATTGACTTGATTAATTTGATTATTATAAAACAGCGTGCTTGCGCGCGCGCGTGTTTTACACGCTCCTCGATATGATCTTCGTTTGATGATCCTCGCCCTATGACTCTGGGATCAGTTTGCTTTTTCTACATAATGTAACCCTAATATTACATAGTCTTTGGTTCACATTTATATCCAAGACATACCCCCTCCAAGATGCACGCCTCTCATCTCTCCAACAGTGTGTGTGTGTCACTTTGTGTGTGTGTGTGTGTGTGTGTATGTGTTTGTGTGAATATTCATAAAGAACCTGCTATGACACCCTGGGGTAGAGCGACTGACCTACAATGGCCTACAATCATTATTTATAATCCAGTATTATGCAGAGTTAGTGTCAAACCCGGCCGACATTCAATCACCCCCCCCCCTCTGGATGTGTCTCATACATAATAACAGTACCCTCATGCCGAATGTCGTGTTATTATCGCAAAGTCACTTAACACATCCACCCGGCACACGTGTGCTTTCTGTCCGCGTGTGCTTTTTGTGTCCCCGTGCTTGTGTGCGTGTATGTATGGATGTATGTATATAGAGAAGGGGTGGGGTGTATTGGAGATATGTGCGCTAGTTAAGCTCATTGTTAACCATATACCAGGAACTGACTGTATGAGCTCAGCGGAGATAATATTTCCAAGTTGTGGTGGTGGTTGGTGGTGGTGGTTGGTGGTGGTTAGCCTGGCCGAGTGTGGGGTCCATATATTATAACTAAAGCAGCCTGTTGCCAGCTTGGGCATGTGCCAGTAAGGAGGGGGCCCGAAACCATAACAATATGGTGCTGTTCAGGGGGGTGGGGTATCAGTGTTGGTGTGCTGTGGTGGAGTAGGGCAGGGTTTTGTGTGTGTGTGTGTATGTGTGTGTGTTTGTGTGTGTGTGTGTTGGTCTGGGTTAGACTCGGGGGCAGGCCCACGCAAGCCTCTGACGTTACACACACGCCCATATATGTACCGCTCCGTACATAAGTAAGCCGTATAGGAGACACATAATATATCCTGTACGTGGCGAATGAAACCAGTAGATAATGTGCTCCGGTCGTACACGGTTCATTGATCCCTATATATATATATATATATGTATATGTATGTCAAAGAAGGTAAATATTGATTGACCACAGAAGGGTGGTATAACGTTGATTGGTTCACATCGGGTTAAAATTATAGATCAATCGGCGGGCGAGAGGCCAACGCATATGCAAGTTCAGTATATATATATATATGTGTGTGTGGGGTTCATAACACGACACCGAGCTCTATATAGAGCCCTATCAGCACCAGTGGGCACGTGTCTCGTATCACTTTGTGTTATAGAGATTCGCCACACGTAACAGATAATGAAAGAGAATATTTCAGTACTAACGGGACAGCTGGGCGATCCAGGTATGTATTGTGTAGTGGTCGGTGATAATTTAATAAAATAATTCTTGCGTGCCAAGGTATCAATATCTTTGGTACTGTTCGGGAACTGTTGACAATCAAGATGTCCTTACAGGTGCGAATGTGTGATTTAAGAGTGACAATACTAGTTATGTGACTTTTCCGCCGACTGGGATTTTACGTAACTGGTACAGCTTTATGGATGGTGGTTTTTGATGCTGTATTTGAGAAATCCTAACTTCGACGGTTTATCTCTGAGAACGTTGACGAATTTTGTTTATTGTGTTTCGATTGCGATGTCAGATCAGACACAGGTCTGGACAGGCGTCGGCAGACATGAATAGGCCCGACCGAAGTCGAGGCTTCGGTTTGTTGTACGGGGGTGTTTAGCAACTACCCAGCTACCCTCGTTCTTGTTCGGTGCTGCCACCTAGGGAATGGCAAGACACCTCGTCGTGGTATTCAGACCTGTACGAATGGGGCTATCACTGCGAACGGGTTCAGTGATAGGTGGCGTTGTTCTTGATCAGTGTGCGGCGGCAGCTGGTCTTTAATTTGTGCTAACCGGATATTGTTTAGCTCGCGAAATAACAATGCAACTTAGATTATATATGAAATGTGTATATTATATCTTAACAAACAGTGTCGCCTTGTTCTATTTCCAGAGGTTCGCGTGTCAAACGACAGTTCATGTACACTGCCAGCTCTGTATCCAGTGACCGAGGGTGCTGTGCCACCACCCCCATCAGCACCATCACCAGTGGCTGCCGGCAGAAGCCACGTTAACACATTACCGTCTGTGCCAAAGCCACCTTTGTCGTACAGAAACGCTCACATGGATATGTCAGAGCAGTGTAAATCGATAACAAGGCTATTACAGCATTCCATATTACAGCTGTGCAATGAACACATTGGGTACTCACACAAGTTGCAGATACTCGGAGTCCTATGCATGACTGTTGATGATGAGCAACAGGAGCTGGTCGTCAAGGTAAACAACACCCTGAAACGGGTAAATCCACCACCCATTCCTAGTAAGGACATGTGCTCCGCGCCGCAGCTTTCACACAGTGCCATAACTCCAGTAGCATCCACGTTCTGTGGCTATTCTTCATCAATGGATCACCACCTATACAATGGACGGGCAACCTCTGAAGAGCTTGGTACAACCAGTCCTAATCAACCTTTATCACTTCAAGCCCACACTAATGATACTGGTAGAGATGGTGTTGGATCAAATGTTGCTCCTAAAACTGGTCGGCGATCGCATGGGCGTAAAGGTGCGCGACCCGTCAAAGTTCAGCATGTATTCGATGAAGGTGACATCTGCTCGGAAGACGACTATCAAGATGTCTTCACCGTAATTCCAACTGATCCTGAATCATCATATGATCTGCCTTCCCCGCAGCCAAACCGAAGTGAGCGCAACACTCCAGAAACATCACCGCCAAAAGTGAAGATTCATGGCAGTGCCAAGAGGAAGGCTGGCAGTCAGTTCCATAATGGCCTCAGTTATTCTCTGGCCAATAATGAGTCAAATCCTGGTGCTACTGGTCGATCTATCTCTGCTGTTCGTGCTCTGTTACTAGGGCGTGCCTCTCACATGACATGTTCTCCTCAGGACCTGTCCACCGGGAATTCAAACCAGCTCAGTGAAAATGGCGGCAACAGTCCACCACGTGGGCTCACACTGCCTGTGTTTGTAGCCCAAGAGAAAGATCCAGAACAATGCCAATCAATGGAGAATGGGATTCAGGATGCCACAAGTCCTGCTGATCTAAATGTGAATGGGACGTCGACTGACACGAGTAGAAAACACACAGGGAATGCTTCACCAAGTGCCTTCGATAGGAAGTTACAGATCAAAGAAGAACCAGAAGACTTTACATTTACAGGGTATAACAACAATAACAACAACTCATCTGGATCCATGGATACAGGTGTCATGGATTCCACACCGGAGGATCTGTCACAGCATCTTGCCAGTATACAGAACTATGCTCAGATCAATGGCTCGCTGATTGCCCCAAACCCTGTCTTGGCAAGGACATTGGATGGTCTACCAACCCAGGTTCCTTATACCATTGCCTTCTCTACGTCCACACCGAATAAGCATATGGATGGCCTTAGCATACAGTACACAAGCAATGGTCCAATAACAGTTGGTACTAATGGTAAAAACGTCAGCCTGCCAACAAAAAGCACCAAGGTGAAGGACATCATACTGTATGATGACTCCTCACCTCTGCATGAGCAGCGTGGCAATCGCATAGAGACTGACTACATGCTTGACTCATTTGGCTTGGAGGGCCGCAAGCGGAGGCGCCGCAATGCTGATGAGACATTGACAGCTGAGGAGGTTGCCGAGTACCTGGGTTCTCTTGACGTTATGCCACAAATGTTTAAGTGCAAGTACTGTACAGAAGAGCTGTGCGATCTAACTGGCTACCTTCAGCATACACTGGCCATGCATCACTGCTATATCTGTCACCAGTGCGGTAAGAGCTTCACAACAAAGAGCTCACTGCTCCGCCATAGACCGATCCACACTGGCATGCGACGCTTCGCATGCAGCATCTGCAAGAAGACCTTCTATCGCAAGGACAAGTGCAAAGCACACATAAAGCGTCATCTTGGCGAGGCAGGGGAAAAAGCTGAAGTGCAGCCGTGTGACCAGGTCGAATCATTTGAATAGAACACCCGTGCAGCAGGATGGAACATTGTGTGATTGGAAATCATCTGTTCCATACATATATGGGTGTCGTACACTCTCCTGGTAACTGGCTAACCATATCAGGTTGTTCATGTGTCTTATGATGTGATGATTTTTGCTACAAAATGGCTAACTTGCCAAATGTTGCATTTCTGTGAAGGTTTTGGTAGTTGCGCTTTTAACATCAGCGATTTTAGCTGCATCCCTGTCGGGACAAGATCACAGCAGATTGATTAAAGTGTTGTTATGTTCTTGAATTTAGTCCTCACAGTAGGAATTTAAATCATTGCTAAGCTTTAATATGGCACCGACAGCACATTGCTAATGTCGGAGCAAGAAAAAAAACAGCGATCATTGATATGATATGCCTAGAAGTAATTCATTGTTCCAATTGTGTCCACACTGCTGAGATGCCCAATTAATCTAGACATCTGCTGTCACACATTTTGTAGTGATGAACAATTATGTTCATAATTATTTGTATGGATGAAGACCAGTTGGAGTGATTTATTAACACCAGTACACATAACCTATAACTGATGTTCAGTTATGTGCTAAAATATGGTGCCGATCTTGTGATGACCTTCATTTCTCGATATACTGTTATTGTTGATGCTTCCTGTTGGTTTGTCTTGATGTTGCGAGACAGCTTCATTCGTTTCATAAAATGCTGTATGCTTGTTCATATTTGTTGGCCTTGATTGATATTTGAATATGTACAGAGAGTATCCAAGTACATCTATGTGCTTATGTACGTATAACTGTGTAAATATCTATTTTTTTTAGAGAAAGATTATTCAGTTATTTTTCCATGTCAGTGGGTTTGGTCTCATGCAGGTGGCATTATGTGCATGTATCTTGGCTATGTGTGCATCCTCTAATGGTGACCACGTCGACAGATGACATCTGGTGAAGAAGTATTAGTGTTAAACCAAAGAGTGATCATGGTGGGTTGTGTATACCACCAGCCTATGAGCATGATGTTGTTCAGTCGTTTGTGTGACATCCACCGTTGTTTTATGTCGAAAACAAATTAATCCCATCAACACTTGTAATTTGTTGTTGTTACACAGCATCCGTAGTTTGGTCTGGTCGTTGCTTTCCTGTAGACATCTATCACAGCAAAAAAAGTGATTCGTTACCGTTTTTACTCGCCCAACTTGACTCCTCCAGACTGAACTGATTCAGCAGGTGCTGTATACAGAATGTGTGCATTTGTTGTTCATCTTGTTGTTGTTGTTGTTGACAGATCATAGTTAACGTGTGATTATATACCAATTAAGGACCTTGTGTAGTAGTTCGGCGTTTGGCTGTGATGATGTAGACAAAACACTTGATCATCGTACAAGCCAAACTGACACCAACTGCTCTCCGATTCATTACAAAACAAAACGCCTGCTCACATTATGATCCGAGCATCCGAAGTGGCCGATTGTTTGGGCATGTTTCATTTTGCTGTTTCGGAGTCATCTGCAGTTTTTTTGCACTGAATGGGATACGATGAGAAGAATTAAGAAACCAGTGATCACCTGCAGTTGTTAGTATTTATAACCATTAAAACACTGCCGTCTGAATGAATTGCAGTCTTGCAGTGCTGTAATTTTCAAGTGCTTATCAAGTCGTCCCCCTTTTGGTGGGAGTTGTTTTAATCCATGCACACTTGCTGGACCTAGTCTGCGTCATCCTAAGTGGTTGTTACAGTTATCGTGGCTGTCCCCTCACTGTCCACACTGACTCATTATCTCTCTGTCTATATATATATATATATATATATATATATATATAGTCATTATCTTATTATATTGAGGCTGGCTGTAATCTTTTCTGCCCTTTTTGGCCTTTCCCAGAAATAACATTTACTCTTAATTGACATACTGATTCTGAAATGGTGTAATGGTTATTTATTTAAGTAAGACAGTGTCTGCTATATCCAACATAATACAACACACAAACAGGGTGTTCCCATGGCACAATGGCAGGACAATTTGCTACAAACCGCCAGTTTGTGGGATGAAATCCTAGTATTGCCTGTGTCTTGGGATGTTTTAACCTGATCACATTATTAAGCAACCCTTCTCTACATGTTTCAGGTCTGACCTAAGCTAAATAAAGCCCTAATTCTGTTCATGATAGACATTTACACACACAGACACACAATTCTAGTCATAATCTAGTTGTATGTTATTCCCAGAAAACCAGTCTTCTTTTTAGATCTCTCTTCAGTCATTTTATTTTCTAATTTAATTTATTTGATGTATTTATAAAACTAACATGGTGGGCAGAATGCTGAACAGTGTAAATTCAGTGAAGTTAAATCGAAGTTTTTCCAGTCTGTTTACAACAAGCGTTTGTTAAATTACTTTTATTTACACCTGAATGTTCTAGGTTATAATCGAATGGAAACGATAGTTTTGTCATAATTATAACGAATGATCAGTGGCTGCAGCCAGTGTAAATTAATCATAATGCCTTGTATTGTGTGAAATTAATTCAGACCTTACCAACGCATTATGATTAAGGAAGTAATGATCGTAGAAAGATTTTAGCAATGACTTTTAATCTGTGGCTTTTTGTCTTGTGTCTGTTTGTGGTTTTCTGTCAGTATGAATCTGTTTGGACTGTGTATTTCTTGACAGAATTCTGGTGATGCTCTTCTGCGTATGTGAAGATGAGTCAATCAATTTCATGAACCCCTTCCACTGGTTAGCATGTTTTCTCTCCGAGAAGAAGTGCTTCATTTTGATATATTAAACCATGTATTTGACACTTGTGCCTTCTTAGTTGGTATAATAAACATTATGTTTGCTCATTGTTTATGAGGGGAGGGGGGTCAGGGTAGAAAAGTAATCACATCTGAGTCTCGATACCTGCATATGTGGGGTATTACACACACACACACACACACACACAGAGAGAGAGAGAGAGAGAGAGACAGACAGACAGACAGACAGACAGACACACAAACACGGCATTCTTTTCACTGTAACTCAGATGTTGATTGCGTGAGAATGCTACCATTAGCTGCATGCTATTCGAGCCAAACTTGAATACTGTTTTCAAGCCAAAACAAAGACAGAATATTTGTAAATAGGTTATTATATAAGCACAATATGTAGACTGTTATGTAGTGACATATGTTACCTAGAAATGGTTAAGCTGTGCATACGACCTTTAGTTATTTATTAATCGAAACATTATTATTATTATTATTATCATCGTATTGCATGGCATATTTATTATGTAGCTATATAGTATGAATGCTTAAAGCATGTTTAAGTGCAATTTATCTCATTTATATGTGTCATAGTTCTAGTTATTTTTTGTTCTTTTATTTTCATAGGCAGAATGCTACTTGATTTTAGTCAGCATTTCAGTTATCATCAAAATTTTTTTTTTTAATTTTGTTGTTACTGGTATTTATCACACATGCAGTGAGTGGGGTTTTCTTCATCTTTCTTTTAGGAAGCAATGGGTGTATGCTTATTGTTACAAAAAATGTAGTAACTAAAATCTTTGAAGACCTTTTTTCATCCGAGGAAACCTCGCATTTGCTGCGAGTTTTAATCAGCCACAGCATTTCCTCGTAGCACGGGTTACATCAAAATGTGAAAGAAATTGCTGCTCCCTCGCCTTTATTCCGATGGCATCATTTTTATGTTTGTGCTGCTTTTTATCATTTGACATAATCGGTGGTTCTCTGCCTTTTTCTCTACCGTCCTTCATTATTTACCTGCGTATGGTGATGTGTATTGTTTTTTTTTCTTTCCAAATCATTGGCATGCTGACGTGATTCACATGGTCGAGGTTCATTTTAGCTGTATAAAGATATGAAAATGTGGTGTATGGTGTATTCTTTAAAAACAAAAAGTGCTGTTTACAGATCTATATTTTTCTGCATTGTTTATTACTGGTAACCAGAATGGTAAGAGAATGTGTGATGTGCGACATTTGCTAAAATCTGTGGCTCTTTTAACTGATGGCATGTTTTAATCCCTGTACTTTTTCACACTGTATGTTGCTAGTCACAGTATGGTCTATCAGTAACTGTTGCTGTTTGAGCAGTGGGGGGGGAAGTCTATATTTTGCTGATTTGTATACAGATATTTTTGTGCTGTTACTGTCAAATTGAATCTACTGGGGTATGGTTGCAACTTCGTTTTTTTTTTGCCTCGTCTTGTTCAAAACATTATGTCCTTTGGAAGTTTTGTTGTTTTTTCTGTAGTGAATAAACATATATATCTATTTGACTATATGATTGATTTACTGATGTTTGACTGTGTGATACCTGCTGTTCAACACCCCTTCTCAATACCTTATGTAAATTCATCTTCAGACATACAACTCACATATTTGACATTTCTGGAATGATTATGTCACAATGACAATTATGATAACGTTGTTTGTTAAACAATTTGACTGACACTTCATTTTAAGTATCAAACTGAGATAATTAATTATTAGTCACAAATACTTTATATTTTGAGCTAATCCCACGAGTCTATCATCACGAGAAAGGATTTCAGTCAGCATTGTTCAACAGCAGGAATACTTGGATGTATTATTCTGGTCCGATAGCTATACTCGAACGTTGTCAAAAAATTTTATTGCTCATTCGCAAAATTCCCATTCATTTCAAGGATAAAAAATACTTGATAAACCTAATCTCTGAAACCACCAGTACTAGACTTCTGTATTTTATTTTAGGGGATGTGCCGTGTGATTTGTTTCAGTACTGTGGTGGAAAGATACAGTCATTTCGTAAGATCAGGTCCATTTTTGCAAATAGGTAGTCTTGTTGTTTATACATGTCCTCATCTTAGACAAGAATCACAACTTTAGGCATCTCTAAGACTTAAGTCATAACCCAAACAGACAGCAATCATTATAGCAATCATTATTGGCATCACTGACTGATAAAAAGAATATTATTGACGTACTTCCACCATCAGCAGAAAACTGCAACCCAACAGGTTATAGGCACTTAATTGTGTGTGATTAATTGATGATAGGTGTGATAAAACACCATCGTTCTGGAAGATGGTTAATTAGTATTTCTTATACGGACAATTCGGTACTACGTGTAACTGTGAAGTCCAGTCTAAAGGGATTCGATACTGTGCTTGTGGGGATTGAGCCAAATTGTTATTGTAGATGAGCTAGAACTGGTTTCAACACACTGATAGAATATTAATGATAAGTAATTAGTGATTATCTAAGATGCCACGGAAGTCTGCTATTTAGGAGATAACAAATCAGTACTATCAACATGGAATGGTTTCTTCTTCGGTTATGGTTCGGCAAACGTTACAATCTACATGATCAAACTTTGCGGTGGATGAACCGATATCCATGATCAAGTACAAAATTCAGATGCAATAATAATTACAACACGGTAGAACTTAAGATATTTCAATTATGATTTTGATTACAACATTAACTGTAATTAATTATACATTTAAGAATTACAATCATAATTGATATAATTGACCCCTGATATGATGATGATGATAATAATAATAACAATAGATTTAATAAAGTTCCCTTGTCAGCCGGAGTCATTCAAGGGCACTATAAAGTGATCACCGAAACATATGCATCTTCTTTTCTTTCACAGTTTATATCAGCCTGTAGGACAAAATGACCCGTCTTCATCCTGGGAGGGGGGGGGGACCTCGTGGGCGATGGTCATTTCTATTACATCTGTCTATTGGTGTTTTCATTTTGTGGCCCAGTACCTCCATCTTCAGCTCTCTAGGTTTCCTGTCTGGATTATCCCAACTATAGGTTCTGGTTTGATTTTGAGTTTTGACTTTTCCTTCTCCCAGATAGACTGTTTTTCATGACTTATGCAGTGGTTATTTACCCAGAGGAGGGACTGGATTGCTGAGTATTAGAGCATGTCCATAAACACTGCATCTCTTGGGCTGCAGATGCTCCGAGATTTTCCTACATCTAGCCTTTAAGGTGCCGAATTACCATAGTTTACTAAGCTGTGAAAGCAGGGGGCACTGAAGGAGTCTTGCTTGTGGAGAGGTTATGTACCAAAATGGTGGGACTTGGGTGCTTCTGCCCCTTTTCACTTTGTCAAGCTATCTGGTGGATACAACAAGAAGGTTATAAGCTGGCTACATTATACTACAGCACTAAGCACAGCACACAAACCTATTTCCATCTAAACTCCTGTTAGATATTTCAACAATAGATATCTTTTACTAGTAAAGACAATCTTGAACAGATGAGTTTAAAACAATTGTAAACTTTTCAAGACGATGCACTCCTGATCTCTGCCAACAAGCTTTACCACAATGTATGGGCCACTAAGCTAAGAACACAATTGTCATATGATTTGAGCCGAGTTCCAGGTATCTGCAGTATTATCTGATTGGATTACCAGAATTTTGAGGATGACTTCCTAGTGGATACGAATGTCATGGCATTGATAAATGTTTAGCAGAATTTTTAAATACATACACTTTCTCATCAACAAGTGTTTTTTTTTTAAAGTAGTGATGACACAATCATATTTTTGGAATATGTGAAATGCGTATTTTAAAGTGGATGCTATTTAGATGATAGATTTATAAACTAATGTTTATTCAGATTAATATCTTTGTCTAAAATAGCCAATAGATTTTTTTTACCAACCTATTGTCAGAACGAAAGATTCACCAATGTGTACTGCTGAGTGTGACATATGTAGTGAAATTAAACAGATAACATTAGTTTTTGCTATCATTCAATATTAGAAGAATTTGGGTAATTCATAGCCAAATATCAAGATTATGGAAAGAAAATTATATTTTAAATCCATAATCGGAAACCAGTGATATATACAGCTGTGTGTCATCGGTACATGAGTGATATTTAATGCTAAATTTCTGCGCAGTGATTTGGTCATGTCTACATTATGAAAATCAAAGAGCCAAACATTGAATCTTCCAGTACACTACCAGATTACAAACATAGAACATCATACAAACTTTAAAGTGGCAAGAATTGAATCCTCTAATACACCACCAGATTACAAACATAGAACACCATACAAACTTTAAAGTAGCAAGAATTGAATCCTCTAATACACCCCCAGATTACAAACATAGAACATCTTACAAACTTTAAAGTGGCAAGAATTGAATCCTCTAATACACCACCAGATTACAAACATAGAACATCATACAAACTTTAAAGTGGCAAGAATTGAATCCTCTAATACACCCCCAGATTACAAACATAGAACATCTTACAAACTTTAAAGTGGCAAGAATTGAATCCTCTAATACACCACCAGATTACAAACATAGAATATCATACAAACTTTAAAGTGGCAAGAATTGAATCCTCTAATACACCCCCAGATTACAAACATAGAACATCTTACAAACTTTAAAGTGGCAAGAATTGAATCCTCTAATACACCACCAGATTACAAACATAGAACATCTTACAAACTTTAAAGTGGCAAGAATTGAATCCTCTAATACACCACCAGATTACAAACATAGAACATCATACAAACTTTAAAGTGGCAAGAATTGATTCCTCTAATACACCACCAGATTACAAACATAGAACATCATACAAACTTTAAAGTGGCAAGAATTGAATCCTCTAATACACCACCAGATTACAAACATAGAACATCATACAAATTTTGGCCAAGACACTTGAATTTTCTAATCATACCAGATTAAAATAAATCTACAAATTAAAGAGGCAGTTGAATCCTCTAATACACCACCAGATTACAAACATAGAACACCATACAAACTTTAAAGTGGCAAGAATTGAATCCTCTAATACACCACCAGATTACAAACATAGAACACCATACAAACTTTAAAGTGGCAAGAATTGAATCCTCTAACACACCACCAGATTACAAACATAGAACACCATACAAACTTTAAAGTGGCAAGAATTGAATCCTCTAATACACCACCAGATTACAAACATAGAACATCTTACAAACTTTAAAGTGGCAAGAATTGAATCCTCTAATACACCACCAGATTACAAACATAGAATATCATACAAACTTTAAAGAGGCAAGAATTGAATCCTCTAATACACCACCAGATTACAAACATAGAACACCATACAAACTTTAAAGTGGCAAGAATTGAATCCTCTAATACACCACCAGATTACAAACATAGAACACCATACAAACTTTAAAGTGGCAAGAATTGAATCCTCTAACACACCACCAGATTACAAACATAGAACACCATACAAACTTTAAAGTGGCAAGAATTGAATCCTCTAATACACCACCAGATTACAAACATAGAACATCATACAAACTTTAAAGTGGCAAGAATTGAATCCTCTAATACACCACCAGATTACAAACATAGAACATCATACAAACTTTAAAGTGGCAAGAATTGAATCCTCTAATACACCACCAGATTACAAACATAGAACATCATACAAAATACTTTGACCAAACACTCTGGGAATGTTGTACTAATCATGACCAATACTTGATCTGACAAATCAAAACATGTCTATCAAATGCAGGAGATACACTGTAGATCCCTGCCATTAAGACAATATTTTAAGTCAATATACTTTTACCCTTTTTTAGGTCGGCTTAATGGCTGATGGCATAGACATCTTGATTTTGTAGAAGAGCATGTTTATCATTGTGGTAATAATATAGGAATATTGAAAACAAAACAATTCAGTTTAAATAATAATATTTATTTCAATAATTTTATCATCGTTTCACAACGCGATCTTGTCTTTTAAACACCTTTTCCCTATTCCCATGTCACCACTTCCCGCGTTCTAAACCTTTGATATCATCCAAAAATACTGATATTTTTTGGTTGGCTTAACAGATTTTAATGGATGAAACTGCTGTAAATCATGATATTTTAGGCCAAAGAAACTACCTCAGCTTAATCGCCCGATGGACTTAATGACCCAATGGACGGGATCTAGGTTATTCAGAAGGATCAGTAATATTGGCTTATTTCGATCATTTACTATCGTTACATAATTTTACACCAGAAACAATGTTGTGTGACTTCTTTGATACGCAGACTGTCATGTTTCATTAAGATTATTATGGATCGAATATTAAACATATACACCTTTAGACAAAACTAATAAATTTGAAAAAAGGTCCATAATTATTTGCAATATTTGGTAGTTAATGGTTTTACAATAACAATTTTCTAGGGTCATTGTAAAAAATCCAAGGATAATGATTGATTAATGTTCTTGATGAATGAAGTTGGTAAACATCCTGACATTCTTTACCAAACCTTGGACGGATATATAGTCAGCTGCACAGAAATCATTTAAGGTCCTATTTAACAACTGATTTATTTCAATTTCTGTAAAAAGATTTAATGTATCCATCATAGACATGTAAGATTCTTCTATCAATGAATGCCCTGTGAAGGGTTATGAACAAAAACCCATTATGTCCAGTACTGAAAATAGGCATCTGATTATCATTGTATGCCTTGGTCTAATTAGCTTAGTACCACAACTTTCTAGAGGTGTATAGCTTCAATCATGAGTACACCAAGTGTTACATACAAGTAAAAAATGAAAATTGTCACAATTGTATTCTAATTGGTTGTGTTTATAAAGAAATAACTTTCTTAAATTGAATTTGAATAGCCATTAAACTCATTATGGGCAAAATCTTTTGCTCATATAAACTTTGTGACCAAAAATTCCATAGAATACACACATTTTAGCTTTTTCAATCAAAATTGATTGTGATATGAAATAAACAGTGGAATTATGTGTTAAATTGATTAAAACATTCTATCTGTTTATAAAACTGACGTTAAAAAAAAATATGGAAAAGGACACCGTTATGAGCAGAAGACTTGGATATTATTTTCAACATTGAAGAAATGATGAAAGATAAGTGAGAAAAAGCTTACCCAATGAACTTCACTTATTTAAAGTGTAAAACAATGAGAATACTCACATGGTGTGAATGTGAGAAAATGTAGCACAAATGAACAATTGACCATTTTGTCTTCTGCACATAACTGTGACACCAGTTACGCAATGTCAAATAACAAAGACCAGCATTTCCTTTCAAACTGAAATTTCTTTCATTCAAAAGAAATATCTCCCACATCCATCAATCTGAGGAGCCGGCATCATTTGTTTTCTTGGAGAGATTATGATAATTCTGCTGCCTTAACATTAATGTTTGGCCCCATGTAGTGAGTGACCAATGGCCTTCTTCATGAAGTGGACATCTACACCATCTTCACCAGCAGCTTCTAACTGAGAGAAAAACAGCATAAATAAGATGGAGTTAATTTAAATAGGACACTTATGACATTGAAAATTAAAGGTCTACATAACACTACACACCCAAAATCAGTTTAACAGTATTTTGATATGGACGCATAAATGAGGAATGTACATAATAATAGTCCTGTTAGTCATGTATGTGGCTAAAAATTAAAAGATTAAAAGAATAGAAATTATAGTTGCTTAAAATTAGCTCTGCAAACAACCAATCACTGATAATTCCAATAAAAATATCCCCCCCCTCTCTCACACACACACACACACACACACACACACAGAGTGTCCTTGTTCTGCGCAGAATTACTACACTGATATGACACAAAGAATGAAGAGGTGCTTTTTCTCTTTCTAATTTGTAGAAAATGTGCTTACTTTCATTCCTTGGAAATCAAAGAGTTGACAATTAATTTTTCAAGATCAAACCAGCAAATGTTGCTGCTCATAACAAAGACACTATTTCTGTCCCATTTATGTGCATAATGCGATCTCTTAATTTGTCAAGTTTACAACAGGGAAAATACAAATACTTACACTAATGGATAATAATAATGTTGAGATTGTATTATTAGGGTTAATCTTGGCTTGAAAAGAGTAAACTTCTATACTGATGGGTCAACTGCCATCCGCCTGTAACTATAAGAAAGAGGCGACGATATTCATATTGGCATGCAGCAACTCCAATCCATGTCTTACGTTAGGAGCGTAAAAAAGCAAGAAAGTTGTAGGTAAATAAAGTTACGCCGCAGTCTTTCATTGAAAACATCACGCTTTGTCTAAAATCACTATCTTCTAACAGTAACACATGGCGGTGGTCTGAAGGTGATATGTCGTATGATATTGGCACAGAAAAACTGCAAAATGTGTACATCAAATGTGTACTTCAACTAGATTTTTTAAATATCTCCGACTTTGCACCGCCGTACGTCATATGTCTTCGTAAACTGTGGAAAGAAATATGAAATTAACTTGTAAACCACCTTGATCCCAGAAATAAAAGCATACCTTACCTTTCAATATGGGCACTATTTCTAGTATTTGACTCAGCAACAATGCGATTTGCAGAAATCACCAGTTTGGTCTCCTCTTCCGCGCATAACTGATCGTCAATGTGCGGGACACGAGTGAGAGTACCGCATTATCGCCCAGATGTATGCCAAAAACAGCGTAAATTGATGACTACAGTTTCTGTGTAGATCTACTAAAGCTGTGATCCAGAATTGATCAGCGATTGACATTTTACGCAGTTTGCCGTCTCCCGCGCACCACGCATGGGACGCGACACTCGATCACGTGACGGGAAAAACTATCCATCATTTTATTTAACTTGAGGTTTCTTGAACGAAAACAATCAACATGCTCTAAACGTGTTTTGAAGCAAAGCACAACACATCTCTTCTGCTGCATTTTGCTTTATATAGTGATGAGCGGAAGACACTTTTCGCGCTGTTTGAGTTACAAAAGTAGTTAAAGGTCAAAAGTTCAAACAAATCCCAGGAACATTTAAAAGAAAGGTTCGCCTGATGTGCTAACATTTTAACATCAGTTTTTGGTGATTTAATACAGTAAGACTCTCAGATAAAACCCAGCCATTGTTACGATGTAACAAAATGGACGCCATTTTCTCCCCTTATTCCGATCTATTTTTCCTATTACAAGGCCCTGTTTTTCATTCTAACTGTCAAGTTTGCTTTCCCTTAGTTTTCACACATATTGTCTTTACATGAATATCATCAGAAAGAGGCAAGGGTACTTTTAATTTGGATTTTACTGGCACGTCATCTGGATTATTCAACATTTATTTATCTATTAATTTTAATCTTCACGAATGGAGAAGAGAGTAAAATGATGTATATGTGGTCCCAAGAAGATTGGTGACATTACCTCCAAGATCTAATATTATCAGAGAATGGAAGGAAGACCGTGATATCGGAAGTGTACGCGTGGCTTTCTTAGACTTTGGATTTCATAATAGAACCTGTGTTGGAGTCTTTACACGTAGATCAAGCGCACGCTCCTATCAGAATCTTAGGCAGCTTGAGGAAAATCTGGATAATTTCGGGCGTGAAGTTCTGGTAAAAATACGCCATATCAAGATTCGATGCGATCAATGTTTGCCAGGATCTAGATATCTATCCAGTCCCGTGGTTGACCTATCTAGTGCAAGAGGATTTTATAATATTTTTATAATGGTAGAAATTAATTAATAAATAAGGCCACTGAAACTCTATTACCAAAAACGGTGTCCCTTCTAAATATGATCCCGTCTTGTTCAATGACTGAGTGGTAGTAGTCGACTGTGTGAAAGTGTTCCGTATACATAAATCAAACATATAAATATAACAAATTTATTCGACACATAAATATCGAATAACATCATCATGAGACAATATAACAGATACATACATATACGTCATATAAACTGTTTCGGATAAAATACCTTTAACCGCTTAAATAACATCATCACTCAATCGGTCAACAGATCGATGTAGTCCTGTAAGGTATTGGGTAGAACCAGTGTTTGTATCCCTCTCGGTAAGTTGTCCGATTGAATGAGGGCGCTGCGTATCGAGAGACGACAGAGATGCTGTAGACTGGCCGTATGTCTGTACCTGTCAGTGGGAATGTACGGTTTGACACTCGGCGACACGATCAGAGTATCCTCGTATTTCGCCGTGAAACTAGTCGCTTTGTCCTCGCCTTCACCGAGCACCACGTGTACCACGAAGTTGGCTCGAGATCTGCAGAAGTAGCGCAATATCCTCATCTCCCGCCACGAGTTCACGGCCTCCTCCTCCTCATCGGGGTCGTTGAAGTCTCCTCTGAGGGTAAGGCGGAGATCAAAGGACATGATGATCGGCCAAAGGTGTACGCAGGACGCGGGCATCCCGTGACGCAAGAGTAATAGGACGTAACCGGGATCGGCCTGGCGATACAGCGCGTCCGTTAGAATGTAGGATTCGTCTTCGCTTCCGGCGCTGCTGGTCAGCGGAAGTTCGAGATAGTACTCAGTCCTCGAGGAGAGATAAAAATCATCGTCGATGCAGTTGATCCGCCACCCGGCGACGTTTTCGAGGATGTATCGCCGCTTCCTCTTGGCCACTACCGGGATATCGGCGTCGGTGAGCTTCGATCGATTGAAGTCGCAGAATACCACCTCTCTGTCGATCTTGTTGTGGTACGAATATAGACGGGCGAGAATGGTCCTGGTCAGAACACGGTCCGGAACGTTATAGGACGCGCAGATATCCAGCGCCTCGAGGAGCAACAGACGCGTACACTTCGTACTCCTGTCGTCCAAACACAGACACTGGTCGAGACTAGCAAAGGACAGTATCTCATTAACGGCATCCGTCGCCTCTAACTCGCCGTTGTCCAAATGCCGACGTATATCACACGCCGTGCTTCTCACTATTTGACGGATGTCATCGGTGGCCATCTTGTCCTTAAGCGTCTCCCAGATTTGACGGAAGTCGTTGCTCAGATTGGAGTCATCCCGACGGCTGTACTCCATCGTGTAGGCGTCGTCCTCTTCAGACGTTGTTCTCGCGTCACGTTCCATGCAAGGAATAACTATACTGTCGGATCAGGTTTTTCCGTCTGACTCCAGAGCTAATAAATCACAGCGAATAATATCCGTGTCAGCGTGCGATTAAACCACCAAGAATACGGTCGTTCTACTGCGGCCGTCAGCTATTTATTGATTTTATTGCACACCCCACTGGCTCCGTTCATTAATAGGATTATCCCCCACCTGGTAACGTGACCTGAACCATCGATCGTTCGCCATTTTTAACGGCGTCATTAACGTGAAGCTGTTATACACAATTACTTAACGTGTTATTGGTGCACGATTATAGATTATATATACGATTATAGCCGATTTGTAAACACTAAAGTAACTGTGATAACAGCATAGGTATTATGAAAAATAAACTCAACCAAATCAGTTGCTAATTCTGCCGAGGAACGATCGCAATAAAACAATTTTGACACATCCGTATAATTGATAAACTAGTTTTGTCACTACACGTAGCCAGTGTCAACTCGAACCTTTAAAACGCTATATTTATTGACCAAGATGTTGACCACAAGCTTAACCCGTCTGTCAACAGTAGCACTTCGCCCTCACTGTCAGCAATCATACAACATGGTACATTATCTGCGCAACCGCCCTGCAGCCCACTCGATGTATCGCAGAAGATAAAAAAAACTCGTCTCCTCCCTAAAGATTTCAAACTCTCAGATCACCCACCTAACAGCATTGATTATCAGAAGAAGAAAACCTATTTCGACCAGACATCATCATCCAACTTTTCCCGAAAGACTCCTACCAACACCACCAGCAACTATAACGTCAAAATGACACAACAGAAATCAACACCAGGAAGCTGTGCCCAATAGGCTACAACTTAAATAGAACGATTTGGTTTTCGGAAGCAAAATAAAGTAAGCAACTTTTATGATTCAGGTAGAATATGTTTGAAATGAAGTAAGCACTTACCAAAGATATGTTTTTTTTCGGGGGAAGTCAAATATACAAGAAAAGTTTTTTTTTTCAAGTGTAGATTTTGACCTTTGAAAACGCACCAACGTATTACTAGTTTGTAAGCAGTTTGAGTACTGTTCATATTATTATGAAGTAATCATATATATATATATATATATATATGTGTTGTGTGTGTGTACGTATATTACAGTAAAATTGTGAAACCAGGGTTTTTACGAATTCACTGTAAGTTTTATACATTTTTCGAAATCTCTGGTTTCACAATTTTACTGTAACACACACACATAATATACGCGCTTTTCTCCAATAACGATTTTATATAAATTAATCCATGCCTTTAATCGTGACTTGTACGTTACCATTTCCGCTTAATCGAGTGTTGGGTCAAATTTCTTACTGGGTTTGAGATCATCTTAATGGATGCATCACCGTAGAGAGCTCTAATAAATGGTCTTTACAACTAAATCCATATATATATATATATATATATATATATAGATATATATATTATTATATTTGATTACGATCATTATCACATCATCAGCTGGCCTTTGGGGTTGTTCCAATTTGTAACGTATTCCGGAGCGGACATTGTGTACCTTGCCTAATTAGCGCGGCTTGGGGCAGCTCTTATGTGAACAACTCGATGCCGGAGTGGGATAAAACAGTTAATTGTCGACCGACTTTGACGATAGTCTAAGTCTTAATCACAATTCATTTGAATATTTCTGCTTAGTCATGGCGAGGTAGGAAATCGATCAGACTAGCATGACTATTTATGCACATATTTCAAACGTATTTACTAGAATCATTCAAGCATAGCCAAAAATGTTGTGACTTGGGTGCATTTAATCCAGATAACGTCGTGTGAGCTCAGTAAGTCAGCTACGACTGCTCCCTTGGTATAACTGATAGTGCAATGCACTGGGTTCAGCCGAGGTCGTGAGATCAAACCCAGGTTTTACCTATGTCTGTGGCCTGATATTAGTGGGGTTTTTTCTTCTTTACTTAAGAGTATACACCCTTTAGGCCATATGTTCCAACTAAGACTTCTAGTAATCTAATTACCTAAGTCAGGATTTAGCATTTACACAGTTGTATAAACAATGATTAAGTACTATATAAAACATATAGTTCTTATGTATTTTCAGTTCTCTGAACATAGAAATCCCTTTGGAAAGCAAATAATATGAAGAAGTCAATTTGATTAACCAGAAATATTTATTTACAGTTGGAAGTTTATTCTATTGTGAAAATGTTATTATGGTACTTTTATAAACATGGTAGGCTACATCACCCATTGAAAATAATTAACTGAACTGAAACCCAATACAGACTGATTTGGGGATAATCAGCTAATTAGTTTACTTATTCTTAAAATGTTTAAATTTGTATATATGTAAATTCTTGAGAACAGGCAAAATGACTACGGTATATGCAAACACAGGCAAAATGTTGAGCAACAGAATTTATTGAGAAACAAAATGTAGACTGGTTTTGACATGCAGATAAAAATATTTTCAAACTGACCAGAAATCAGAGCTAAAACAAGACAACACAAGTAAAACTAGTTGTTTAATTTCAATTTAAAAATAACATCCAACAACTATAACAAATAAAGTACTACCTTTCCTTGAGTTATAATACTACATTTTTAATAAAGTTCCTTTAAAAGAATGAAACAAGAATACATGATCAGTACATTCTGATTAAACTCCTGGTAAAATTTAATAAACTCTCATAAAATACTGTTGGTATGATATTCTTCATATATTTACTGTGAAAATGTCACAAAGTACACAGGTCAGATGCCTTTCAAGAACTGAGCAATATATTCTTCACCTCAGATGCTACAATAACAAAAATATAATAGCTTTCAAAACAGAACTGCATGAATCTAGTTATTGATAAATTAGTAGTTTTTCTAATCTTCACCTTAAAGGGATAGTCCACCTTCATTTCCAATTTTCAGAATTAATACAGCTATACTCACAAATATCATAAATAATGTCAAAATGTGCAAACGATCACCCACATATTAAATAATCCAGTTCAAAGTGCTGATTAATCGACTTTTAATGGCCTGTGGGTGCTGCCATTTTGAAGCTAGACAGAGACTGGAAGCTTCTGAATATTGACATCACTTGAATGCAGCAGTTTGATCAGAAGTCTGTAGAGCCCATACAAAAGCATGTAAACAAGTGTGAGGAAAGAATTATTCCAGAACATAACACAATTATCTTGTTAAATTTACGTCATGAAGGACATACAATCATATCAGTTTGAGCCAGAAGGAACCTTACAAGAGGAAGATGATTAAAAATGGCTGAGATGTTAATGCTCAAGAGAAACTATAATCTGTATTAGTCTAGAGAGTGCTCATGTGATATCAGAGCATTTGAGTTTTTTCCTTCCCGCCTTCGAATCTGGCTTCCGGTGCAGCTGTAATGGCGGCCCTCTAGTAATTTGGATTATTTCCCTATACCTATGATATCAGATATATTTTTGTGATTATTATTGGGGAATTTTTGGTTACTGTTCTAAGCATTACATATGTAAGAAATATTTTCTTAGGGTGGACTGTCCCTTTAAAGTGGACTTATCAACAAACTGATTGGAAAAGCAGTCATCAATTATGTGACTCATAGATTCACAGTAAAACAATTCACATCAGTGTAACAGTTCACATAAATAGAACACTTAAAAGAAATTTATAGCGAGTCATTTTCCCAGACAAGAACTAATATTCTCTACAAACAATATTAGTGACTGAATAAAGTGAAGAAAGTATTTTCAGTCTCAACCACAAAATATAGAGCTGGACAGACATCATTACATTGCTGTTTAGTGATAACAAAGAACATCATACTGAATTTATCAGAGTCAAGTAAGCTAAATTCATATCAAGTGAACTAAAGCAAATTACTGGCAATAAATAACATTTTACCACTTTGTACACCTCAGAAAGTAAACAATTATAATCAAAATTTATTATCCAGTTGAAATAAACCACACACACACACACACACACACACAGTTTTCAACCCTGTATAAAACTTAAACTGTCACGGTACAAAATATACTGGAAACATGAATAATATAGAATTTAAGTCTAATATTTAGTAACATTTCATATAAATGGCACATTCAGATGTCTGTCTTATACAATTAATGAAATTAAAAGACAATAAAAATGGAATGACATTATTGCTACTGAATAATTTGATCTCAGTTGATATCTATAGAAAACATGACTACCAGAAATCTCCGTCAGAAGTCTCATGTTCACTGAAATCACAGAAGATGGAAAAACATGGAGAATAAATATATCACTAATGTGTTCTTTTATCACACTGAAGAATATTTGACTAAAGATGAACAAAATTACTTTGATACATGTGATGTTTGGTAATTCTGACCTTTTATCAATTCCAAGTGACATATCTTCAGACTGTGATGGACTTCTATCCTGCTGCTATTTGTAAATCATGAATAATACAATTAATAAATGATAGTTTTGGATATGGCATTTTTACAGTATGATATGAACAAACAAAATGAATGGTCTCAGATAACAATTAGCATTTTTTAAACACTATATGTGAAACGTGGCATTTGAAACATCCAAACACAGACTCATTTCACTTCACATACCCGTCTGTTCTTGTTCCAGGTATCAACTGTTTTCTTGGCAATCTGGAATATAAAAAGTTTCTTGTATTAAAACTACTACCATACTTATACTAAGCATTACAAGATAATTGAGATAAATACAATAGTGTGATGGATCGTAGCCAGAAATGAAGGTTTTGGGTGTGGAGAAAAAAGCAGTTGGATTACGTGGAAGGATTAAACCGATTGTGGATGGCTGTATGGCTGGCTAAGCCTATGGTATACATTGATTAGTGAGGTTTAGTGCAGTTTTTAGTAAAAAAAAACCTAATGACCTAAAGACTGCTAAAATATGTGTGTCAATATGTGAATAACTGCCAATCAGATGACATTAAAATGTTCATGCAAAGTTGTTACTGCTAATACTACAATCTATATAGCAACCTAATTTTACTACTTCATTTGTATTTTTATGGCATTATAATTGAACATTAGGCTAACTCTTGAGACATAAAAATAAACTGTAGTAATAAAATATACATTTATCATTGAATCAATTCTAAATGAAAAATGTATAAAAGCTTGTTATTAACAGGATTTATATAAATAATAAACAAAGTAATATAAAAGTATGATGCATGCTATTTTGTGATAAAGAGATGTACAACATTCACTTATAAATTATAAAATCTAGCATATGCCACACGTGCTCCCAAATCCACAACAACTAATGGTTTAACAAGTCGAATACCTTTTCAGACTTTGAATGAGACTGGAATGAACAAAGACATAAAATAGGCAAACAGTTAGAGTAAGAAATAAGTGTTTAGCAAATTATTAATGATAACAATTTAACTGTGAAAATATATTTTTGTATAGATTATTTTTGCATTAACATATAAAGAAGGTTATAAATAAACTTGAACATCTTAGCTGTACAGTGGTTTAAGAAAACATTCATAAGTTAGCCAACTGAGTTATGAAGGTTTGAAAATTTAATTACTGCATTTAAACTTTTTTTTGCACCTCAGTTTGTGAAAATGATGATAATCAAATGGCAAGAAATTACAACCTACAAGCATTTAATACTTTTTTTTGCTTTTACTTGAATGGGATTATCTTTAATAACTGATTGTACACCAGGTTTTCTAAATACAAAAAATCCACAAAAGATTATTTATTCCACAAACGAATCAACCATTGACCAATCTGTGATCAATACTTGTTATACCTCGTACCCTCAGAAAACATCTCGATAAAGGCTGAAACCAAATTTGTATGTTTACGAGTTAAACAAAAGCTTCTGACACGATAAGAATAACCTTTCAATGTTTACCATTATTGTTTATTATACATAACCTGTTAATATCCTGAACTTGGTTCAAAGAGTGATAGCAAAGCATTAATTTCAAAGTCTAATAATGTGAAATAAAGCAGACAAGATGAAACATATCTGTCAAAGAATGATCACCCTCTCCCAGTAAAGTGACTTGTCTAACTACTTGAAAATGAAAACATTTTATTGATAAATGCAGAGAAACATCAACGGCCATGTTCAGCGGAAAATTAAGAAGACACAATTAATGAGAAAAGGGAAGTAGGAATTTAGCTGTGAGATTGTAATGTATAGTCAACAATTGTTTATATTACTGTAAATGTTAATTATGGGGGACTTCATTACACATGTACATATTCTTGATTATCTTACTAAATAAGACTACAAGTTGCATTTATAACAGTTGACATTCTAAATTTTTAGTACTATTTTTTTGTTTTGTTTTGTTTCATACATACCTAGAACTAGCCAATAAACCCAAATTTTACATTTAAATTTAAGCCACCTATTCTAAATACACTTGTGAAATGTGATTAAAGTTGGAATGTTGACAGCAGTATTCTGAAAAAATTTTGTACTCTTTATTTCACCATATATGAGGATTTTTTTGAAAACTGTAGTAACCAGCCAAATAATCCTTCCTACATCATCACACATGCTGATGGATCATACTCAAAACACATGGCAGCAATATTAACATTTCAGCATCAATCATATCAAAATCTGTGTTACTGTATTATCAGTGAAAATTAAACTTTCCTTCATCATCCAATCTATGAACTACTTTTTGTGTGCAAAGGTATTAAAGCTGAAGTCAATCTCCAGAAGTCCTCTAGGTATTAAACAATTATAACCTACTTCAATATCAATACAGAATAAAATTATATATCACACACTGAAACATAAAACACACCTAAGAAGGTTTTGACTGACAACACATTCTCCAAGACAGAGAACTACACTAAATATTAGTGAAATTTGGTCCATATTATGACAGTCACATGACTCGGGGGGAGCATCAACAACTCCTTATCGGGGTCACACCCTACATTAACTAACACTAAACTAATTAAAAAGTCATTAGAATATAACTTTAAGAAGTTCTCCTTGAAATGACAGCTCAAATCATAACTTGATTGACATGTAAGAAAACAATTATTTATGAGAGCAGGAAATAACAAACATAAAGGTCAAATATTAGTCTTAGTGGCTGACCTCTTGTTCCTTCTCTTTCTGTTGTTTCACTATTTCCATATACTTCAGAAGTGTGGGATCTATTTGGTCTTCTTTCTTTGCATCATTCTCTTTGGTTTTATCTCCACCTGTTGCACCAACCTCTTCTTCACCTGTCTGCTGCTATATCAAAAAGAGAAAGCAAATAGGATGTCTATTATTTGAATAATAATAATAATAACAATGAAAAGCTGCTGAAGGCAACAATGTGTATTATAGGTGATGTATTTAGGTTTATTCACCTGAAAAGAAACTATACTTCATTTAATTTAAAGAAAGTTTAAGCAATTCATCAAGCAACACACTTCATATGAAATGCACTGAAAACAACAATACAAGATCTATGACAGGCTGAAGGCAGCCTTTCTCAGCCATCATTAAGGATAGTAAGACTTCCTTGAATGCTGACTGTTCAGCATCAGGAAGACTCTTCTCAGTATACAACTCACAACCAAATATTTCCATCAGCCACTTACATGTCTATCGTCATTTCTATTAACTTGGTGTTCCCTGTTTTCGTGGTGGTTTTCTGTGGTTTGTTTCTCTGACACATTTTCTGTGAACAGAGAATTAACAAATGAAATTCAGCAGATATAACCGACAAATAGTTTGGATGCACACTAAAGTCGAGTCTATCGAAGCATAACTGATACCATGGAATACAGTCAACCCCTGATTAATTAGATTGCAAGGGGATAAAATATAATCTGACTTAATGAGACGTAATGAGATTTATATTAATAAACAACCTTGCTCATGTCTCCAGGCATCGTCCAAGGAAACTGTGTTAATGTCGTGTACTCTGACCTGGGTATCCTCCTGAGTGGCACTGGATATATTTCCTTAACATTGCATAGAATGAAAATACTTTCATTATAACAATTTATGGCTTTAAATCATATTATTAAACTGAAGACAACACACCAATGAAAATATTGGATGTATAATGTACACATTGAAAATTAAAATAATTTGGGTGAGTTTTTAACCCTCAACTCCCACCCTCATTTTTAACATTATAACCCGAGTCCTTCCCAGCAAATATCTGGCACTTCTGGAATTGTTTTATTCTTAATTAGAAAACTAAGAAAATTTAATGAGGTTGTAATATATAGTTTTGAATTTATAGTAAAAAACAATATATTAACATATTTATAATTTGATAATTTATCACAGGAATAAAACCCTGGACTGCTTCAGGAACACCACACATGATTTACACCAGTACATTGTTTTAGTAGACTTTGGTAAGTCATTTCAGGTAGGTTTTATATAGGCCTTCATTAAAGCTAGATATATTTTTTTGCTATTTGTTTTCTTTTCCTGCTATCATTGCACTAAGCTATGATTGTTTGCAGCAGTCTGATGAAATATTTGGACCTGGAAAATGAATTTGTTATTTTTCAGGTTTTCCAGGACATTGGTTGTTATAAGATTAGCTTTTACTCTTGTTAAGAAAAACTACACAAACATACATAAATCCAACATAGATAATGCATTGTTCTTGTAGTTTAAAAAACACGTGGAATATAAAATTTAACCTAATTTAACACACCATTAAAATGGTATATTTTCATGAAAAAACTCTAAACAACAAAGAAACGTAATTAGTTGTAGCAAGCTATTGTGAATAATTGTTTAAATGAAGTTGAAAATTAGCTCAAAATAGATGAAATAATACAAGACCATAATGACTCACCTGTAGACTGTTGTCTTTGATCCTGATAATGTGAATCAGATACAACAGGTAAACCAAGCCTGGCATTAGAATTTCCTGGATGTATTTGTTGTTCTGGCAATCTGGTGGATTAGATTATATTCTTATAATTAATATACTGTTACTGATATCAACATACACATACATAGTAAGTAGTATGATAGTATGTAATAGAAAGAAAGAGATACCTATTCTCAGATTCCTTTACAGGTGATGTACTCTGTACTGTCGACATACTATTTCCTAAAAGAGAAGAGTCACCAACATACTCATGTACTCTAGATTCATTTAATCTCCTTGCGGTTCCTAAAAATGAAACAAAACAAATGTTTCATACATCTTCCTTTCAACTCGTTGATTAAAAACTGATTATTGATTTGAATTAGCTGTTCAATTATAGCTAATTCAAACCAATAATTAACACCGAAGATCTATTCTAGATTCATTATGTATAAATGAATACTTAAACCTAAACAAAATTACATAAATGTTGACAAAATATATAATCTTTCTTGAGAGAATGGTGTGGTGACTAGATACCTGAAGACTGTTGCTTGGCTGGTGTTGAAGATACCAGTTTACTATCAGAAATATGCATAGCATGTTGAGGTGTTTGTTGTTGTATACTTGGTGGCTGGGTCTGAGCAGTATGAGGTCTGACCAGGCTGACAGGTGCTGCAGCTGGCTCATCAAGTGGATGAACAGCTGTCATACGATACTGAAAATCTTGGTAATGATGCTCTAAATTCTAGTGCAAGAAGAAAAACCATTTTATATATATATATATATATATATATATATACATGTGTTTGTGTGTGTGTGTTTGTGTGTGTGTGTGTGTGTGTGTACACTATTACACTCTAGTATAACATAGAAACACTTATAATGCAGAAGTGTTTGAAGAAAATACATTTTCTGTGAATTTTTACTAAATCAATTCAAATCAAAGGTTTTAAAATCGGCATTTTTCAGAGCTCAAAACATTATCTATGGTCGCTAAATATCCAGTTTTTCATATAACTGGTGGAAGATATATTTAATTTAAACTGAATTGCATATTAGAATAAACACATATGAACAGTTTCATCTGTTCATGTGACCGTTAATCATCCAATCATATATGGCTTCACCCCAATAAACAAATTGCTGTAAATTGCTAGGTGAATTGCAAGCTAGATTAAGCAATAATGGTGTATCAAAGAATACTATTTGTGGGTGGATGAAAATGTGACACTAATTATAATTATAAGAGTAAAATGTAGTACTTCTGCTTCTCTCTCAAGACTTCTCAGTCGTCTTTTTGTTTCTTCAACAATATCACTGGAGTAACTGTAGTCCTCTGATCTGCTGGTGGTGTATCTTACTGGTGTATGATGCTGTTCCAATCTATATTAATCAAACAAGAAGACTTTTGCAATTAAAATATTAGAGTAAATGCCTAAAGTAATCATGTGTTTTATATAATTCAAGTACAGAAACTGAAATCAATATAAGTCAATATAACGGTGTTTTAAGAACACAGATTTCAACACTTACATGTTATCAATAAGTCCATGGGATGCTGTAAAAAGTAGCTCGGGTTCTATACTAGTCCTGATCAAGGTTGGATCAATACCATCTGCCTCAAGGTCACAAAGGGAATCACATCTAAGGATAAACAATTTTTCATTACAGAACATTGAGAATGTTACTCATTTTAATTAAGTATCCAACAAGGCAATATCAGAAAATTTCATAGCTTTAAATTCAGTATTCATTAATATTTCCTGTAAAAATACATGGATTATCAAAATTCAAATCTATTATTAATCAAATTTAATAGAGCAAATAAAATGCATACTAATTCCAGGAATTTCTAGTAAAACGTTTTATTTATGATTATAACTATTTTTATGCACTTAATGAACCCATAACTTAAGATGTATCTTGTTAAATACAAGTTCTATTCTTTATCACAATATATTTCTAGTGATGGATATTTTAAGTTACAAGTTCTATTCTTTATCACAATATATTTCCAGTGATGGATATTTTAAGTCATCATCTTTACAAAAGATATAGATAATCATACCAACTTCAGTTATACAAATACAGCTGTAATCAACAAACTAATTTAGTGAACCAAACATTTGAAAACTCCAGTGTTAGTTTTATACTTTGAATTAATTCACAGAAGGATATGGCTGCAATTTGAAGTTCACTAGAAATAAAGATAACAATCCCCTGAAAAATCCTCCAAGAAACAACCTTTAACATACAGATAAATCAATATACGAATAACCATAATTCCTCTACAAATAAATGCATACCTAGTATTGTCAAAATTCACTGATAGGTATGAAATATGGCAAACAATGGTTTGTTTGTATGTAAATGACTGAAATATAATGAAGAATGCATTCCACTATAGGTATATTCAGGATATTTACAAGAAATTAGTTTTAGAATAATCACACCCAAAACACCACTGACCTATTTAAAACTGATGGCTTGGCTTTTCTGTAAACTTCATTGGTTAATGCTAAAATAACAAATACATAAAAATAATTAATGAATGATGATACAAACATACAAACAGATCATACAAACAATAAAACAAATATTTCATTAAAAACTCAATTTACAACTAATGGAACTTTTGTGATATGTTAGTTGATTCATTAATTACTGTGTAAGTGTTTCTATCTGTTTATGTTTGTTGCCCTTGTCTGCCTAGCTGGGCTCTAATTGATAGATTAAGTCTTCTATTATCACATCACCACCACCACCACTATCATCCTCATACCTGTATGATGTTCTCCTAGTTGCTGCCTTAAATCACGTATTTCTCTGTTCATTTCCTCAATCTGTAAAGTCTGCTCTTCAAACTTACGAAGCAGTTCATGGTTTCTATCAATCTGTAGGTCAATGAAAATTTATATTTAGTTCATTTAATATGACACCATATCACAGCCATTTAATGTTTTTATTAATTTAAGTACGGTCATCATAAATATTGATATAAAGAAGAAATCCATGTAATTTATAAGTGTAAAACCTTAAATACCCAGTTTGCATATATTGTTCCTTCATAACAGGAGTAAAGAGATTTATTTACAAACATACATACAAATACCTTAAATTAACTGAACACACATATCCACTTACTTCATCCTGATAACGTTTCTCTAAATTACTTTTCAGATGTTCAAAAATGGATCGCTCTTGTTTCATCTCATTTCGTACTTTCTCCACTTCCTTTTGCATCAGGTATACTTCAGGTGTAGGTTTGGAGGCACGTGTTGTCATTTCACGTAACAACTCTTCATTTTCTGAAGTATTATCAGAAATATATTGTTTGTATAATAAACACACACACACACACACATACACTATCTGTCTCATGGTACTCACTTTGTCTTTCAACCATTAACTCTTTAGATATTTCAGCTATTCTCCTAAAATAGATAAATATATTGATATCAAACATTTATAAACAAATGTCTAACACTTACTGATAATTTATTATAAATTAGCAAATATAACAGATTCAAAATGTTGTTTATAGTAAGTGTTAGATTCTCAATTCAATTTTTCCTCCTTACATTCTTAAATTGTCTAATTCACGTCTCTGTACAGCATGATCTTCTTTCAGCGTCTGATAATCAACCATCTAAGAATATAAAACAGTTTATATCTTCCTATCAATTCATTTCAGAGAACATAAGTATATAATAATCATACATGAGTATATTGATGAACTTCTATTTTATTTATATAACATCACGTAGCAATCATATGTAAATGAATAAACTTAATCAAGGTAATAGATAGATGGATAGACAGATATGCTTATTTCCAATTTTCATGTAAATTAATAATTATACACATACATTAAACAAATTATTTAGACCTATGTCACATGAGAAATGAAAATTGGAGGACCAGTATCTCAAAAATGGTATCTTACTGGCCCCGATGATTATGATGGATGAGTTATGTGTGTCAGTGGTGTCAAGGATGGGCCTACATCTCCATGAAATAATAGTAACAGAGATTTAAGGCTATAAATCACAAGACCACACTGCAGAGACAGCTGTATTTGAGTGAAATAATAGGTGCTGACTAACATGCTATTATACAGATATTACAGTTAGGTAATTACTTGAGCAATTTAAAAAATATCATCAAATCCAGTTTAATGTTACCAAGGACTGAAGACACCGGTAATATTCATCACAACCTACTTTTGAGCAATTAACAACTTGAAGATAACCATTAAATATATGGACTTTCATTTGCCTTTAAAATGACCATATGTGACTTCATATGCAATTGTTGTAACCCATTTATTTACCACAGTTTAACTCACTCTGGAGAATATTGTGGCTTATTACTACTTATTTGTGAGCCATTCTGATGATGGACTAAAATGACATATTGTCATAACCAGAAATAACTGGTACTTCCTGTGCTCTCCAATACAATTTTGTTGTGATCAAATTTTCAGATTATGATTTTAATTATCTCAAAGAAATGCCTCCATAGTCCATAATAGATGGAAAATGTTCATCTGATTTCTTAGCAGTTGTTGTCTTCCCACATACTATCCAGACGTAACCTGTTAAACGCAGTGTTCATGTTTGCATTTTATTGGCTGCATTGGCATCAAATTATATGGATGTAGGGAATGAAGGGCATCTTTATGAACATGAGAAAGCAGACTATTCAAATATCAAGTGGCAGTGATAGTTAGCCCAGTTCAGATACCAAACGATCGAGAAACATGTCTGCCACCCAGGGCCAGAACAACCCACAAACAAATAAGTGGGTTTATATAAGAAATATTTATATTAATGTCAGTGAGACTTAACACAGCAAAATCATTCTAGAACAGTAGCTACTACAACACTCAATAATAAATCTACTTGTATACACACACTGGTCAGGAGTTAACCCCATCATTCTGATATTGATCGAAGGGCTGGTAGACCTAGAACCTTGTTTTATGCATATATCCAGCCCCAATATTAGGTAGCCACTGTTGAGCATTATCTCTGTATTCAATATTACTGGGCATAGACACTCTAAACTAATATTTTTATTTATTTTTCTGCTTATTATTATTGCAACCCCAAGCTTGCATTCCACCATACTATATTGTTCAGTGTGTCTTCGTTAAGTACATTTACCCACAATGCATCACACACTCCTGACTGCTGCCAGAGAGATAAGAGATTGCATGGTTCCAGGAATCAACTTGCTGACATCATAACAAAAGGATGAGGAAGAAGGCAATATGGCCACAGTCAATTTCTGTTTTAGTGCAATCATATATAAAATATCCCTCAAGCAGATCCCTGTTATAGCAATTTGTGTGAAAAGTTAGACATAACTAATATGCTATATTATAATTGTCAGTACTCTTTTAACCATTTAAACTGAATCCTATTTACCTCTCTGACTCTGTTTGTTAACTGCTCGAGCTCTCCCCTGGCACTGATTAAGTCATGTTTTACTACAGACAGCTCTCCCTGTGGTATAAAATTTGCATTTGATTACCTGCACAGGCATGATAATGATTAAAATTAATATATAAAAATTATACTATTTGGCATAAAGGCAACAATAAAAAATAAGAAGAGCTATGGTCACCTCCAATTCCAAACACAGCTTCCTCTTTTGTCTCAGGTCTTCTTTTGTGTCATGAATAGTTCTTAGTTCTTCATCTAGCCTTCGTTCATTCTCTGAAACACAAATGTTACTACTTCATAAACAGTCAAAGATTTTCTATCTTAAGATTTTTGTGCAGCTGTAAATGAAGAGAAATTAATGTGACAATGTTGAGACTGACCTCTAACTCTCATTTCTCTATGATCCAAGTCCCTTGTTTTTTCCAGAAGACGGCTTTCCTCCTCCATTTTGAATCTAGAATAGTGAAAAATATTAAAAGTGTAAATAGCAACAATAATAAATGTATTAACAAACAAAATATGACCAAATCTGAACAATGTTTATGAAGAAAAAACTTAATCCAACAAAAGATTTTAAATTAATATACTTTGATGTATATATGTGGTTAAAATTCAGAGACTGGCACAACAATCCTTTAGGAATACATATATGTACTGAACATTGGAAAATAGCATCTCACAGTTGGGATAATTGAGATTCTTGATGATCATTGCAAATTTTCAAAGAGGTATAAAACACTCATGTTATTTAAATTCCTAATTTAATCTGTAGTAAGTCTGTATATAATTATTTTCTTTATTTGACAATTAATCCACATACACATACACAGTCATATGAAATTATCCAGTGTGCTGAGTAGCTGATCTAAGCTAGAAGTGAATACATTAATTTGGACCACACCTTCATCTATTAATGCAGAAATGACTCACTAAGGCCCATCACCTGTGGGTTCACTCATAAGATAATTATGATTATTTGTATTTCAATTCACAGCTGTTGTTTGTATTTGATTAATTATATGTAGAGAAAACATTTCCATATAAAAACTGCTGTCTTTGCATACTGAATGCACAACACAAGAACAGATCTTGAGCAAGATGCCAAAAATAAAATCTTACCCCATTTGAGAGAAACTGGAGGTGATAACAAGAATACAGCAAGGTGAATCACAAACTTGACTCTGCTGCGATAATGTTCCAAACCCACATCCCCAATACAAATAAGACTAGGAATGATTGTTTTGTTTATATCAAGTTGGTATCATAACAAGATCACAGAATTTAACATTGAAATAAATGTCCATTTAATGATCAATATTGTTGCTTTCACTGGATTTTCAGGGTATAATTAAAAAACAATATGGTGGAGTCAGTGTTAGCACTATTGCCACAATTTATCATTCTAACTGTAGTAAAATGATTGTATTGTATCATTTACATGAAAATATAATACGGTGTTGAATTGTGTGATGTTGTGGTTGTTCTCGTGCTCTTAAATGGTGAAAATATGTGAGAAAATGGCTCAACCGAAAGTCATATCATGTCATCTCCCCATCACCACTAATGCTCACAGATCATTGCTACCTGGTGTATATTTATAACATGGTTCACATTCATAGACCTCAGACACCACATTATAACAAAGCCAGACTCTACATATATTTACCTATTTTTCTGTAACTGAAAGTACTATGTTATGTAATGAAAAGGACTGCCATAATATGGTCCCTCTGAAATATTTCTATATTTGTTAACTTTATCACTAGCATCAAAACCGCAGACTCCTAATATTAACAGCTGGAATATTACTAATCTATCACATGCAAAGAGCAAACTTTCAAATGAAAAAAAAAGTGGCTTTGAAGGATTACTTACTTTCTAATCTCATCCTGCAGTTTTTGGTTATATTCTATCTCTGCCATCCTTACTGCTTCTTCACGTCTCTTTACAAGCTCTTCTTTTGTCTTCATCCTCTCTTCCCACAACACTTTCTCTCTAAAATTGTTAAAAATCAAATTGTTTCAAGAAAAGATGTTAGTCATAATAAACAGTCCTGTCCTGTCTCACTGTGTAGAAGTGGCACTTGATTTGGCATCAATTTCGGAGTATAAAAAGTGTGACCTATAACCAAGTATATATGGTATGTTATTTTGTCAAAATGTGGTAACATATTGCTCTATAAATCTTCTTACCTATGATTTATTTCTTCTTTGTGTCGCATAGCAGTTTCCTTATGTCTAACTGCATCTATTTCAGCAAGTAAGGACTGTCTTTCAGAATATATCTCCTTTTCTAAAAGCTGCCAAAGAAACTGAACGTCTTAACAACAGTCAGGTACCAAGAATGTAATTTAATTTTTACATTAAAAAAACGCAAATTTAATTTATGTAACCACATAACTGAACGAAGATTCTACCGCTTGTTCTTTTTTTATTTTGTCTTCCATGTGACGTTCTCTCTGTGATAAAGACTCTACCTTTACTCGGTATGTCTGCTCAATCTACAAATAATTACATTAATTTAGTAAAAATATAATCCTTATATCAGCACAAATGATTACAATTTCTTATCTAGCCAATTTTCAGCAAAACAGTATCGTGCACATACCTCTCGGCGTATTCTATCAATTTCCTGTCTAGCATGTTCTCGTTCTTCAATTCTCATTCTGGCCAGTTCGTTTTCCTTAAATCGTGCTATCTATTACAAATCAGTGAAATGAGGATACTATTTGTACTGATAGTCCAGTTTTAGTCTGAGAACTAAGATAATAGCAAAAGATACTGGTACAATAATGGACACACATATGTACAAACAGTGGATATAATAGCAAGAACCAATGGGAAAAGCTTGAAATGCCTCTGTTATTCACATATACTTGGAAATATAAAGTATTTATGTTTTCAACAAAGAACAAAAAACTAAAGAAAACAACTTAATGGAAATATTTTTAAAATTGTAACATTAAAATATAAAATATCATGATTAATTTCTTCTATGGATATACCTCTAATTGGAGATCATGTTTACTTCTCTCCTCTAGTTGTCGTTGGTAACATAAAATTCTTTCCTCAACAGCCATCCATCTCTGTTTGTGTTCATCTCCAACAGTAGAATAATAAGTATCCAGCTTACGAAACTGTTCTTCTGTAATTAACAAATATATATATATATATATATATATATATATACATACACACATAGTGAAAATCCGTTAATCCAGACATTGTTTATTAAGCAAATCCACCTTACGACACATTACTGTTTAATCTGACAAAATCACATTCCATGTTACAACTCTGACAATTCATTTCGCCAACAGAATGTGACATTTCAATGTAAAATGACCTTGATAACCAGACAACACCAGAATGTTGCAAAATATTTCCACTAGTTCAGTCATGCCAGACATGTAGTCAGTAATGGTTAATTAAGCGGCCCACCTGCAATAATTGCTACATCGTAACCAATTACAACCATCCTTGACTATAAACACCAACACTCGATGCTTCCATTGTCTGTGGCTATCTCATAACTAATCATAATCATTCATGGCTAATTACAAACACAAATGTGTGATCTTTCCAATGAGCAGACTATGATCTGGTGATTTATTATGTCATAATTGTTGAAAATAAATAAATCCACCACAAGATTATAAATGTCATAGTGGTTCCAATGGATTTTTGTTATATACAATGGCGTATCTTTATGATCTAAAAATTTGTGACACAGACTACTGATATGTCACGGACTTAACATTCATGTTTATTCGGCATATTATCATGTGACAAACCTTGTCGGATTAATGGATTCTCACTATATATATATATAAATAATTAAATCTCCACACACACAATGTGTAGGAGAGATATATTCCAAATGTAAATAATAGAATTAGTTATCTGTAGTGTGAAATAGGTATGAAATCATAACAAATATAAAACCTTATTTACATTTGACATACGACAGAATGAATCTTTATATCTTTTGTTTTACCTAATGATGTTGGAGGAGGTAATCTTGTAGCATCTGTCTGTACACTGACATCTTTACAGGAATGGCCACATATAGCAGCTAGCTCACAGAGAAGCTGCCACAGGAAACCTATGATAATGTATTAGTTGACAGTATTGATATTAATTGTAACACTGAATCCAGAAAAAAAACCAGTTAAATTATAAATGGCAGTGTGAAACCAACTGAGAAAAACTAATCTCTTCAATACTTCAGAATAAAGCTAAATCCTGGTATTGGTTCTGTAAGACTTGGATATAGTGAATATCAAACACTAAACATAAAATGATTACTAAGACAAATAATTATAAGTGCAAATTTAATATCTATACATTCTTTAATTAGAAATACCTGTTTTATGAGATGCCTCTCCCTGTGATGCCTTCAGAAAATAACAAAATAATGTTTGTGAGAATACTATCATTTCTTGTGAACATAATACATTTATTTACATTTTCAAGGATATCACTACAATTTGATTTTTTTTAAAGCACAGAATGAAACAGAACAGAAACTTGCCAGGTTTTGATAAATTCTTGAATGTGGACTGACATTGAGCAGTTGTAACAAATCTCTTGTTGTTAATAGCTGAAATAAAAACATAGAGTAAATAGTTTGGTATAAGTGCATCTTGTAAACACCTGAATTATGCTATATTATCTTTCTCTGATATTCACATTTTATCTGAGTAATAATTCACACATTGTACATTATAATTAATAATTAACTGTAATTGGACATATTTAGGTTTACATTAGTTTTAGTATGAACTCTTTGCTTCCAAAATAACCAATTATTATTTTTGTTATTTACCCATTTCAAGCCAGAATATTATAGTTTAATGACACACAACTAACCTGTCCTTGAGCCAGGCCACACTCTGGCAAAAAAACACTTAATGAGTAATCATAGTGACATCTACGTAGATGGTCTGCCACCAGACTATTGGATGCTTTTTGGAGTAGAGAGCCCTCTGGTGAATGGCTTGGCTCCGGCTGAAAGTGATACTGGAGACCAACGTGCTGGAGTTCAGACACTAACTTGTTACGTAACTGCGACTGGAATTAAAAAAAGACTAATTAGTCATTTACGGTTGTTTCTCATAATAAATGGGAGATTCTAATAACTTCAAATTTTTTGATGATGATTGATGTTTTATGGCCACTTTTGTGGGCTGAACAACCTCCAAAGGTAATAAAGCGAAATCACAGATGAAACACCTTTCAAATATGCTCATGCCAAGATTCTAATTCAGGTGGTAGTGACCTGTGATCGTTCCGCTACCAAAGAATCTCTATTTCTATCTGTATGTGTGTTTGTGCGCATATGAATATGCTGGTGGGTGACAGTGAATAAGTATATCTCTGTATAAAAATACCTGTAACTTTAAATTTTTATTTCATATGGTTCACCAATTTCTTGCCTTAAAGATTACATCCTTTATCATATTATCATTGAACACTTAAATAAAATGAACATTCCTTGCAAACACTTAATATCACAACTTTCTGTGTAGAATTAAACACAGATTAGAAACTTAGTATCAGTAATGGTTTCATTATTGTGTCTTATCCCATAACACAGATGTGAGCAACAGTCAGATTCTCCATTGATAGTTCTTACCTTTAATGCATCAAGAAGTCCCTTTTCTTTTAGGCTGTTATACAGTCTGCTTCTGAGATCCTCAGCAGACATTAACTCTCCATCAGCCATTTCTAAAATAAATAACGATAAGTCAACTGATCATTTAATAATCATTCAGATTTCCCTGCCGCCTTATGTCATATCTGTCAGGTTTGAGAAAATGAAAACCAATGATGAATTTATCCAACAAAATGTTTTAGAAAGTAATAAACCAAATGCTGATCAAATTACAACTCTCACAATAATAGGTATCCAAAACAAATGTGTGTCCATTTGAAACAAAAGGATGCTTCTGCATTGTTTTAAACCCAGCAAATAATGTACATAAATTTATACAGATCAAATTATGAATAAACATAGATAGGGTAATAGTACATGTCCAAGCTAGACTGCCACCATTTTCTTCAATAAAAGTTATAATTTACTATTAAAATAAAGAACATTCAGTAACCTTTTTCATTGTCATTATAATAATAAACATACATTAAATCAAAGGAAAAGTGTACAAGTTGGTAAAGAATTTGTGAAAGATGCAACATTTTCCTGTTCCTTTGATCAATATTAAAACTGTTTTATATTTAACATCTTTGATTTAACTGAATACAAGTTTAGATAATAATGGACGTACAAAATACTATTCTAAAAGAAGACACCACTGCATAATCCAAAATGACCATCTTGGTAATTATCAGATTAAATGTGCATAATTAAGAACAATTAATAAATAAACGGATAAAACCCCACTCACTAAATGAGTTACTTAGACAAAACCGATGTTACAATTTTAAAATTTGTATTTGAAATAATTTTTATAATCACATTACAACATACAATCAAATACATCTAACATAAAATGTAACACGGATCACATGTAGCTGTGTGAATAGTTATGGGGCAACGTCAAAAGTTCTATCCATGAACTAGGAATCAGAACTGGCCAATGCAAGTACTAATTATAAAAGAAGCCATCCACTGCTACTGTCAGACATAATGTGGATGTGATACTATACGACCCATCTCATAACCCTGCCCATTTTAAAACCGGATTTTCCCATTTTGCAACCACAAGCCTTGTAGTTGTAAGATAGGTGACCCGTTTTGCAACCACTTGATTCAGGAAAGCATCACCACGATAAATTTCATCATGCACCATTTTGTAAAATATGAATTTATTATTTTCATGTGTTTGTATGCATCTATATACGTTTATGTAATTTCTGAAAACCATATTTTTTTAAGCTTGGGGCACATCGATCTCGGCCCACATATTTCAAACGGATTAACATTAAAATAGTTGCTCATACCATAATGTCAATGGGCCGAGATCAACATGAGTCTCATCAATATATGTTGATTTCAGCCCATTTTGCATTAAACTGTTTATTGTAAATATGTTTTCAGATTTACACCACTTTGAAGTGCCATGGGGTAACTCTAATTATGCTGCTTTTGAAATCGCACTTAATTTGGTGATGTGGCAGCATAGCCAATAGTTCACGACACTGCCATGAATGTGGGGTCGGCAATCTCAGATAATTAGAAAGCATAAAATCATGTAGATATTCATGTAACATTTTATTTTTGTACACAAAAACACATATATTTAATAGACCAGCCATTTGATTTTACATATCAATACATAGGAGTACCACTTTAACAACTAAATAGGTGGGCCAAGATTGACATCAGTCATTTAATTGGTCCGCTTCAAAACTGCCCATCCCATTTTAAAACAGGAAGAGTACCATTTCAACAACTTCAAATAATTTATTGTTTTCAGAATTTATTTGTATATATATATATATATATATATATACAAATTATATATAATTTATATTCAACTTAATTATCACAACAACATATCATTTTGTTAGATAACTGGCCTATAATACAGAAAATTTATAAATAACAGGATAAAATTTCATTGCCACAGGGTTGCTAAATGGGCAGGCAGTCTTAAAACTATACCATTTGCAAAACAGGAGGATACCATTTCAAAAACGGCACCAATTGTCATGATGGTGCATAACAATATCATGAAGCCAGCTACTACAGTTGTCAGGAACAGTCAGGGTCAATGCCATTTTGTTATTTTCCACCTCAAATTTATCAATTCCAATTCCGTTTTTCCCCCTGACTCTTTGCCTATTTTTTTTAACCATGAGTAGGTACTCCGAGTATCTACTTGGAATACATACTCCGAGTAGTTTATATTCCAAGTAGGATTATCATGGAAGAAATATTTCTGAATTAAAAAATTAAATGGTAAATTAATTTGTGGATTTAATTTTATTTTGCCCGTTCTAAACATTGAACGGGGGTAAATTCCTAAATAGCAATATCTCTATACAGATTAAGGGCATGCTATGTGGTGGTGTCACTGTGTTGTGGGTGGAGCCAATGGTATCCAGACCATTTTAATTGGTTAAATGCTCACGTGGAATCTTGTAGGAATCTTCAATTCCAATTTTCTCAATTCTAAATCGGGTTTTTAAAATAATGAATTCCAAAATTGGAAATGACCATCAATTCCAATTCTGGAATTGAATTGACCCCATGTCTGGTCAGGAATGATCCTTTCATAACCAATTCATAATTACAGTGGCTTCTTGATCTCAGGGATAATCACTTTTAACTGTAGTTCATGCCTTTGTTACATCTCGTATAGACTATTGTAACTCCCTGTTATATGGCATATCTGATTATAACATTAATCGCCTTCAGCGAATTCAGAATAGTGCAGCTCGCATTGTAACAAATACTAGAAAATATGATCATATTACCCCAATTCTTCAAAAACTACATTGGCTACCTGTTAGACAGCGTATCCATTTTAAGATTCTGTTAATAACTTATAAATCTATTAATGATATGGCACCAGAATACCTGTGTGAACTGGTTTCCATTAGAAAGTCATCCCGAAAACTCAGGTCATCCAGTCAGATACTATTGCAGGTGCCAGTGTCTCGGCTCAAGTCATATGGTGATTGTGCGTTTAGTGTTGCAGCCCCCAATTTGTGGAATAAGTTGCCGGCAAATATTAGAAATTCGTCGTCTCTTGGAAATTTTAAGTCTCTTCTAAAAACACACCTATTTAAGGTCGCTTTCACAGATAAATAATTTTTATCTTTTAAATCATTACAGGGTTTTTACAGACATTATTTGGGGTATTATTAAATTACATATTATTTGTACAGCGCCTTTGAATGGCTCCTGCTAGTAAGGGCGCTTTATTAAATATACATTATTATTATTATTATTCACAGCTATTATAATTAGAGTAAAGTAGAACAAATAGTTATTCAATTATTGAAGTTCAAACAGAAACAGATTCATTAATTAATAAATTAACAGCATCAAAGGTTTAATTAAACAACATTTAGTAAATATTATTTTGTCCTCTGAAAAAATGTCAAGAGTGGGGTTATGTTCAAAATGTGAATTAGTGAGTGGGGTTTGGTAAGAGTGGGCTTTTGTCCTGGATCCAATACTGAGTTAACAGTATCCAATTTGTCACCACTGGCACTGACTACAAGAAATTTATCTGATTAATAAACTGTTATTCATGAACATTATGATAAATTGTCTAGTTCTTATAATTATTAGACAGAGATTAGATCTAATCATTAGTAGATGATTAGGATGATCAAGTCCAAGATGCCTGAAAACTTTATAAAAGAATATATACCAAGTCTAATCATGTATTCAATATTGTAGGTTACAGCAGCCAATTGCCAGAATTGGCAATGAATTATATTAGCAAATACCGATTATTTGGGAAGAACATAGTTACATACTCATACTGATATACAGAATGTTAGTATGTCACTAAGTCTAGTAAGTAAATAACTGACTGAATCTTTATATTTAGCGGATCTACAGTTCACTAGATCAGTAGATGATGCTCTAAGTGTAGTAAGTCTAGCAAAAGAAAAACAAGTCTCAGCAAGTGCATATTTCTGTCACTTACTTGTTTGCTACATAAAATAAAGAAGTACGCGAAGTAACATTTAATATATGTTGAATTTCAATTATCCACACTTTACCAACTTACTTAAATGTCAATGATACTGTAAGTTAAACATGCACGGGCAGAGCTGAAAAATAACTTTACCAGTAGTAGTAAACAAATACCGCCATGTTTTAAAACCCTGTTTTGGTGTATCAACGTGAAATAATGCAGCCATTCTAAATACCATCACTACTTGGGTTGAATCATCATCGCCGATCAATGAAAAGAAATATAATCCCGTTTAAATTAAGTAAAGGCCGACATTTAGGCCAAGATGATGGTGATGATTGGTGTTTTATGGCCACTTTTGTGCACATGGTAAGCTAAATGGGCCGAGCGACCTCCAAAGGTAATGAAGCGAAATCAAAGATGAGACAACCTTTAGATGTGCCTACGCCGAGATTCGAACACGGGTGGTAGTGATCTGTGGTCCAACACGGTACCGCTAGACCACGGAGGCGCAGCTATAATTTAAATTATATGGAAGTGAGCTGATCGATGAAATGTTTAAATGTTTGGGACTGGTGAGATATTACACATGTCTCAGCAAGAAAATTCGCCACTCTGGATTCATACCCTGAAGAAAGGTCCCTAGTTTGAATCCACGGTTCGAGATTATCTGTGCCTGTGCCTTATTATGCACAGCTAAAACACAGACACCCCATACTGACACACACACACACACACACACACACACACACACACACACACACACACACACACACACACACACCGTTAATGATCGGTACATCTAAAAATGTTGCTAATAAAATGTGTGATGTTCAAACATTCGTTAATTCATCTTTGCTTGAGAGTCAATGGTATGATTCAGAATGATTAACATCTAATTGGCAACTAATATTGGACATACGTTTTTAACAAATTAAATAGGACACAGTGTCTTTTATCTATGTGTCGGACACACGATCGTGATCTCTACATCACTAATGTGGCATATGCACTCCTTTGCTACAAGTCGTCATCACAGTAAGTTGACGTTAATTAAGGGACATTGATTCAGAATTAGGTATAAATTTAACCAATTGAGCGTCTGGCCGGTATTGGTAAACCTTATTGTGTGTACAATTACTAATTATAATACAATTACAAATTATTATTTTGCAGTAACAGTCATATTTTGAGGTGCCAATACAATTATATTATGTTATATAATTTTTCTTTTGTAATATATTTGCTATTTTTGTAGTATTTTTGAGTATTATGTTCGATAGGTTTTTGATACAGTGTTAATAATTAAGGCGAACACTGATGCTACCCATGAGTGTGCAGTCGCTTGCCATTCAGTTCCCCCAATGTCTGAAAAAACATAACTTAATAGTCTATTGAGCACACACATGAAATAGTAATCTTGCATTGTTTAACAGAGCCGTACTCCAGAGATAATATGTAGTAAAAGAACAATGAAATAATTCAAAATTTCATCATTTGATCAATTTAATTCAAATGCACAACTTGATTAGCGATATGTCATATAAATATTATTTGTTTAGACTCTATACAAGTAAATAATTATATTGTTGAAATACGCAAATATCCACATGTTGTCTAAAGGTTAAGGGCATTAACTCATTACACCATACTTGTGTACAGTTACAATAATCAGATGCAATATCGAAATTGACTAGATATATAGTAGCTTATTTGGTGTTGAAAGTGTATATATTATTAATTAATTAATTAATTAACCGGTTGCAGTTGTATTATTACTAGTCTATTGAAGTCAAAACATGTATCTGTGGTATATTAATGTATGCGTAATTCAAATATCATATTACGGTAGCCTGGAATATTCTCGGAATCAATGCACACTAATATATGTTGGTCATGAATATTATTAATATATAGATGACAATGGTCTTGATGTTCGCCATGTCAGGGGACGTGTTAGTTTTTACAATGGTGATGTTATAGTGGTTGTGGTGTTGTCGGTGTTGAACCGGCTAGGCTTAATTTGTGGCCCCGCAAAGACTAATTATGAAACATTAAACAATCTGTATATCAATAATGGCTAATAATAACTCGATGGTACCACTGGACGTTAATTTTGATTTGAATACATTTCTAAATAAAAATAAAGATGATAATATTTCCACTGAATTACAACCAAATTTATTTGATATAACATCGTCACCTGACTATGATCTAGACAAATTGAATTACAAAACTATTAGGCCACCAAATGAACAGAAAAATAAATGTACTTACACGGTTATTGGCCTTAATATACAAAGCTTACCTGCCAAGTTCGATAATTTAAAAATGTTAATTTCCGAACTGTACAGCAATCACTTTGAAATTGACTTTATTCCCTTATGCGAAACATTCCTCTCTGAATATAATTCAAACCACTTCAAAATCCCAGACTATAATGTATATTAAAAAAGAATTAATTCAAATTGAGGTGGAATGGCAATCTATATAAATAATAAACACAATTATTTACTGAAAGATGATCTTGCTATAAATGTTTCTGGCATCTTTGAATCAATGTCCACTCTGACAATCTTAAAGCAGTAGTGGGTGAAATATACCATGTGCCAAAAAACAAATAAAAACAGTTCAATTTATATGTAGGAAAGTATTATTACAAAACTTCACAACTACAAACATGACATAATAATTGATACAGACCAAAATTTTGATTACATAAAAATTGTTCAGCACAAAAACACCCAAAAATTATTTGACACATTTAGGGTAATTTTACCTCCCTAAAGCTGGCCACTTTTGGGGTCCCCAGAAATCGCTAATTTCTTCTTCGTGTGCATGAGATGGATATGTTTTGGAGTGCCAGCTACTAGTACTATATTTTCGACACGTGACACCCTATGTCTTTACGTTGTGATTTGAGTTAGGATGCGTGAAATGTTTCACTTTAAAACTTTTCTCAATCTTGCCACTAAGAAAATAGCATATTATAGAACAGAAGTAAGGCAATTATAGGCTTGAACACGTTTAGAAAAAATATTGGAAAATAGGTTTTTGTAATGTTGTCAAGCCATAACAGTCCACAATTAATTATATCGAGGACTTAATGTTGGTATTTAGAATTGTAACGGAAGGGAAACAGTTTAGAGAATAAACCAGATGCTCAAGATTGTATCTGTGATTTATTAATAATATACTTGATGATAATCTACAAACATCACATTGGCGACGAGGTTATTCGAACTCTATCTGTTATAATCGTTATCTGTGTGTACACGATGACAGGTGCATTGCCAATATTTCCAACATTTGAGTGTGAAGACTTAAATAATGCCGGTCCACGTTGGACGAAGTGGTTGAGTCGTTTTTAAGTGTTGTTATCCGCCATGGACGTTCGTGATACGGAACCACAGAAGAAAAGAAAAAAAGCTTTGCTATTGCACTATATGGGTGCAGAGTGCTATGACATTTATGAAACTTTGAAGAACGAAGAAGACGATTACAGTGCTGTCAAAACGAAAATGAATGAGTATTGTGCCGAAATATAACAGTGAGTTTGAAAGATACATTTTCAGACAGGCAAATCAGAAAGAAGGTGAGAATTTGGATCAGTTTTGCACAAGATTAAAACAATTGTCTGTCAATTGTGACTTTACAGAAGGCACAGTGGAAAATGAAGTAAAAACGCAAATGATTCATGGCTGTATGTCCAAAAACTTGAGAAAAAAGGGCTTGTCAAAACCTATGGACTTGAAAACACTGCTAGATCATGGTAAGTCGGTGGAGCTAGCGCTTTCTCAGTCTCATGCAATAGAGGGTAGAATGACAGCCGAAACGTCAAATCGTGTGCATAAACAAACTGGTGTCAAGGGAGGTGCAAGACGCAAATATTTGCTGAAAAAACAGTCTGAAAAATCATTTGACAGATTTTCTAGTGGCTTGCGCACTTGTTTCAACTGTGGTGGTCAGTTCCCACATGAAGATGAGTGTCCAGCAAAACATCGTCGTTGTTACAAATGTGAATCGTATGGACACTATTTCCCAGAACAAAACAACATGATAAGTGGCACAAGAAGTCTCGAGAACAAACAAATAAAGTTTCTATCAGCAACGTCGCAGGTAATTGTGATAGTTGTTCTGATTATTCGCTGGCAGTACGAAAAGGTGAGGAGAAAATTCCTGCAATTAACATTCAACTAGCTGGGGTAGATGTTATGATGTTCATAGACAGTGGAACTAGTGTAAACACTGTGGAAGTGAAAACTCATAAAACACTGTGTGAACATTCTAAAGAATTTTGTGAGTTATCAAAATCAGACACGAAATTATTCCCTTACGCATCCACAAAAGCATTAGACTTGAAAGGTACATTCAGTGCAACAATTACATCGCCTAAGACTGGAGTAAAATTTGATGATGAATTCTATGTTGTGAGTGCGCTAAAGCTGTTTACTGTCTTATGACACTGCAAAGCGGCTGAAATTAATCTCAATCATCAATGCTATAGAAGATTCAAGATCAAATGTGACAAATAAAATTGTATATGATTTTGATTCAATATTCCACGGGCTAGGAAAACTGAAGGATTTCCAGCTAGAGCTGAATATTGATGATACAGTGGAACCTGTGCATCAAAAACACAGACGAGTTCCCTTTTCAACAAGACCGCTAGCTGAAGCGGCAATCAAGCAGCTATATGAGGATGACATATGTGAAGACCCTCAAAATATGCCGACTCCTTGGGTGTCACCTATAGTGGTAGTACCTAAGCCACGTGATCCTGATAACATCAGACTGTGTGTTGATATGAGGGCTGCTAACCAAGCCATAGGAAGAGTCAAACATCCAATGCCAACTGTTCATGAGTTGATACATGATCTGAATGGTTGTTGTGTATTTACAAAATTGGACCTCAATCACGGCTACCACCAGGTGGAGCTGATCCTGACAGCCGATACATCACTACGTTTAGTTAAATCTAGGACTGCCCGTTACAACGTTTAAATTTGGTGTAAATGCCGCCAGTAAAAATTTCAACAAATCATCGAGCAAGTGCTACATGGGCTTGATAGAGTAAAGAAATTTTCTGACGACTCATCATTGCCAGTCGGAATGATGTAGAACATGAGAAACACCCCGTGCATGTCTGGAACGTCTCATGAAGAAGGGCTTAACACTCAATCGAAATAAATACAAATTCTTCCAATCCTCTGTGGAATTCTTCGGCAGCATTTTTAGTGAACATGGTGTTTCGCCAGATCCGAAAAAAGTAGTCTGTTCGTGATGCGCCGAGACCGACAGACAAGCGACAGGTGAAGTCTATTCTAGGCATGGCGAATTACGTACAAAGATACGTACCTGGTCTAGCCTCTCTTGTGAAACTACTTAGAGAGCTCACTCGTAAGAATAGTCTGTTTGAGTGGACCAGTGAATGTGAAGATGCCTGGTTAAAATTGAAGGACAGTTTGACAAGTGATACTGTCATGTCGTACTTCAATCACAAGTTAGAGACCGAGTTGGTGATCGATGCATCACCACATGGTGTTGGTGCTATTTTAACCCAGATACAACCCACTAAAGATGGCCGTAGAGATGTTCAAATTGTCGCATGTGCATCACGTGCACTCGACGACGTAGAATCTCGTTACTCGCAGAGAGCGAGAAGCTCTAGCTGTTCGATGGGGAGTCGAACAGTTTCATCTGTATCTGTACGGCATAAAGTTTACAGTGGTCACAGACCACAAAGCATTAGTCAGCATATTCTCAAGTGTTGTCGCTAAGCCATCTCCTCGCATTGAACGATGGTGTTTACGTCTACAGCAATATACATTTAACACAGTGTACCGACCCGGCGTGATAATCCAGCTGATTACTGTCGCGTCACCCAGTCGCATCTACAAGTGAGCGTGGCAGGAAGGTCACAGAAGAATATATCAACTACGTGTGTGAAACAGCGTGTCCCAAAGCATTGTCGCAAAAGAATAATTCAAGCGACAAACAGGACCCCCGTCAAAAAGTGATCAAATGTCAACAAACTGGGCTATGGATGAATTTAAAAAATGTGAAGAAATGTCAATATACGGAAAATTGTAGTGAACTTAGTGTTACGAGAACGGAATTTGTTACGAGGACACCGGATTGTTATTCCTGTGACGATGAGGCGTAAAGTTGTACAAATAGCTCATGAAGGTCATCAGGGATTGGTAAAAACAAAGTCCCTGTTGAGAGCTAAGGTGTGGTTTCCCTACATGGATAAGCTCACCGAAGACACAGTGAAAAACTGTGCTACATGTGCTGTCGTCACTAAAGATGAACGTCTACAACCGTTACAAATGTCACAGCTACCTGATAAAGCTTGGCAGCCTCTGTGTGCTGATTTTTGTGGGCCATATCCTAGCGGATATTATTGTCTAGTAGTTCTTGACGAATATTCACGATTTCCTGTGGTGGAGCTGGTGAGATCCACATCAGCTAGAAGTGTAATCCCAGTATTTGACAGAATATTTGTAACACACGGAATGCCAGAAACACTAAAAACTGACAACGGACCGCCATTCCGTATTCCGAATTCATGCAATATTGTGGTATACGTCATCGTCGGATTACGCCACTGTGGCCAAGAGCTAACGCGCAAGCAGAAAAGTTTACGAAACCTTTGAACAAGGCAATTAAAAGTGCTACTGTGGAAGGGAAATCGTGGAGACAGGAAATGTACAAATTCCTACGAAATTATCGCGCAACGCCACACGTGACAATAGGTCGACCACCTGCAGAAATCTTGTTTGGTTCGAACATAAAAGTGTTATTACCCGAACTATTCATTTGAGTTGAAGATAAATAACTGCGAACTCGAGATGCAGAGCAGAAACAGCAACAAAAACAGTATGCAGATGCCAGAAATTGTGTACGATCGAACATTCCTCTCCATGTTGGGGATACAGTGTTAATGAAACAAACGAAAACGGACAAATTGTGTCCAGCATATAATCCAGCACCAATGTCGGGTTAATAAAGGGACATGATAAAAACAGATAGTCCTGTTCTTGGCACAAAAAAAGAAATTCATCACATTTCAGGAAAGTGACTGACCATGATGTTACACCTGAAACCGAGTCAACAATCGAAAACAGCGATTATTCGCAAGACGTGCCAGAAATAATAACAGTGAACAATGATGAACTTAATCAAGACAGTAGTTATAATTAAAATATGACAGATGTCTCAGCAGGTCGTCCAAAGCGACGCACCAGAATGCCAACAAGATATAAAGACTTTATTTCTAATATATATATATATATATATATATATATATATATAAAAATATATATATATAAAAATATATATATATATATATATATATATTATAGTTTTATAACTATATGTGTAAGAATGAAGTGAATGAAATGAAAGTAATTATGATGTAAAATGAAGTACATTGTTCTGTAAGATTTTATATTTGTTTTATCAGAGTTAGTTTCAAAAATATATATATATATATATATATATATATATATATATATATATATATATAATGTAGCTTATCAATTGACTTGAGATAAATCATTATCTAGGTGTAAAATTCAGTGTTATCGTCGGATATTCAAAATTTGAATTTAAGATTGTTCGAAATTTACCTATTACAAATACTTGTTTAACTTGAGTGAAACATATATGAAATGATACATTTTCAATAAAGGTAGGGGGGATGTAATGTTGTCAATCCATAACAGTCCACAATTAATTATATCGAGGACTTGATGTTGGTATTTAGAATTGTAACGGACGGGAAACAGTTTAGAGAAAAAAACAAATGGTCAATATTGTATCTGTGATTTATTAACAATATACTTGATGACAATCTACAAACATCACCGTTTTGTGTGTGAAACGATCCCTTCGTGTCCTTCTATGCTAGAATGTGTATTTAGTCAATTTCATCTAAACCGGGCCAGCGTATATTGGTAAATTTGGCCATGGCTAGGTTTGGGTTAATGTCAAATATTTGGGAGTGTGGGTTTGTTTTTGATAATTAAAGATACCACTAGAGTGAACAGCCATAATGTAGTAAATGTTAAGACTTTAAAATTTCCATAATGGGGTATAATAAGTCAAAGGAAAGAAATTAATGCGTTACAAGTCCACAATAAAGTGAGACGGGTGATTTATAGTAACACTGTAGTACTCAAGTTATTAATCGATTAGGTAATGACATTATGTCTCGATAATGATTAGTACGATCATATGATGTAGGTATGTGTGGTACATGTTTCGCGGGCTGAATGTAAGTCACATGTTAGGGATGTTAACTGAACAACAGCTCCTACCCACACTCAAAGCTCATACACACTAGATTTTGGAATGAGACTGACATGGTTGCATCAGTTCAGACAGTCAACTCGGGTTAGATGTCCCAGCGAGCAGTCCAAACCATATTTAATGTACCACGGGCAACACCTCAAACCCGCCTCAATGAGAAGGCAACACTTGATGCAAATCTGGGGAGAATGTCCAGATTCACTTACCAACAAGAGAGAAAACTGGTTGACTATGCATATAACCGGACAGACATGGGTATACGATTCGGCAAGAATGTTTTTCATATATGCTTGACAGTGTGCGAAAAAGAATGGCGAGAATTTCAAAGATGGAAAGCCATGAAATAAATGGTGGTGTGGAATACTGAAACGACACTTTAATCTGAAGTTAGGAAAACCAGAACCAACAGCAGCTGTTCGTCATCAGGGTATGGAGCCGAGTGTTGTGAAGTCATAATTTAGAACATGGATGAAACTAGAATTGTCCTTGATCAAAGAAGGTACTGGCTAGGTCTGGTACAAAACAGTTATTTGAGCTGTTAATGCTGATGGAGGGAAGTCGTTAACATATATGGTTGAGATTTTGTTAGATGTTTTGCTTATGGACATCCCGATTAATGTTTTGCATTTACTACTTGACATGTGACACAAATAATTTATTAACAGCTAACTGTTCTTGGAATAAGATGATAAAATACTGTACTTTTATAACCTAACTGTTGACTGTTGTGTATGTTCTTTAGCCAGGAGTTGAAACGAACTTTGTGGTGCAATCATTTCATTATTCAGATTCAAACTGAAAATGAAAATGTTTATCTAAAATTGAGTTTAGCTGCATTGACCATTCAGCATACATGTACATGTTGCAGTGGAAAGGGACTCTGCATATATCTGACTTCCGATACCTTTTCGATGGAGTTGTTCTCCAGTCACTAGACCTTGATGTACAAGGGTCGGAATACCTTAGATTTAGAGGGGCTTATTAATTTTCCATTTTTAAGACTTTCAGTAAAGTTTAGCTATCTTAGGTTCCAAATGAGTATTTAATTTTCTTGGTGAGACAAATTGAATTAGCTATCTTGAATAATGAGTTATTGGGAACTGTTTGAAACAAAAGTGGCCTATAACAAATGGTTTTCTACCAACAATAACAAAACCCACATACATAGCCCATTGTCAATATCTGTGTATCCACTAAGCGCTAGTCACATATACATATATGTAGCATTTTCAACTAAACTGAGTGAAATTATAAATAATGAGGTAAAACAGAAATTAATTGTGATACCTGCCTCTCGGCTAATAGAAGATCCCTGGATAATTAATGGCCTTATTACATCTTCTCGTAGTCTTAATTAACTATACAGAACAAATTGGGAAAGAAAGGTCCCATCCTCATTCTATCAAATTATATAAATATCAAAATTTCCATAAAAATCTTAAACACAAAGCAAAAATTAAATTTTATAATGAAACTGTTGTAAAATATCTACATGGCATTCACAAAATATGGGATTTAATTAATTTACTAATAGGACAAACAAACAACAAAACAGGAATACCAGAAACATTTAAAATTAATAAAGTTTCAAGTAATTATCCACAAACGATTGCTAATGAAGTTTGCAATTGTTCATAAATATTGGTACTCAATATGCAAATAACATACCTTCGTCTAAAATATCACCTGACAGTTTTATGAGAAAAAAAATTTAAGTAGGTTTTTGTCGCCAATTAACAGACCCATATGAAATTTCAAGATTAATAGACTCACTAAAACGTAAAAGTTCATAATTAATTAAAATATTAGAAACAATTGTCCATAAACGACTTTATAATCTCTTACTCTCCCAATCGGTTTTCTACCAAAGCCAATACAGGTTTAGACCAATGCATTCGACTACTCATGCCATACATTAATTTGAAAAGAGAAACCACTATCGGTATATTTTGGTGAAAACCCCCTCCAGTCAAAACCCCTTCCAGGCTATTAAAAAAATAAGAAATACAAAATAAAATTCAAATAATTGATACAAAAAATATAAAGTGTTGGAGTTTATTCAAGGTTGCATATGATATCATTTAGTTGCATAAAATTTCGTATAATTGTATAGATCACAGTTCATTATATCACATTTATATCTACTTCATCTGATGCAGTGTCCGATGACTTTGAGGGTATCCTCCATTGACTTAACACCATCTCGGCGAACTGTGCATACATTCATGAGCTGAGAGTGCAGTTCGACAGTGTTATGGCGTACACGTTTTGCTGGAGGCTCACTCCTATTGTCTCGCAATAACAGAGTGGATGCTATTGCCTGATCTTTTCAAAGACTGTCTATGGCACGCCAGATGGTTGAGTGCATGAGCATGTCCGATAAGCTTGGCAGAGGCATTATTTCAGCCTTCACATATGTTGTTGGTTCGAGATCAATTCTTTAGTGTGATGTCATGGATAGTATAGAGTTCTGGAGAAAATGTTGGAGGCGATCGACGCATCCTGATGGGTGGAACAGTGCCTTGTGATTGTGTTGGTAAAGTGACTATATATATATATATATATATATATATATATATATATATATATATATATATATATTATCGAAGTATTCGATTATTGGTTCGAGTCCATCAGGTGTATTTTCCCGCAAGTACTGGATTCCGGAAACGACATAACTGCCAAAAATGCCAAAGCATCCAACATGCTCCGTCGTCGTTCTCCCGGTAGAGATGTACAAGTCCCAGACTCTGAATCTTCATCCAGGTATTCTGCGTCAGGTGATAGAAGCACATCACGCAGCCGTGAATTTGTGATGTGTGGGCCGAACGTTGAACTAACAACGTTGATGAAGGCTAATTCGTGGTCGGTGATCACAGTCGATGGATCTGATTGAAATCCCAGTTCCTGACACTTATTCTGGATGGATTGTACCAGTTCTTCATACGTGGATTGGCTGTTGCTGGATGGAAATCTAATCAGTGTCTATGATCATACAATTTATAAATATTACTAAATACTATCAGGCTCTTTAATTATATTATTTAAGGATTCAACTGAATGCTTCCCAATTACATTAATCCCTTCAGTAGCTAAGCTCAAACAATTTATAAATATTGCTAATTACTGTCAGGTTCTTTCTTTATATCATTTTACTATTTGAGGATTTTTTCCAAGGCTTCCCAATTAGATTTATCTCCTCAGTGGCTCTAAGATCAAACAGAAGTTTAAAAAAAACATTTGGCCATTTATCGCAGGGGGTTTTGACTGGAGTTTGTTTTATATGGAACCGTATTTCTGGACCTCTCCAAGGCCTTTGACACAATTGATTATAGAATATTACTAAATAAGTTAGCGTGGCACGGATTGCGTGGCATGCCTTTGGAGTAGTTCAGAAGTTACCTATCAAATAAAAACCAATTTGTTCAATATAGAGATACTAAGTCATCAACTCACACAATCCGATGTGGTGTTCCACAGGGTTCTGTCCTAGGCTCCTTACTCTTTATAATATAAACAAATGATCTTCCAAATTGTCTCAACTTTTCTAAAGCCACCATATTTGCTGATGACACAACGGTTAACTTAACATTAAAAAAAATATTCAAAATTTATTTGATAAAATTAACCCTGACCTTGAATGATTGGCAAAATAGATTCGAGCAAACAAACTGTCTCTGAATATAGAGAAAACCAATTATGTTGTATTTAAACAAAATCCTACGCAATTAGATGAACACCTGAAGATTAAAAAGAGGAAACAATACTATTGTACAGAAGAATGTTATAAAATTCCTTGGCTTGTATATTGATGCTCAGTTAGAATGGAATGATCACGTAAAATATAATATCTAACTACATTATATTATTCCTTAATATATACCGTATATTGACTATGGCATGTCTCTATGGGGTTCAACAAATAAAACTCTTGTGAACAAATTGTTTAAAAAATTTAAAGTTGCTAAACTGGATGATTTATATAAACTGGAAATAACCAAATACATGCATACATTTCTTTAAAAAAATGTATTATAGTATTATGTAAATGCTTTCTGAATAAAAAGATATTAAAATATATCAATCAATGACCTACTGGGTAAGAACGTGAGACTTTCTAACTCATATTGTGTGGGAAGTCGGGTAACTTTTATTTACCTTGTTTTTATTTAACATGTACTTGTGGCTTCAGCCTTTTGTGGTGGTGTTAATTACGTTTATTTAACATAGATCATTCAGTGTTCGAAGCCATTTCATTATGAAACCTTCTAATTATATTTATTTGGTGGCAGAGGATCAAGCGATTATAGATGAACAGTTTTGTGGTTTCATCACTATTCCGCGGCTGGCTTCACACTAAAGTAACTAAGTTCGTATTACTATTCTCAGATGATAACACTAGCATAATCTACCTTCTTCAAACATGAATAAGGATCCTGCCCACGGGGAGGAGCACTACATTTTTAATCATTGGATCAAGAAAGATAGTAATTGATTTTAGCCAAATTTTATTTGCTATTATTCTAATAGATATAAGTCACTCGTGACTTGTATTCAATTTGTTCTATATTGTACTAAATTATGTTTTTTCTCTCTCTATTTTTCATCCCAATTAACTTCCTACCTATATTTAATAATAATCATAATAATATATATTTATAAAGCGCCAAAACCAGGTAACGCTGTTCTGGGGTGCTGTACAATAAAGAAAGAGATGTTTAACAAAATCACTAAATATAATGAGTACGTTAACAATTAAAATATTGTTTGACTAGGAATGTGTTAGCGACTTAAATTTTTAATATGACTAGGCAACTTATTCCACAATGTTGGCGCATTTAGGAACAGGAACAGCGAGGATCAGTTCACCAGATGATCTTAGTGTTCGAGTGTTAGCCTTCCCATGAAGAAGTTCTGTCAAATACATCGGTGTTTCACCATTTAACGCCTTGAATGTGATCATAAGTGTCTTCAAAATAAGTTATTATATAGCGAGACTCACCTTCGGAACTTCGGGACTATTTTTCTTTTCGCTGACAGATAGTACGTACGTAGGCAACGAGATTGGAAGAAATAGCAACGTCCATGATCAGCTCTTCGTGTTGTGGTACGAATACTTAACTCGTGAATAATTAAATAGACTCATATTTTCACAGACCACAAACCCCTCCCTATATATTACTTCTGACACTGACTACTAGTTTTGTGATTTCTGCTTGTACATACTTTATTTTGTACATATCTCATTCTACTATATATTCAATACATATTTTGTGTTATATTGATTGATGTTATACTTAATGTAATTTTTCAGCTTTATTTAATCTTAATCCACAAAATTAAGAAAATTACATTAAATTATATATATTTGACTTTCCGGGTCTTTTAGTTTTTTGGGGAAACTTCTTCAGATCTGCAATTTATCCACTTTGTAGATCGCTACATCTCAGACATCATATTGTATCTAACAAATAAAAGTAGAAACAATGCATCACCCAACAAGGATACTGCATGAGGCCCGGAGGATCAAACTTATTGCTGATGTTTGGTCGCCGGTCATTCCATTATGCAGCACCACCCACATTATGGAATCAGCTCCCAGACAAACTGAGATATTGTCCTTCAATCGGTAGTTTTAAATCTATTCATAAGACGTAGCTATTTACTATTGCATATTCCTGCATTCTGTAATATCTATATATGCTTTAACGGCTCATCTAGTCATTTTTATCTAGTCTACTCACTTTTTACGTAAAACTCCCCAGAACAACACAGTTGAATGTGGTGCTGCTATATAAAACCACACGTTATTATTATTATTATTATTATTTATCCAATCGGAGTGTGGTCAGCATCGCACCACCTCTACACGCTGTTCTTTTTTACTATAATAATAGCGGCCGTGTTTTGGCATGACGGCTGAATGAGATGTTGTATATCCCATTCAGTTATTATATATGTAGCTATAGTAATGAGAAAATAAGGGACATGGGACCTTGTATTGCCACGCTAGTTAAGATTTTAGTGACACAACGCAGCGATGATTTTGTACTTTTGTACACATGGTAGGCTAAACGGGCCTAGTGACATCCAAAGTGTAATGATATATTTGTGCTATGTAATAGTGTACGCTTATCCCTAGTGATTAACACGCGCTCGCGCGCGCGCACACACACACACACACACATGTCCACGTGACCACTGTACAGCAGTACAGAAAGACTTGTTTTAATAAAATCAGTTCATGTTCAAGACTGTGTTATGGACACACACACACACACACACACACACACATATATATATACACAACGGTGCATGAAACATTACACAAAGGTAATGAAGCGAAGTCAAAGATGAAACACCCTTCAGATATGCCCACGCCGAGGTTCGAATTCAGGTGGTAGTGATCCGTGACCCAACGTGGTACCAGTTAGGCCACGGAGGCCCCCGACCCAACCCGATACTTAATAAGTTAAAGAAACACTGTTAAACTTCAAGAAAGTTGATATTATATTATATTTTTTTACTTCTATATTTATTTTTCTGGAATTTTCGTTTTGTGAAAATTTTAATAGCTCAACTCAATACATATAGGATTTATGTATCTGTAATGGTATCATTATGTTGCAGGAGACCTGGTGATTAAATCTACATAATGATTTTTGTGGTTATGGTATTTCTAGCATGCATATTGAACTTAGAGTTGTATTTGGCCGCCCTTATTGTGAAGTGTGCATGATGACGATTGGTGTTTTAAAGCCACTTTTGTGCACATGGTAGGAGCGACCTCCAAAGTTAATATGGATAATAAAAACTGACGAAAATTCATTTACATGACTGAATGATTACTTTTACCCAGTATTGAGTCTATATTAACAGACGAGACAATTCCATCCTCATTATTGAGTACTAGGTTTATTGTGGACGAAGGGTGTGATCCTCTTCCTCTGGCTGGGGTGATAATATTCTGATGTAAGAAACAACCCCTTACTGTTTTTATAAATAGTAATCTAATTATTCAAGACTATTTCTGGATGGTTGAGGTCTGCCATTAAAAACACATGAGAGAATTTCCTGGATAAATAGTTTTATATTTTCTGAATTTTCCGCTGTAGGTGTTGGGTTTCTGTACATCAAACGTAATAACAAATTGTCCTTATTATTTAACTTGATTTCACACAAGTGATTCTTCTACAGTAACGAAACAATTATTATCCAAAACAGTGTAATTTAATGAGTGTTTTATGTACACTACTAAACCACGACCTGGTTCCTCCCACAGGTCAGATTCTATGTTATATCGTGAGAGAGCCTATGCTGATGAGTTTGGCAATAGTGTTTACCGTTTAACTTCTGAAATAGCAACAATGTCTAGTTTCTCAGCAGGAATTATTTAACTTAATTAATTAATATTATCCTGTGTGACTGACTACATCAGCATTGGTGTGTAAAACTTTTGGACTTTCAAGTTTTCCACCGGCTCTATTCCTATGGTAATTGGTTCCGCTCCTGCTGGGAACCTAGCTGCGCTTGATCGTTACCATTTTTCTGTTCCATGGTTGGCCCCTCACAACGTACATAAAATCATTACTTATATCCTCGTCAACAATGTTCTTATTTTTCTCTTGTTGTAACTCTTTGATCGTCCTATATCATGTTGTCTGGATCATAGTATAAATTTACAATGTGATCTTTACCTGATGGGATGTTTTCCTTTCGTACGACAGATATTTCTTCAGGTAGGGGGAATATCAAAATATTTTTCTCCCGTTTTAGGCTATCGCTACGAGATCGTTGCATACTTTATTCAGTGTGCCTGGAGATTTCTAAGTTGACAATGTTGTGCAGGATTTTTTTTATAGGTCAGCTGCATCAAACTTGAAGCTTTAGAACAAATTACCGTGAATTTCTCCATGATTTTCTTTTCGAAAGATTCAAGGGATGAAGCATATCTGGTTTCAATCTCTCTGTTTTCCCATAGACATTTCATGGCCTTCTCCGCACATGTTTTGGGGCATAACCACGTTAGGGTAAGGTTACCACTGATAAATTTATATACGGATTCTGATATATTTGCACATTTTATACACATCCTTGAATCACAGTAATAACTTGGCATTAGCCTGATAAACCGTAGTTTTACATACAACACAAGTCTAGCCCCCTCCCATGATCAGAAGTAGGACTCCCCCTTGCATCGTCCTGACCTCGTAGTCTGGCATCTTGGGTTCCACTAATATATATCTCATTATCGTCCACCGTTGGATTGAACCTGCAGTACTGATATTCTGATAATATTTTTTAAATATACAAACTTTTTTCACAAATGTGAAAGTAAACAAAAGTTCAGGGTGTGACGATAGATCATGCATGTTTTTGAAGAAAGTGAAAGATGAAATATCCCGACCAGTTAGTATGCTGGTTAATTCTGTAACTTTAGGCCTATATTAGTATTACCGGTTTTGTCAAAAGTATTAAAACCATTGCTCCATAAAAGACTTTATTCATTCTTGGAAACATACAATTTACTGTACAAGGGTCAGTACGGCTTTAGAAACCGTCACTCAACATCCTAAATGGTGACTGGTTTTGTAATTGATAACATCAAAGCCAGAAAAAAAATCAACACACACTTGCAACATATCTAGACTTGTCAAAGGCCTTTGATACGATACATAATAAAATATTAATTAATCAATTGGAATATTATGTGGTACATGAACAATCATTGGACTGGTTCAAAAGTTATATATCTGATCGAACTCAATATGTACAATATAAAGGTATATCTTCTGATAATCAATGTATCACATGCGAGGTACCACAGGGGTCCGTTTTGGGACCCCCTACTTTTCATAATTTACACAAATGACTTGCCACTTTCTCTTACAGATACTAAAGCCACATTGTTTGCTGATGACACCACACTGTATACATCTTCAAAACAACTTGATGAACCTTTTCACAAAATTAATCATGATTTGGATTGCCTATGTGACTGGTTCAAGGCTAATAAATTGTCACTAAATATTGCCCAAACCAATTTAATACATGTTTCCCCGTATGGGATGCTACTGAAAAGAAGTTTTGGGGAATTCATATTGACAACAAACTAACACGGAAGGAGTGCATTAAACATGTTAATTCAAAAATATCTAAGGCACTTTATATTCTGCGCACTGCTAAACAAATTATATCTTGCCACCATTTGAAGATATTGTATAGTACTTTAGTTCAAACTCATATACTATACGGTATCACTTTATGAGGATCTACTTATCAAAAATATTTAAAGAAAACTATAGTGTTTCAAAAAAGTCCGCACGGCTTACAAACAAAAATTAATAAAATGCTCTTACAGCTAAACTTTTCAAGACATGTAACATAATGACGTTAAAGTCAATGTTGGAATTAGAAAGAGCCAAATTCATGTCTGACTATGTGCACAAAACATTTAGTCCAGCAGCAGTGGCACCAAGGATGGTTTTAGGGTCTATACAACATTTTATTATTATTTTGGAAACATCAGCATCTCTGTGGATAGAATCAAGGGGGTGACACTTTGTCACCCCTGGGGGGAAATATATGCTTACATGGCCTGGGAAACTATTGAGATGCATAACGACACTGTGGGTGTATTAGTTTATATAAATATAACCTCAAAAAAGGTGTTTTGCACACCAAACTACCACATTTGCATCAACTTATTTCATACTTCGACCCACAAGAATGGCATGCATGTATATGACTGACCATTATAATACATGTACATATATTTGAAAGTAAATTATATTTCGTGATGGAATTTGACAGTTTGAGGAAAATGAAGATATTATGCTCCATATATATATATATATATATATATATATATATATATATATATATATATACATTCGTGTCAACAAAAGTGAGTTCAACATTGTATGATATGCACAGGCTTTGTGTCCACTTTGTGAATTAAAGGCAGCTGAACAATCCACAGGAACACATTCCAAAATGTATATGTATATGCATGGCCACATATGGATTATTATCATGCACTATACAATCTCTAATCGTTATTCAGATTCACATTATCTGTATTTCCATCACCATCACAGTCTTATTCAATATATTCAGAGTTACGTGTGTTCTTACAATGGTGCTCACCATGGCAGGTACAGAAGATGGAGCAACACAAACGAGTGGCATAACAACCACAACGAGCTGTTGAACATGGCTGTTCTGATGCACATCCACACTTTAACTGTAACACGTCCGGGGGTGCAGGTAGTACAGCAGCAGGAAATGGTACGGAGTCAAGTGATTGCGATGCTTCACCCAATGACCACCCAAAACTATGATGATTGAGAATAGGTGGATCTTGCTGAACAGCTGAGCGCCAATTGCTACTTGGAAATGAACCCGACGGACATGCTCACCAAAAGCCTCTGTTGTTGGAGGTATTGTCTTCAGCTGTGGTGCAGTCGTCAACTTGTTATTTGCCATCTTAGATGTCCAAATATCGTATCTTGCAGCTGACCTGTTGGTTCTATCATGTGAACCATAGCTTGCAGCAATGAATGTAACTGACTCATCAACCAGTTCATCCATTCGGGATGAGACTTTCCCAAAATTGTTCAGTGGGTTCAGTGATCCTATTACCTTCAGAACTGTACCTTCGCCTATTTCATACATCTGTTACACTGTGTTACAACCAGACACGGCATGAGCTGGTAGTAGCTGATCAACAATGGTGGAGTATTTATCTGTTGTAGCTTTAATATAAATCATTCGGCGTGATCAGGTCACATGTCAAGTGTTCTTGTGCATAGTAATAAATAAATAGTGCAAATACATCAGTGTCATCACCTATCACCTTCATGGACGACACTTAATCTTCAGCTAATTTCACTACCTGTTGAACGATAATGACATCGGCCTTTTCGAAGATCCACCCTCTGCAGCACAACACCATTGCCTATCTCAAACGGGAGTGGGTCCTGAGCTGTCACAACTAGTTTGCTTGTTGCTGGTAACATGTGACACTGATCCTTAATATACTGACATATTAATTCTATCAGCTGGATATTATGCCGTGAACCGAAGAATTTCGTCATATAAACAAGTTACACTAAACTTATGTAACTGACTTATCAGACTCTTTTCTCTTAGTATAAGTCCCAGTGCAACTTGCAGACTGCAGAGTTGTTGCCTGCTGTGTTATACTGTTAGTAACAATATTGCCAATGAGTGCAGCAGAAACTAATTTCAGGAGTGATAGAAGAGTTGGACTGCAACTTTTGTTGGCCTCATCAAGATTTAATCGAGTCTGGTAATACCTTTCATCATTCTTGAGTTCTCTACATTCGAGAATAATCTGCTTAGTCACAATTTCCACTGATGCACTAACATTGCCCTCCTCATCGTCAACCAATCAGAGCACACTCGGTGCCTTAGTGCGAAAAACCAATAAATTGGCAACTTCACTATCCGACAGAACCAGCAGATCATTGCCAAACTGTTGGATCAACTTTGTTGTCAATAGCCTACGTGATAGGCAACTACTTTTATGTGACAAGGACAAGTTATGGACACTTACTGAATTCCAAATATGGGATAGGTTGAAACGCTGGGTCAGAAAACCCTGATTCATTGGAAGAACATAATGATCTGTTAACTGCTGCAACGAGAGGCAATGAATAATGTGTAACATTCTTTATGGTATATGGCATCAGCGGCATGCAAGTCGCTGATAGCACCCTGAATCCGGATACGAACATCATTTGCCTGTGCATCATTTCGATGATTACATACGTCAAATATTGCTTGTTTGAAATCATGTTTATCCCCTTGTTCGGCAGTTCTACATCTAATGGCCCTAGTTGATAACGTTTACCACATAATAGACAGTGTGTCTGGAAATCAAAGGTGGACAAGGTGGAGCCGCATGCCCGCTTCAGTGGTGGTGTTGTTGTGCTAGACTGGAGCTGGTCGTTTAATTTTGAGATGCTACGCTTGATATGAACTTTTGACGTATATATTGACACACGTGACTTGTGGCATATTATGGTGTAGTCATTATTCTGAGCCAACTGTTACTCAAGATCAACGTGAATACCATCACCCCTAAGTTTGCTTAATCTAACTATGTTTTCAAAACGAACACGCCCTGATGTAGTTAGGGATTTACTACAGTCATTATCACACAACCATCTTTGGGGGTTAAAGAAGCATACATACATTGCCATTAACTGTATTATCACCACCACATCTTTAACATAACTTCACTGATACAACTGCTGCAATTTCTGTAAATAAATAATAAATATTAGCTACCACTAACATGCAAAATATTTATATATAACAGATGCTTCGAAACTCATTTCTGCTGGTCCTACAATGAAAACATATCAGCGATATCTTTGACAAGGATACATATTATATTTTCTTTCCTGAACCATCAAGACGTACGGTTTGCCACAAAAATCTGCATTTTGTGTGGTCTAGAAGTGAAGTTATGGGGAATTTTGTATCGCAATGGTGGCCATTTTTAATTTTGCCCATAACATTTTTTTCCAAGGGTGAAAAAGTGTCACCCGACTGATTCTGTCCATACAAATGCTGGAGCTACCAAAATAACAAACCAAAAAACGTTGCATAGACCATAAAACCACCTCTGGTAAAATAAAGCATTCTGCAACTGGAGTAATTACCAAAAACCTTTAATGGAACACTTCAGACCAAATATTGCATATCATGATCACGATAAACGGCAAAGTCGAGCACATCATGTAAAAAGCGCCGCATTTGTCTTGCTTCTAATTGAATTTTACACAAAGGTCCCGCAATATGGGGAAATTTACGCCCTAACGTAAAAAACATAGCTGCCAAAAAATATTTGTTCGTAGTTAAAAAATGTGTACATTGGTAATCTGTAGCTTTTCCACACCTGTTCCTTATATTGATAAATTGGTTGCCTCGCTAATATTCTATTGTGTCTATGACACTGACTACTGTTATATGTCTTGCGCTCGTATTTATTTTTTCTCACACCTCTCTTAGGTAACACCTAACCCAATATCAGTTATAGATCTTGTCTTGTATATCAAATAACCTATACTATTGCCATGGCTTCTCAGCCTATTAGCTTATTGATGTTACCTAGCTATATACTAATATTGTATCATGAAACAAATGTTGTAATATTTATGTCTATTATGTACAGTATATGAGGAATAAAGCAAATTAACTTACTTACTTGCCTCTGTTCCAACTATATCATGGAAGAAATTATGTATTTATTTTCATTTCCATCTTTGATCTGTCGCTACTGGTTAAATATTTTGCACACAAGCAAGTGATATTCTATGATCAATATAATTATAATAATCTGTTTTAATTCTTTTAATTTATGTCGTGGTGATAATTAATTTGTTTCATTTAAATGTGATGTTGTGTATAATGACCACTCCCTGGTGTTTTACATGATCTCATTTTTACTGTGATCATCTGATATTCGTATTGTATGAATATGGACTAAGAGTCTGAAATGAAAATGTATTATTATTATTATTAACACAACCAGTATTTGAAATACAAAATTGAAATTGTCAAATATAATGCAGTTATCGGCAATAATGAACATTAATGCTATAGGAAACATTATGATTAACTCTTCAGTTTAAAGAACTATAAAAGTAGAAAGAAAAAGTTACAAAAACAACACACCAACAGTACTAATAATCTGAAAACAACTGTATAAAATATATCACCTTTTTTATATATTACACATTTTTGCTATGTAAACATGGTCACGTGATTATAAGTCACATGAGCGGATTTAGCAAGCGGCGTTTCCATGCTTCGCTGAACATTCCACGCGTATCTACCTATATAATCTATTTTGCTCATTGAACCACCAAAGGTACTGTTATTATATTCCTGCTTAATGCTTCAAAGTATATTTTTTAATAATGTTAATTTTAACTGAGTTACATGTTAGATGTACACTATATCAGCAAACTTCACTGGAGACTGGGAGGTGTTTACAGACATCAGTTCAGTGTTAGATCTACTAGATCTAGACTAATACTATAGTTACACTTACAGTTACAGTACTCTCTCAGTTCTCGTGGGCATAGTCACAGACACAGTTGTGACAGTAGACATAAGTTTGAGTTTAGCTTCTCTTGTCTTAACACATCAGTCTGGAGATTATCATTAGTATGATTATATTGTTAACTAATAGTGTTTGGTGTTAAATATTTAGTAAACAAATTGGTGTTGCCTATAAATTGAGTATAGATCTACACATCTGAAAAGATTCAAAAGTGAAAGACAGAAGCTGAAACTTTCAAATGCATCTAACATTACAGTCATTGTAAGCAAATAATTTCTTCTTTTTTATTGTATAGATTCTACAATACTATGCAATTTTAATTATGAAATATTGTTATTGGTCTCTGAGTTGAAAATCATTTAAATTTGGAAAATGATTCACCCAACAGAACATAATTTTATATGAAAATAAAAACATTTTGCTTTATTTATGAAATAATTTAGTTAGTCTGTGTGTGTTCTGAAGTATTTTAAGGAAACATATAACAGTGAGAAATATAAAAATTTTAGACAAAATAACCAGTATTTAACAACCGTATGTTATATGTACATTTTATTTAATTATTTTTCTCATTTTCAATGATGTGGATAAAATAAATAAATAAAAACAGTTATAACTATACCTTTTATCCAAAAAAAATTAAATCTTTTAAAATGTTCATCCTTGTACTTGTAGAGATGATGTGCATTTCTTGTATGAATGTGGCTAGCATTATTTCCCCGTTTATTAAGCAACTTCATTATGATCAGAAAACTGTAATAAAAGTTAACAAACCAATATTATAATATACAAGTTTAATTTAAAGGTTATTGTATGAATAAAAATCAGTTTCAGTAAACTGGAAACAATCTAAATAATAAAGTCTTGATAACATTTTTGTGAAACTATCACAGAGCTACTACATGTATGCAAATCCACCGGGTGACACCAATGATTTGGTTCACCGTACTTGATATTGTGTTTATTTAAACGCAGAACAGTCAGAATGATCAATAATCATAATGTAAACAAATATATTTTATATACCAGTAGTTGTTCTTCAGTATACAGTCAAATCTGCTCTTAATGCTATATGTGGGGACATGCTGAAAGTATCATTTACAGACAGGTAGAGCTTCCGGACAGGTGGAACCCCAGGCACTTAATTAAAGGTGGAATTTTGCCTGGATCAGTCTGTTGTCATTAACTTGGTCTGTATCTTCGTCGGATACTGACACTCGGCCTGTGATCATCAATAGCTCAAATTTCCAGAAATATTATTATTCAGTTTACTAGCATTACCTAAAACATGTGATAATGTATAGTATAATAATAATATTCACCTTTGTTTTTGTTTATTTGCTCCTAAAGTGGATGATCTATCTTCACAATTACAAGACGTTTATGTAATATAAGCAAATTATGTTATCAAAATAAACAGTGAAGACTTAGAAATGTCCTATTATCTCTAGGTAATGGTACATGTTCATTAGTAAATTCTGGTTGTCATTCAGTTTTAATGTTTTGCTACACAGGGTTGATGTAGTTTCATGATCTGTTTGCTTAGAGATGGTACTGATGTCAGTGTACTGATCAATGTTTGTGCAGAGATGATTGGATAGGGAGCACCTAAGCAACACATGCTCCACCATTTGAATGCCTTCCTTGCACTAACACAATCGGAGATCTCTAGGGATTCTTGCCCAGTGGCCGGTTTCTATTCTCAATTTGTGGGAACCAAATCTGATCCTTGAGCATGCTATTCTGTTTATTTCTTTAACACCTTGAAGTCTGTAAAGTGGATTGGGTTCTAGAGTTGGACTTAATGTAGCATATTCCTGCCTTTTAGTGATGGTAGCTGTACATAGTTTGTTTTTTAATGAAGCTAGGTACTGGTTAGTGTGATTGTTTTACTGTTTTCGGAGATTCTGTATCTGGGTTCCCATGGTTGTCCACTTCTGGATAGCTAGATCAATGACGTTGTGTATGTATGATTTCCGAGTTCGTTTATCCAGTTTTGTTATGAATTTCACATGTCCATCTTTCACCATACTTATGGCATCACCAATCCCCAATTCTAATAGTAATGTGTCCGTGCAGGTTGTTTGGCGAACTCCCAGTAGATGTTTCAATTTCAATAATACATTTATCTGCCTACACACACATACACACACACACACACCTTATTTAATATCCTTCTTGTATGACTGACATTTGTTTGTAATATAGTTAATTATACCAAAAAGTGGTTGTCTATACTATATGATCATTTTTATACCATTTTTAAGATGCTGAAATTAATGCTGGTTGTGTTGGTGGCAAGGCTTGCTGATACACTAGATAATGGCTTAGGCAGAACACCACCAATGGGCTGGAATGACTGGGAAAGATTCAGATGTAATGTTGACTGTAAATCTGATCCAGATCATTGTATTGGGTAAGTGCTGGCAGCATCTCTATTATGCAATTTGAGGTACATTGAATTTGGACTGACATGAATTTGGTAATAAAGGTTGGAATTTTGGCATCAGATAACATATCATGGTTAGAAGGTTCATACCAAGTGATCAGATAAAAGGTTAATATTGTAAGGAATACCAAAGAGAGAGAGAAAAGGTGAGTGTATGTTTGTGTGTGTGTGATACAGGGTTACTGTCTTAGCCTTTTCGTAGACTGGCCTGTGTATGAGACTAAATTGTGAATAATAGATTGTTTCTTCTCGTAAAATATCAGAATTGTTGACTTGTGAGTTCTAGATAATGTCGATGTGTTTTGTAGTGTTAGTCATATGAATTGTAACATCTCTGTGGTTAATGTCAAAACCAGACATTTCAATATGAGAATACCAGTATTCACAATTTTGGCTGAACACCTCTAATGTCACTGCCTGAGTCAGTTACAGAAGTGCTATTTTCCATCTCCTATGATAAGTATTTACTAAAGGAACCATGGCTGATGGTAACTATATAGATCTAGTTTTGACTATTTTCTGAGCTGATAAATCCTTAAAGCTTTGATCTTTGCTAGTCATCTTCTTTTTTTTTTGGTAAAGAGGATGATGAAGTTCAGGAGATTGATTTTATTGTCAGTTGAATGTGAAAATATCCATCCTTTGAATGCATGAAGTTATATTTTAATTTTGGTTTAATTTAATGAAAGACTGTTTGTATTCTCAAGTAGATTGGGGTTTCTCTAGCTGATGAGCCATTGAGATACTGAGAAGCCTGACAGTTTTCTTAGTTCTTGAGACCCCTAAGAATCTCATATATATATATATATATATATATGTGTGTGTGTTTTGGTCAATGCACAGACAAGTGCAATCTTCATCATTAATGGGTGACTGCCCTAGTAGCACAATACATAGAGTATTGGGCTGCAAACCTCCAGGTTAGGGTTCATATTTGACCGATATCTATAATTTGGTCTGATATATATATATATATATATATATATATATATATATATCACAGGTAGGTCATGAAAATCAGCAAACTGTTGCCTGATATTTTTTTATTTACTGTTGGGTATGTTATAAAATTTTAAAATAAAACTAACTAAATGACATTTTGGTGCCAATGTGTTGTTAAGTCTAACTCAGTCACTCACTTCTGACTGACTCACAGTTTATCAATATAATTTTTGTTCTTCACATTTACTGGGAGCAGTTTTATCCATGAAACAGTGGTCTAATCTGTCTTATTGTAGGAGTCTTGTTAAGCATGAGAGACTTATTGTAAGTGTAAGCATTATGTGATCCAAGCATAAACACCATGAATGCCATTAACATTTCCACCTGCAGTTGGCCCTAAACCATAGATTACCAATATCATTATCAGTGATATCTTTTAGTACTAGCTGGAACCTGTATTTCAAATAGGGATGTTTGTTTTGATAATATTATTGGCAATTAACAACACCTCGGATGGTATCGTTTTACTGGAAACTGTTTATCAAATGATAGTAAGAGGCTAAACAGATACAAATATTTCAATGCAAATTTTTTTAGTGATTGTACATGGATTTTCCCGAACTAGATTTTCCCTAACTATCAGTGGGGACTGGAATCAAGGAATTTGGTGTTCTCTGATTAATGGGTGTGGTGGTGGTGGAAAGGGTTTGGTTATGAATGCCATTATTTTACACAGTTCGTGTATGGTATTTGACTGGGCATAGCAGCTTAACAAAGCCTGAAATGTGAAGCATCAGATAACTACAAAGATGTCAGTGAGCAGCCAATCAAAGGAGTACCTTTGAGCAAAAGGATGGGAAATGGTTAAAATGGCCTTGCATCATATGTTATAGATAAGTTCAACCTAGGAAGGGGCCACATGATGACAAATCTGCAGAACCTTTCTGGGATCAATTATAACTCACTGTTGAGAAACCAAATGTTTTTGTTGTGAATGTTTGTTGTTTTATGGCCACTTTTGTGCACATTGTAGGCTAAATAGTGACAAGGCAAAGTGGAAGATAAACCATCCTTCAGACATATCCCAACTGGGTTATGAACTCAAGTGGTGGAGGTCTTTGGCCAACTGCACTACCTGTTACCCCATGGAGACACCCCCTGTTTAGAAACAAAGTGAGGTTCAGTCCCGTTTACATATGCCCAATGTGTAATTGACAATATGTTAGATACAGCTGTGCAGTAAACATACAACAAAATGCTTGGTGCACTGGTCAACTGGACTTAGCACAAACTATTCAGAGATACATCTGTAGTGTTCTGTACTTTTTTTATTCCTAATCTTAAATAGCCTGGTATATTGTTTCATCATTCCAGTGAGAACCTATTCAAGCATACTGCAGATCTGTTTGTGAGTGAAGGATACAAAGATGCTGGTTATCAATATGTCAACATGGATGATTGTTGGCTGGCTAAGAAAAGAGATGAACAGGGTCGCTTGCAGCCAGATCTCGAACGATTTCCTAATGGAATCAAGGGTCTTGCTGATTATGTAAGTACCCATTCATACTGTCAACTGCCAGTTTAAGAGACTACTCGCTTGTTTTTCTTATGCTGTTTGTGAAGTGAAGTTATTGATTAACTACTGGGGCACACTGTCTTCATCTGCAGACAAAGTTTGTTGTTGTAGTTGTTGTAGGATAATTCTTTAAATATTTTAACATCAACTCGATTTATAATTACAAATTTAGTTTATCCTGTTGTATTGTAGATACATTCAAAGGGACTGAAACTTGGCATCTATGAAGACTTTGGCACTCACACTTGTGCTGGTTACCCAGGCACTGAGTATTATCTACAGATGGATGCACAGACGTTTGCTGACTGGGAAGTTGATTATCTTAAGTTGGATGGATGCTATTCAAATCCTCAGTCGTACTCGGATGGTTTGTATGATCAGTTCTGAACCAGTTTAGTACTAATACTGTAAAAAGGTGGTCATTGGAATTGATGAATTATTATTTCTGTTGAATCAGATGTTATTATTTAATATTTTATTAGCATCGTATATTTATTGTTGCATTGTCTTCTTGAAGTTGCATTTGGTTTTTAACTGAAGGATAAATATTGCCTTCTTAGTACCCAGTTCATTGTCTTGTTTAGGCATATATTTTCATCACACCTGTTCACACACATGCATGCATGTATGTATACACGCACCCACACACACATGCACACACCATCATGGTCAAAAGTTATAATCCAGGTTATCCACCACTGGCATTCTTCTTGAACAAAACTGGCAGACCTGTCTTCTTGTCCACTGAATATCCACTGTATCAGAAGGCTCATGGTATCAAGGTCAGTGACCTGAAATCAAGGGTCAGGTGGTATATCACACAGGGAGCTGGTCATGTTCTGTGATTGTTAATCGTGGCCTTTCTTAATGCAGTTAGCATCTGTTACAGTGTCTGTATTGTAGCAACTGCCTTATTGTGCTACATCTCTAGATCCAGTTGTGTGGTTGCATAAATTGATGCCACATTTAAATTAAATCACTATTTGAAATCTGTTATCCAGACCCACAGAAATTTTAATAGTGGTTTTCATTGGTGTTTGCTTCCCGATATATTACTATGTCTAGCTGTTTTTTATCTACTCTCATCCAGCCTATCCTGCTATGGGTTTCTGGCTTAATAAGACGGGGCGTCCCATTTTATACTCTTGTAGCTGGCCTGCGTATCAGGAAGGGAAAGTTCAGGTACTTATCTATGACTATAATATTTAGCTCTTTATGGTTAATTTGTGTTAAAAGTATAATTTCCTCTGATCAGAATCAAGTGCTGTCAAGTAAAAGTATCATTGAAATTAGTATTATTGCTGTTAATATTATTTGTGTATGCCCTTTGCTTGACCATACAGGGTTTTGTCCACAGTAGTGTCCAATCTATTTTAATGTATGATTTAACTGACCTGCCTCTGTGTCCTGGATCAACTTGTAACAGTATGTTTCATGATTTGTTTTCATAAACACTTTGTACTGGATAAATTTTCGTTAATTTCTTTTGGTTACTCTGTCTTTTATCTGATGCAGCCTTTTACCAAATTCTTCATTTGATGCAGATGCTAACTGTTATATCACAGCACAAGACATGACCAGCTCTTTATCAACACAGTGATAAATTTGAACATTTGAAATAATTGTAAACCATGCTTTAGTATCATAGGTAAATTATTTGGTGTCAGTTTGTAGATTTTAATAATTATATAAATCCCAAACCAACAGAAATTACATTTCACTGAACTGATTTGTCTTAATTCATGATCACGGTTTATGGTAGATGTATTTGTACACATAACAGCCCAATTATAAAGACCTGTCCAAGATTTGTAATATGGCACGCAACTACAAGGACATGCAGGACAGTTGGGACAGCATACTGAGTACGGTTGAGTACTATGGAAATAATGAGGATGGATTTGCTGAAGCTGCTGGACCAGGATTTTTTAATGATCCAGATATGGTAATTTCTTAAGATGTGGTGATATGTTTCTAATGTAGTGGAGGACATGGAAAGCAATTATTTGTATTTAATCAGAAAAATTCTTTTATGACCTAATACCAAACCGTGTTCCTGGAAATTGGACATTTTCCTGGGCCTGTTTTGTTTATCATACTTTCTTTGCCTTTGTGCCAGTCTCTGTGAATCTTACCTAGAAGTATTTTTCTTAAGTTTTTGACATTTGGTATAGTCTTCATTACTGTGAGTCGTTAGAGCATTGTGCTGAAAACCTTCAGACTATGGGTTCGAATCCATCTCACACCTGTGTTTGTGGGATGTTTCCCTAAGGAGTCACTGCTCAGTCATATGTCACAGTTGTGACAAACCAATCAATCAGTCATTACTCTGTGTGATCTTTCTATGCATTACATTTTGAAATAGTTTGCTCATTTATCATTATTTCTACATTTTGGGTTTCGGTTACCACAATTCTCTAACTGGTTATAATTAGATTATTGATGTTCTAACAACTTGCCACCCCCTTATTGGTCAAGCAGAGGGTAACAAAATGAGAATCCCTTATTTCCAAATTTGAGTAATGTCTTGTGGCTTTTCCCCAATCAGCCTGACTACAAACTCATAGCAAAGTCTTGTAATATATGGAGAAACTTTGCTGATGTTCAAGATTCGTGGGATAGTGTGCTCGGCATAATTAATTTCTATGCTGAGGATAAGACGCGCTTCCGAGAAGTAGCAGCTCCAGGACAGTTTAATGATCCAGATATGGTAAGGTGTGTCCCTGGAAACTGTCAGTGTGAAGCCTGACCTAGTTATCGGTATAGTTCTCGGTGGTTGTCGTGGTATATTGTAGACTTATTTTATTAGATTGTTCTCTATTCTGTTACTGGCCTAAATAAATATTAAAATGTTTCATGCTGTATCTTTCTATTTATCTAACCTTCTTGTCATCTAGCTTTAACAGCATAATCCGGAATGTTTTATTTTTGGAGTTTAAAAGCTCGCTAGTATGTTTGCTTTCATTTCTGCCATTCGCAGGCCATATTGAATAAACATGGGACAATGTTAAAAATTAGGTTGATTTTTCTCAAAATCATGCATATGATATCATTAGTTACTGACCTAAATTACGATTAGCAGGGTTTGTTTTTAAAGGATGTGCACAAAAGTGGCTGTAAAACACCAATAATCATCATCACGATCATCTTCAATGGCCATTCTGGGTCTCACTAACTTGTTCGATGTTTTTTCTTGTAATTTCATTCCTGTCGTTATAACAAGTACCCAGAAAAGGACTATTCCATTTATTTGTTGGCGTGGTCAACCAGAATTTCATCTTAAATGAACTTGTGGAGTTTTCGTTTGTTCAGCTCTTTTTGTTAAAGCTGTCTTTCCTACAAATGGGCAGGGTATTTATTTTCTTTATCTGCCAGAAATAAGTTTGTATTGCTAGATGTTGTCAACTGAAAAAAATTGCTAATAGGACTGCTATGAATTTATATAACCGAAAACAAACTGTGTTTCGGAGTTGAATTGACAAGAATACAAGCTAAAGGGAATTTTATCAAGTGTACTTTCACCAGAAAGAGTGAAAAACATAATTTTAGTCCAATTTAAGATTGAATGAAATCACCATTTCTTGACATTTAAAAAAAAAATTCCCATAAAACATTGAAAGCAATACAGGTGAAAACTACTTGTATTGCATCAAAATTGAAACTAGTTCTTACTGTGGTGAAAGATTTGATCCATACTCTATGAATAGTAATCTTTTTTGTATGTGTGTGTTTTTCTATCTTACATTCATTAGTCTTCTTTCATACAGTTAATTATAGGAAATTTTGGCCTGAGCCGTGACCAGGAGAAAGTACAAATGGCCATGTGGAGTATAATGGCATCACCCTTGATTATGTCTACCGATCTTTCCAAGATAAGACCATATTCTAAAGCATTGCTCCTGAATAAAGGAGCCATTGCCATCAATCAAGATCCAATGGGTATACAGGGACGTAGGCTTATGAAGGTATATAGTGAGCTCCAATATCATTATTTTAATGTGGATAGTGATAGGATGTCACTTGTTAATAGTGATTTTACTTCAGACTGCAGTAATACTGGTTGGAATAATTGAGCAGTTTTCTTAATTTTCATATGGAACCATCCTGCAGTGATTGACAGAAAATGGATAAAATGCTAACTAATACAGCTGCATGCATTAATATGAATACGTATATATAATATGTACAACAACCTGTAATTTTCTTTGTCATTTTATTTATCATAAAAAATTCATTGTTGGGTACCTAGGTATAAGGTGATTTTCTCCTTGGCACACATTAACAGTCAGTATACTCTTTATAGCTATGAAAACATAGGGTTCAGAACACAGCATGGAGTGAGTTGTGTCCAAAATATCCATCCCAGTATTCAGAATACCCACGTTCCATTATTTTGTTGAACAATTTATGACTATAAAGTGAGATACTGTTGAAATGCAGACCTGCATAATTGCCTGATATTATGGAATGTTGGTACTTAAATATTTTTATTCATTTTTTCACTATTTCTGTACAGAGATTTTCCATTTATCTATAGGTTTTTCTTAGTTGCAGCAAACCTGTATTTAATTTATTTAAGGTACACACAATTGAATATCTATAAGCCAGTGGCAAAATCTCATGGTTTGGCTGTTGTATGTCGGTATAGCTTAAGAGGCCTAACTGTATTATCACATACCTCAACCAAGATCAGAACCTGGCATGGATATGTCTGAAGGGTGCTTCACTGTTCGGCCCGTTTAGCCTACCATATGCACCAAAGTGGCTATAAAACAGCAGCATTTAGCATTTCTGTGTGTCATTTCTATGAAGTTTTTTTTTGAGAATTGTTATTGTATCCAAGTTAATAAGTATACTGGCAGAGATATCTGGTATTTTTGGTAGCCTGGTAGTGACGCATAAGTGAGTAATGAAATCAGAGAGACAATGCCACTGATAATTAAACATTAACATTAAAGGAGACAGAATTCTAATGGTTCAAGCAGGGCTCTCCGATAGTATAAATGGTTAGAACATTGTGTAATAAACCTCTGGGATCAAATCCGTTTAAAGTACCTATGTTTGTAGGATGTTTCCCAATGCAGTTGGCCTTGGCCACATGTCAGAGTTGTGATCAGCGTTAAGGCTAAACAAAATTCTCTCATTCATTCTTAACTGTTCAAGTTTCATTACGATTTGCGGTAATTCAGTCACCTATATTTGCTAACTTCTGTAATGGTTTAGATCGTGTATTTTGAGTTGTACATTTACTGGTGTAAAATTTCAAATGTCCCTAATAAAATATATAGCACATATCAGATCTATTAATGTTGAATGTGTATTACTTTTCCAGGTTGGTAATATACAGATATGGACACGTCCAGTACTTCCAGAGGGGAGCTTTGCCTTTGCATTCCTCAACACAGGCACTGGAGGAACACCACAAAAGGTCTCAATAGCTGTGAAAGATCTTGGATTTACCAAACCTTCTGGTTATAACATCACTGAAGTATTCAGCGGCCAATTTCTGGCAAAGAGACGGCCAAATGATACGTTCACTGCCGAGATCAATCCAACAGGCATCTTCTTTGGCAAAGCAACCCTGCTGTGAAAAAATCTGGCCAACTTTTAAACTCTTTGGGCTAAAGCTTTAGCTAGTTGTACAAATACTCGTTTCATTTTAATTTCTTTTTGTGTGAGGATTAAGTTACACGTGATATTTAAGTTATATAATCAAAGTGGGATTTAGGTTTTTCCTTTTGATTAACTAAGCTTATCAAACCAGTTCGAATCAGTAGCAGTCGTGTTCAAGCATGACTTTAGTTACATCAGTTCTCAAAAATTAACTTTTCTTAATGCATTTTATTTCAATCTAATCAATTTGAAGAGTCTTGAAAGCATTATTTATACTCTGTGAAACTTAAGTGTGATACACTTTTTATTAATTGATGTGCTAGATGGACGTACCAAGTTTATCATGTTCTTCCAAGAAATTTAGTTTTGCTTTAATCTGATAACTAAATATATATATGTATGTTATATCTGTGTTGCTTAATTCATATTACCAACATACAGCTGTCTTAAAACAGCTACTGTGTACATTTGTACACTTATTTTACTGCTACAGCACTGTACAATATGTCTTTCATAATTTAATCAAATATAAATCTTGACATCAGTTTTTCTTTATTCTTTAAATACATGCATCACATATTTGAACATAGAAATGAATCAAAGTTTACTGAAATCAAACGTGTGAAAACATGCACAAGACCAGGATTATGACATTTCAAAATGTTTTAATTCCTTTCTGTTACAAGACTCTACAACACAGTTTAAAAAGAGCCAATCAGTAGTGTGGATAGTTTCAAACTTAACTGATACAAGCCAATGTAATTTCATTAAAAGCAACAAATATGCATGGGGTACAATAAATGGTGCATGATAACATATTGAGAAGCAATCATCTTTGATGTGTTGCTTGTATGGTGCATAACTAATAGCATTAATCAACTCTACATGAATATTATTTACATTGCTGTTTCTGACAAACAATGCTAATGCACATGTTTCAGCTTACAAATCATTACCAGCTCTGGTAAATGGGTTAAGCCAATTAGTATCGAGGTCAGTTGAAATGTGAACTAAATCAAATGTTGTGCATTCAACTTAAAATGATCAGTTTGGATAAAATATACAGAAGCATCACATTCATTACAGAAAATGAGTGTCAAAAGGTCAAAGATGCGGCACAGTAACATGAAACTTAATAAGAGCATCTTCCAGGTGACGATACACATTAGCAGTGATGAGGATAAAATAAAACTGAAATGCTCCATACAGGATAAAAGAAAAATGGAAATGTGACAAAAATCACATGGCGAAAGCAACAGAGCCAAACACCGTATAATCATACACCAGGAACCTAAAATTGTCTAAACCAAAGCCAATCACATCATTTAGAGAAATCTGCAGTGTTAAATCCAGGACATTGGGGACATCAGATGTTCACACTAGTAACTTGACGATCTGTACAGAATACATTGATAAAAATGACTGTACAAACTATAAAACTGTACAAACCGATATGCTTCACATTTACATAGCATAGTGTGAACCCATATGTACAATTCTGTATGAAAATAAATTAACATTCTAGAATGGTATATATACCATTATGTACAGTGTGCAATCTGGGTACAAATATAGATCTAAATCTGAATGGACCTGTGTAAGATTTCAGAGCACACAAACACAGATTAGTATACAGATTGATTACTTTTGATCATTTTCAATAGCACCAGTAAATTCCCCATTTCAATTTATTCAAAACATTGAAAAAACGCTTAAAGCACAAAGCAGCTACAAAGCCACACTGATAGTGGCCTGTTAACACTACAGTTTGCTGCTGGGTGGCCACAAGTTCACTGTATATTTCAAAATAACATTTCACACTGTTCATTACTGATATTTCAGTTGCTGTCAAAGGAATTTGCAATCTATAAATTCCAGTCCATCGGGTTACCAAAAAATAAAAAAACGGAGATAACTGAAATAGGACAGAAACACCTAAGTACACACTTTTTCAAATAAAGACGACACTGCTCTGTGCATTATCGTAAATGACATCCTCCAAAATATGTAACGTTATGTGCACTAACAACCCGTGTTAAAAAGTTACAAAAAACTGGAAACAAATGAAATAGGACAAAAACACCCACATACAGATTTAAAGTTTTCAAATGAAGACAACGCTGTCCTGTCCATTAAAGTAATAGACATCCTTCAAAATGCTATACAATATTTGCACACTGACAACATGTGTGTGTCAGTTTGTGTAAAACAGTAATTATTTACACGCATTAACTGATAAGTAATGACACAAGTCTATGTTACAGTAAGCTATAAGGACCAACTACACAAATACCATACTAGCATGAACAAGTATGCTGACATGTTTTGACTGCAAGTAACATTCATTGATTTTACTGCTGCCAGCAATCTGATCACAGAATGTATTACTGAGATTTAACCTGAAAGGCATCAAACATGCCAGTTCACTTCTGTAAATAACACCTTATGTGTGTGTGTGTGTGTGTGTGTGCGTGCATATTCATGTGTGTTTTTTGCATCAGGTTAGCTCTGGCAACAGTCAACAAATAGTGTAGTATCCACGTTAATAATAAACATAACCATGGACCGTAAGTAACAAGTGTGATCCCAAACCTTCCATAATGCCAAAGGGCAATTACTCTTATCATGTAAGATAAGATTGGCTGCAACACCAAGGATCAGCACTAATAACTAAGTACTCAGCAGACATGAAACAGTCTGGCAGAAACAACTAGGTCAGCTGTTCCGATGTTAGTGTTGTAACCAGTGAGCACAGAACAACACATAATATTACCCCAACAACCAACTAGTCTACATCAGACTCCTGTACAGTGATCAACAACATACATAAACAATTATTAAACCTACACCATTCTTAATAAATACTGAAACGCACAGCCAACCTGTACTACATCAGAGGTTGGTACCATAATGAAGCAAAACTATCGGGGGTGTATTCTAAATATTCTAAACATTCTACAGGGTTATGTGTACAATTACAGTAAAAGATTGTTGTGTCAAAGTCAGCTTTATCTGCCTATCTCACAAACATTTCCAGGACTCAGCCCCCAGGGGTACCTTGCCATCTTGAACTTTGACCAATAACTATTGCCTTCTCTCCAACAACTTTGACACTGAACTTATGCAGAAGCTGGATGGTGTTAATATCTAAAATGCAACTCATTTAAAACAATCCAAAATACAAAACTGATTACAAGGTTAGTCTGACTAGAAAGAGTTGCTTTAAAAAAGAACTATACATCAGTTTCATTAGACATGATGGTTGACACATATTAAAGCCATCAGAGTTTGGATTACAGCCACCTAAAATAATTCACAAGTAACTAGTGGTGGTAGGCAAACTAAAAAGCACAAAAACAACAAGCTAGGATGAACACCTCAGCCACACACCCAAATGTTAGTTCATTTGAACGAGGCAAGTCAAAATGTCATGCTATGGAGAGAGCTTCATCTCCACTGTAACAATGTTTGACTAATAATTAACTGTTTGAAGGTTAAGTCTTTAGTGCACAGGGAGTTATCATAGAATGTACTACAGATCAATTGGATATCGATAGAATAAATAAGGCTTAAATGATCTAACAATACTGACAGAGTATTAATTACATTCTCGCGGAATTTTCAACTATGCTTAGTAAATTCTGAATGCATCCAAAGTTAAATGCAGTAAAACATAATCACTCCTGTTAACTAAATCTAAGTATTCTGCTACTGACTCTGTATGCACATTTCTGGAATAATGGATGTGTCCAGCTTTTTTAGATTATAAATTTTTCTTGCCAGGGTTAGCCAAAGCAATCGAACATCTGAGGAAGCGGAAAATAAGAATACCATGGTACAAGTTATTTCTGAAAGCAAAATTCTGATACAGCTCAGCTGTCAGAAAGACTGAAAGACTTCAATTTGACTGTGAAAACCATGTTAGTGCTAATAACATCCATCCTTCCAACTTTCATCATTAGTACGAGGGGTTGCCAGAGATCTTCGTACAGAAGGGATGCTGGATCTGAAGAAAAAAAGACACATGATTGGTTAAGCATAATTTAAACAGGACACAGCATAATTAGATGTAAAACAGATATAATTAGAATAAAACTAATAACTCTAAATGCTACAAAAATAATGTCATAATAAAATGCTATGACTTTATTCTTGAGTTCTTATTTGTTGGAGACTGACATATAAAAACAAACATCTAGTCAATTTAGTTATGTGTGGCAATTCAATCAAAGGGAAAAGTTCTCACGAAAAGTCATTCTCATTTACTTTATAAATGATCGATATTTAGTAATTTATTTTATTAAGCTACTGTCATAATTACCTGCGTGGCATGGGTAGTTTGCTCATTGTGCCTGGACGTGGTATCCCAGTCCGGGCAGTTGGAGGTGGGCCAGACCTCTGAGGAGACATTGTCCTTCCCGGGGAAATGTTTTTCTGCATTTTAGTCCTTTGTGGAGAAATCGTTCTCTGCGGAGAATAGGTCCTCTGTGGTGATGTACCACGATTCGGTGACAGCGTTCTTGATGGAGAATCACTACCTTGCATTCTACGAACATCCAGCTGTCTGTTTGGTGAAACTCTAAATGTTTGTGTCCGTGCCGGTGTCTGACCATGATAAGATGGCGATGGTGTGTTTCTCTCTCGCAGTGATGAGTTGCTCCCATGTGATGGCAACTGGAAGCCACTTGGGGTACCACGAGATAAGTTTGGCATGCTACGTCTATGACCATGGTTGTCATTCAGAACAGCTACAACAATACCAAAAACAGGGATTAAATTATTAGCTGCCATAAGTACATCTTTACATCTACATGAATTAATCTGTGTAACTCAGTTTCTGTTACCAATAAAGTTAAATGACTGGGCTGGATTTACCATCTTTGGCAATTTTTTTTCACAATATTTTCTAGTCTACAGTAGTAATCTTCTAATCATCTCACAATGGGACCACACAAGTAATTTTTTTTATAACTTTACACCAGATTCAGATTGTTTAGCAAAAAACAATATTTATTGACCAAAAAATATATTTTAAAGGCATACAAATATAAGAGATTATTGTCACTAGGGAATAGCAAGCTGTTTCTTTAAAAAAAGTAATAAGACTGGATATGAATGGGGCATGAATTGTATCTGCACATCTGCAAAAAACAGTTCACACACACAGAGACACACACACCTGACTTCAGTGTGTAATCTACAGTTGGATAGAATATTTGATACATTTACCAGACTAACACTTAGTAACAGTTAAATCATTCTAAATCCTGTTTAACAAATGAGTGTCACTGGACTACCTTGTGTTTTCTGATCCAGGTACTGACTACTGTAAGGACTAGATGGTGGACTGTTTGAGTGTGAGCTCAGTGATGCCAAGCTGTTATTGGATCTTTTGACCTGTAAATCACCTAGAAAAATATAAAAAATAATAACCATAAGGATTATAAAAATTACTTTTTTTGCCTCTAAATAAAACAAAATGCATGACACATATATCACATAAGAAAAGCAGATTGCATGGTCCACACTGGATGAGTAGCCCTGACTTACTATCAGTATTCATGGTTATCTCTCTCTCTCTCTCTCACACACACACACACACACACACACACATACACAGTTGATTGTATAAGTCCCATAGAATGATGATAAGCCCAGTGGAATTGTCATATATCACTGTAGAAAAAAGGTATCAAGCAGCTTACTGGATATATGCTATGAACGCAACTAAACACACCTTATCAAAAGAGCATCTAAAGATACTATGCTAAACCTTAATCCACGTGTATTTGTTATATGTGATTGCACTGTGGGGAAATTCATAGAAGAAATATCTTTGTAAGCTAGAAAAAGGTTCTGCCAAAAAAGGCAGTGAGAACCATGACATGTTCAGTATATAACAAAAGACACAGAAATGACCCTAAGCCACCAAAATTCAAGACTGAATTAGTCAGGAGGAGCCTCCTTTACAGAGGACCACATGAATGGATGAATTTGGATGCGGAAATACAAACTGCTACAGCCAAAGAAGTATTTAAAGATAAATTCCACAAATCAAAGCATGTCCTACCACAAAACAAATGTTTCCCCATACAAGTATTACAACCTAGAAATATATTATCATTCTATCTTATTGTTTCTTTGTTATTAGGGTGTCATTACCAGTTACTGCAAGTAAATAGTATTGTATTGTGTGTGTGTGTGTGTGTGTGTGTGTGTGTGTGTATGTATATATATATATATATATATATGTGTGTGTGTGAGTGTGTGTGTGTGTGTAAGTTAAAAAGTAATTAGGCCACGAGTCATGCCTTTAATGGTAACACACGAAAGTATATTTGAAATGAATGTTTGGTATTTGTAAATAATAATTATTAATATGCTTCCAAAAATATACCACTACAGCTACTAGTTATTATCAATATTCATGGTTTATTTCACACACACACACAGACACACACACACACAAACCTATTTAATAAAATTATAATAACAATGCAAGTAAAATATTCTTCTCAAAGCAGAAAATCCTCCTTGAACAAAATTTTTATCCAGTGAGTGCCTTATTTCCTAATGTTTAATGAAAATAAAATCTAGTTGTTGAGCATGATTCTAGATATTCTATAGAAATATAATGGAAAGCCTCATATTAAATCAATTAAATGAGTTATGGTTATGATATTAAGAAGCATAAGTGTAACTGCTATAAGTGTGGTCAAATACTGTTGTGCTGTTACATAATAGTTTGGATCTGCGCATCAAAATAAATACAAACATTCAACTATCAAATGCCAAATATTATTTTGTTTTAATTTCCAAACTTATACACCAAACAAACTCCAACATTTTATTAAATGATGCTATGTGCATAGGAGAAATATTGACAAGCACTCACTATCAAAATATGCAGGACTAGATCTATTTGAGCCTAGAGGTGAGCTGTTACAATTATCTATGCCACTGTGTAGACCACCTGTTGAATGATTAAGGCTGCGTGACAGAGCTGGAAACAAGCAAAAAGCAAGCACATGTACGTACATACTATCAATATTGTTGTTATTGTTATTGTGCAAATATTAACTACAGAGAAACATCTCAAAACATATAGGCTCATCAATAGTTATCATTTATACAAGACTCTCTTTCATTCTCTATCTTTGTCTATCTTTTGCTCCCCTCTCTCTCTCTCTCTCTCTCTCTGTCTGTTTTTCTCTCTGTGTCGGTGTGTGTATGTGTGTCTGTCTGTCAATATTAGCTTTTACTGAAACAGAAATTCAGCAGCATTCCAATTTGATCAGTAGAAATTCCTAGTATAAAAATTACAGAATTATGATGAAGTCTTTAAATGTTTTACTTTCAGTTTAATTTTAGACATTTCTGGATGCTGCCACTTGGTAAAGTGGAAGATGAACAAATCTTTGGCAAAACAATAACAGGAAGTGCGAGGATGCCATGGAAATAATATAGTTGGTGGCTGAGAATTCAATAAATGGCAAAATGATTTAGACTAAAACGCTGTAAGATATTAATACATATTGTGAAGGATTCCAATCAGCAGGGAAATCACAAGCATTTAGCAGTTATACAACAATCACATTATATACAACAATTAGTGTATTAGTTCGGTATTTTGCACCTGTTTTGGAAAACAAACCACCTTGTCAGAAGAAATTTTATAATCAGGTTAGTTTAAATAATTTTTGCATATTTCACAGTAAACATATTCCAGTTTCTTTATATGTGAAAATAGATATTAGATTAGAACTGCACTACAGGCTCGTATTATCAAATAAACATGCAGACATGTGATTGGGTTGGCAACAATGTGATTAAACAATAACACTGAAGGTCATGAACAGGATCCTTCACACAAGACATTAACATATGTTACAGGATGACAAGGCATAATAACAAATAAATATCTGACTTTGATACACTTTGCCTTTATTTAGTTAGCAACGTGATATTATGCTGTAATTGTCTTTTTGTGGAATGGAAATTAAAAAAATAATCACCTCTCCAAATTATCAACCACTTGTACAAGATATTTTATCAGATATTTGTACCAAACGTTAGACACAATACTATTTGATAGTGTTACCAAAGAATCTTCTCCTATGAGTTCTTTTAACAGATTTTGTTAATAAAACAGCGAAGCTAAAAATGCATGAGTAAACTGCATTGTAGTAAAAGACGTAGAAGCTAAAGCAGTGAGAATATACATCAATACAAGGAATTATCAAGCATGTTCCGGTGCCAGTATAATATAACGTTGTGCAGCCAGATCTATATGTGTTACCTGGATCACAATCTGGATCATACATATCCAGATCCAAGCCATCAGGATTGTTCTCAGAAAATGCTGAAATTTGACAGTAACATAAATCCAAAGCAATCACTGTGACTTATATATTTACCATAACCAGATGTATAAATTTCACAACAGCCAGTTATAAATGTTTTTGTTGAATCAACACAACAAAATTAAACAAGCATAACAACCATTAATTAACGCATCTGTAGCAAAACTGCTTAACAACATTTGTTTTTACCAAAAGCCATAATTTATCACTAAATAACAGCCAATAAAAGAAGAACAGACAATCAGAAAAGAACTAATTCATTTCTTAAATAAAAAATCCTAAAACAAGCTATTTTTATGTAGAACTGTAATTGGTCTTACATTTTCTTCTGGACAGATAAGGCGAGTTCATACTCTGGCGCAAACCTAGAAGAAAACAAATATTATTTTGCAAGTGTAACGTGCTTAACATGTCTGATTAATAAAAGTAACCAATGTTCTAATGAAGCAAAATGAATGAACACCTAAACAACTGTTTGAAAGTAGATATTTCACTAATGAATAGAAAAAGCGATAATGAAAATAAAAGAAACACCCGACTGGGAGCGTTATGTGGTCACTAGATGTCTGATTATTTACCACAGGAAATGAATCACCTTGAATTTGATGCAATATTATACTGTATATACACAAAAAACATCTATTCAATATAGTTTATTCTGTGACATAACATGATTTTCATCCTGATAACCATTTAACTGGATACTCACTATCCTCCTGCATTTTAGCCAGCACCTGCACATCAGTGACATCATTCAACCTGTGCGTGGTGGTTCCGAGGTTCTCTTGACTGCCACCAGATGTCCCAAGATGCCCATTGGCATTTTCATCGACCTCACCACTGCCAAGTGAACCATTCTGGTTATTGTTTCTCTCCGGAGTATTGTGTGAAGTAATGTTGTTACAATGACTGGCGTCAGTTGTCTCAGGTTTATCATGTGGACTAGTGTTGTCATTATTTCCTATATAATTCTTGTTTTGCTTGGTTAACTGTTTTTTCTTTGGTCGTGTGAATGTACTTGTGTCAATCTTGTTCTTACTTGCTGTAAATGTAAAGAACAAATATATATATATATATATATATATATATATATATATATATATATATATAAAAACCATACACACACACACTACAAATTATATATAGTTAATAATGATATTCTTTGATTTAAGTGGCACATAATGCCATATTCAGTTGATTTGGGTGCGGTAAGCCATATAATATTTTACATTTTAAAAATTGTTACCCAGCAAAGAACATTTTTCCATAGCATTTAATTATTTATATAGGATAGCATAAAGCCATATTGACATACTGAACACAACTTTGGGAGTATGGGGATCAACATGAGTTTGCAATTTTATTCATGTGTAAAATGATATAAATGTTCCTAAAAGTCAACCACTGCATTATACTGTAATAATAATATAATCTGTAATATAATCTAAATAAAAAAATTAATGAATCAATTTTATCCAATTCATGACTGAATAATCTAGCAGTACGGAAAACATTACCAAGGGGCTTTAGCAAAAATCTATGCAACGGCTAATGAAAAAACCCCACCGTAATATCAGAATCATCTCTGATGTACTGGTACTGTAGCAAGATATTTCTTTGCCAAATTTTACAAGCCATATTTTAACCAAATTAAAGAATTTAAGTGTACACAGGCCAATAAAGCAATAACAACTAAATCACCTAAAACAAGGCTGACGTCAAATTTATGGCTGATGAACATCTATCTCCCCAGAGCTGTCTGATGATCATTAACAACTATTTGTACATGTATATATGGCAAAGAGCCTCCCCCCTCTGAATAATAAAAGAAATGTTTGAGTAAGAGGTTTCCAATAAATTTGTATACAATATTTCTCTTGAGATTTAAGAATGACTAAAAATAGTCAGATATAGGCCTATGTTAAGTAATGACCACAATAACAATTTTACAATTCTCCTTTATTTTGATACAACTTAATATAGTCTACACACAAGGAAATAAATTGCCATGATCCCTCGGCAAGTACAATACTCCATACTGCTTCTAGGGTTAAGCTGCGGTGGGGGAGGTCCTTCTAAAAGCTTCATAAAATGGGGAATGTTGCAGATAAATGACACAGGAATGGTGAAAGTGAGGGATAAAACTATCAGATTTTGTGAGCTTCTTACAATAGTCTGTGACCAAGATATGATTGCATTGCTATAATTACAGGTGATACACTGAGGCAGTGGTTAACTGCAAAACTCCAAGTTGTGGTTTCAAATCCAGTTCATACTTGTGTTTGTGGGATTTGTTTCCTTAAGCAGATGACCCTCACTCATGTCCTAGGCATGACCAGCACTGAGACTAAACTACTCAACTCAATCTATATCAACTTAATTATGTAGATAATTAAACTGTCAGGACTGCCAAGATGACAAATTATAAGATGAGTGTGTGAGTAAGCTCTTTGTTTAGCCTGAGGACTAGTTGACCAAGAGATGACTCCGATTGAAATCATTTCATAAACACATGAATGAATGGGATTTGAACCCTGGAGTTTGCAATGCAGTACCCCAACCACTGTATTACTGATATGCCATAAACCCCTAAGATGACTTCCTAAACATAATCACAAGGACTGTTGGATAATTCCCACTATAACACCCCAAACAGCTGGCTTACTTCTCTGTTTCCATATCACTTCAACTTGAAGTTGTCTTGCCACATTTTAATAAACATTTGATTTTTCTTATTATTAAACATGAATATTAAAATAATATAGACCTTTACTAGTACAATTATATCAATACACACAGAACAGTGGTTGTTTAATATCAGCAAAACACTGAATATTTGTGTGAAACAATTAATCATTTAATGCCATTCTTTTCTCAGATTCAATCGGTTCATAACATGTACATTCTGAGATCAGTCCTGGGATTTCTTCTGGTTACTGCTTAAATGCGTTATTATCATAGGTATTTTAAATGTGAGGAAAACAAATCTTTATATTTGAATAGATGTAGAAAGAACCAGACTTAAAATTATTGTGCAACAATACCGGATCTACGAGATCACTACTGGTATCTTAAAATGCCATAATTCCACTACATATTCTATAATGTGACCCATATACTAACAACTCTTTATCTGGCAGTATTTGTTGATTTTATCTTAAATTGTGATTAGATGAAAAACTGATTTTTGTTTTCTCTCTCTCTCTCCCTCTCTCTCTCTCTATCTATCTTCAATTACATATAAACAGGCTATTCCAGGTAATGTGAACATTACAAAACTGCAGGAAGGAATGGTAGTTGTGCCCCATCACCCACATCTGATTACTATTTTGTTCACGAGATTTCAGCAAGGTCAAGCTCTAAAACAATATCAAATTACAACAATATGCAAGCACATCACCTATGAACCAATGTATAACTTGGCAAAGCATTACATCTGAATGCTTATCAAACAACATAAAGCAAATAGTTGTACCTGTTTAACTTTTTACACACATTAATGCCTAGTTATTGGAAGTTACCACACACACACACAAAGGGAAGGCAGGAGAAAAAATTGGAGCCAAAGAGTCACTGTGTGTGACTGTGAGCCACTGTTTTGAATACAAACAAGCATTAAAAACATTGTGTAGTCAAACACAACAAGAAATAATACATTTTTATAATGGCAATATTCTATTCTATGGTCACTGGATATATTGTGTTTGTTTATATTACACACACACACACACACACACACACACACACGTGTGTGTGTGTGTGTATATATCCATATAAATATATATATATATATATTACATTACTGTGTGCGTGCACATGCACGTGCATGTGTGTGGGTAAAATTCAATACAATAGTTAGTGAATACAATAATGGATATGTGCTGCATCTATGACAATTTAATTATTATTCTTATTATCATCCTCATTACTATTAACAAACTAAAATGGCAGATTTAGGATGTAATGATCTATTTAATTTTATTGACTCTGACATTAACAATGTACTGCCTCATGCCATCATGCTAAACACAAATGTGTCAACTATAGAAAGAAAACACGATTTACATTAATTAATAAGCAACTTCTGGCCTCTTCCTAAAGGTGCACATTTGACTATTTTATATTCTGTACAACATACACAAATGCACAGAAGATCCACAAAGCTTAACATTGGTGTTGGCACCCATCCAAGAGAACAACGGAGAAACACAAATATTTTTAGCAGAGTTTATGAAAGAACAAGTGCATATAATACATACACTAGCTTATGTTAACATAAACCAGTAAATTTCAAGACAGACCTGTTATAATTGCTTGTTAATCTTGTCTTGTGCTGTCTACACAACAACAAACAATTTAATTTATGGCCAGCCATTAGAGGATTTTGACAGTATTTTATATAATAATAATAAACAGTATTCTAAAAATAACGGAGTGCAGTTGATCTAATATCTGGTTCTGATCACATAATGCTGGCCAAGGGATTCGGATCATTGTTGTTTCACAGATAACAACAAGTGTATAGCACGCACGCACGCGCACATACAAGGTCAGAACAAATATATATAGAATCTACAAGTGTGCATCTGATTTAATTTATCTCACCTATATACTTCTTATTGCATATAAATACAATATTATTGGCGCAAATCATCAGTTAGTAATGTAGCAGGATACAGAATAATTGTTGCTGCTGCCGCTTTATGTTACATCTAATAGCTGCTAATATCCTAGTGGGGGGGGGGCGAGGTCGTTCTTAACTGAGCAAACACATTGTCTGTTTACCAACTGTTAGCTAACTTAATAAATCAGACACACTTAACCACTACATCACTGAGCCCCCCCCCCCCCACACATTAGATCAGATCACTAATAAGCTTTCTGTCAGGTCAAATCGAAACTGAAGTAGAATTATAACAGATCAGTTTAATTTATGACGTCACTGCTAATCACACATATTTGTCAGTGTAATAATACACTATGAGGTCGAGATGTTAATATTAGCAGCAATACAGGATTAGACAATGTGCTATCTGTATGAACATGATATCCTGAATAGTGTTAACTTCCATGCACGCCTGCTGGATGTAAACAACTAACACATTCGCTTCATTCATTGATTCTGTCAAATCCAATCATTGCCAACTTATGCCATAGCCCAAAATGGAACAATCGTGATGTTTTCTTCTGTGTTTAATCAAACCTCGATGCACTTCTAATTACGCATTTCCAACGTACAGACAACATTAATTAACGGATGAAGCGCAATCATGAACAAGAGCTGATAATCTGATAAATGGCGATTAAAAACATCGTGTGATGATAGGGACATTGCTATCTGGCTATCTGAGACGTGGACTCTTCCTACCTTACCCTAACATAACTATAAATCCAGTCCGCATTCGATGTGTACATTTCAGAACTGCTAAACGATGGAACGAACTGTTGGAAATATTCTTGCTAGAACAACAGCTCTCAGTGTGAACCAGACCTGTTTTGGGTTTGTGCAATACTGTTCTAATGTGTCCTGTGTTGATGAAATGACCAGAACATCACAGCCCAACAAACAGTAAATTTTATTACGTCCATCTAGTGGAACCCCGCCCCCCCCCTCACCGATAATGTCATATTTGAATCATGTTTGACCGAACAGCATGCTGAAATAGCCATTATGATAAACCGATTACTTTGCTTTAGATAACTATGAGAGGTATTCTCGTGATAGACTCCCTCCCAGTGTGGGAGTGAGTGAGTGAGTGGTTTATTTAGCCTTGGATGATTGGCTTGGGGTAGCAGTGAGGGTGACTGTCTAGGGACACATCCCACAACACACAGCTAATAGGATCCCAATCTAAGCCTAACTTGGAGGTTTGTGTCACACTAATAGCGTTCTAATCACCATATGCCGTAGGAGAAAACCAGTGACAGACTGCTAACTTCTCTGGTGTTTTATTTTTCTTATCCAACATGTGATGTATTCGTATACCATCACCCAAATCTTTGCTACTGAAACCAAACTAAAATCTGTCATGTGTCACCGCAAAATGGGACAGCTGTTTGGACTGAAGCTAGAATAAATTATTAATTGCTTCCTGTATCCATACACTAATTCAATATTCAGAAAATGCAATGACGGCGTTGCAGGCCATTATCATGGAGGTGGTGAATTTTGGTTAGTTGTGAAATGGCGCCAGATGTGTACGGGATGATACCTAGGGATTTAATAATATGCGCTACCACACTGATTGAGCCAAACGTACTGTAAGTGATCACCATTTGGACTTTCATTGGAATTACAAACCGCATTAACATGTATGCTCTAGTGGATGAATAGAATGAAACAACTACTCCCATGCACTGAGCTGGGAGTGCTAGATTAAAGCATGACAACTGTAGGGGATTAATTATTTTGTGTTTTCGTATGCAGTTATTTGAGGACTTGTCCCAAAGTTGTATTCATAATTGATGATAAGTGACTCCACAAGATGACTGAATCTCAAAACGAGACAGCATCTCATTTAAATCAGTCATTCAGAGAAAATCTGGGATGTCCTCTCCCTGCGCCATTAGTGATAAATTATACAAAATGAACTTGAACATAATGCAGGATGTCTGAATATGATTCATCTGAACAGATAACAGGAAGGCCTTCATGAATGCACACTGAAATGAATTAAATGATTAAATACTTCATGATGCTCTTCATTCTAAAAATAGTTTCTAGGCTTTTCACCAAAAGACAGATCTTTCTTCCATTTTAGTTCGATTCTAAATCATCGGCACTGTGTAGGAGCGCACACAGCTTAAAGTTAGAGCCAATAAATATTAGCCGGCTTACACCAAAGAAGTTTATCTGTGGGATAAACGGGCAAAAAATGGGAAAACACATCCATTTATTCTCAGAGTTAGTACTATAATGGCCGGGTGTCTCTGCTCGCAGCACACAAAATGGACCAGAAATCAATATTTAACAGGAACCCATGTAATGCGCACATCTGAGGAGTGTTCCTCCTGCAAACATGCACACAACATGGAAATCAATTACAAAAAATGACTGCTCTATCAACAAAAATGGTGGTATTTGGACAATATTTTCTGTCTTTACAGCTTAGCATCTTGCTTTCTTCCCTGGAAACAAAATTTTTCTCTCTCCAGATTTAAATGTAAACTTGCTCATGTTTATATGATCTCACCGAACTGGTGACAATTTTCACCAATCTGTGAGCATTTTAACCAAAATCGCACTACAGTAATGTTATGCCGTGTAAAACAATGGGTCGTTCATTAGTTGTTACTAAGTTTAGGCATAAAACATGAGCGCAAGTCATTTTTGGCAAAAACCCAAAAGTACTGGGAGATGAGTCATCTATTGTATGTAACAATGTAAAGGAGAAGTCAAGATATTGTCTGTGGGTGTCAGTTGTTTTGTGTTCACCGTAATAGTATAATGACAAAGTAAGAGAGCGAACATATCAGCACTAAAACATAAATTAGTAAAGTACAATTAAAAATAAGTACCAGGTAAAGTGACACTATCAAATCAAAAAATCAAATGCAAACTGACATTTGATAAAACACAGTTCAAGATGCATGACATATGATAAAATATACTATTTGTATAGTCAGAGAGAATCATTCATCCACATAGCACCCACACATTCCACAACAGTAAGCTTTATGTTTGTATGTGCATGCTGCCTGCGTCTGCTTGTGGAACTGTCTCTCTTTTGTGTGTCAGTGCTTGTATACGTATAATCACCAATGTACACACCTTTTATAAGTCCTTAAAAAGGTACTGGCACAGATAATCTCAATTAATGAACAATTAACATTTTATTAACCTCGCACGATATGAAATTTACTGCACTGAATGACCAAAGATACAATATTTATACTGATATAACTCACTAGCACCAATTTAACAGAATGGTTTTTACAGGTTGATGTTATCACAGACCTTACATTGATAAAGAACCAGCCAAGTGTGACTGATAATCGTATATATGAGGTTTCCTTCATTCAACAATGTAGTAACTATAACAACACAAAAGCTCTCTAGATACATTATATGTTAGCCAAGCACATCTCAAACACAAACTGCACTTAGCTCCAAGGATGTTCTCTTACCTGAAATTCCACATCTGCTATTTTTCTATATTTCCATTTACAAACCTATGATTATATCACACAGGCATTTTGTGCATGGTGTATGAAACAATTGCTAAAAATTACTTGGCAATTATGCCAAATGACTTACCAAATATTAGAATTTTTTTGTAATTTAAAATCAGCCATCTGGAGAAAGTCATTGTTTTGGACTGAATTTAAACAAATTAACACAGCATCACAAGGCAACATCATACTTCAGAGCTCTTGGGTAGTCATTTCCTAAAGCTTTTACAAAACTTAAGCAAACTCTTCTGTTTTATAATCCAAGTGTACAGAATACCAATCAGGTCATTTAAACCTGCACCATGATAAGATGTACAATTGAGAGGTGCTTCACGTTAGTTTAGTGAGTCTAATGACAGATGAGACTATGAAATTAGGAAAAGTTAAACTAAACAGATAAAGAAACAATCACTTCAGTTTCCAATTGACCCATCTAAGTTAGTATATATATTTTCTCACTGAACACTAATAACATTTTATTGTTATGTTTGGAAGTTAAGATTCCATGTGTAAACATGGGAGTTCTTTTATATTTGCAAACATATCATCACTATTTGACTGAAAAATAAAATTAGAAGTTACACGAAAATATATGAGATACCGAGGAAATTCTTGATTTACAAACTCAGCCCCAAATTATGGACTCACCATGTTTCACGTTAGTGGTATGTGTGCTAGTTTTCAACATTATTCATACACTGCGAGTACTCAGTAAAATGTAAATAAATAAATGGGACGAACAACAATCAAGTACCAATTACCTGAAACTGTGATAATGCCAGTACACTGATTACACAAGTTATGTTTAGTTAGTTTAGGTAGCACACCAAAACAGGGAGCTATGAATCACTATGCTCAACACAAAGATGGCCCAATTAATAAAACCATGTTGAACACAATCAGAGAAAACCATTGTTTTCACGTAAATTCTGGTGTTTTGTGATTTATTAAAATAAAGAGGATTGTTCACACCAGGCAGTTATATTTCGAAAAATGCTGGTAACAATCATGTTCAACTCCATTATTGGGATTCTCCATAAAATTGGGATTCTCAGTATTAATAATAATGCACTAATCCATTCATGCTTTCATTCAAAATTTATTTTGTTTAAACTATTAATCATTTACTAAAGACCAAATCAAATGTCAGCAAGTCCGTTTGGAGATAATTCATATAATCTTTTGACTTTTAAAAGGATTGATTTTAACTTGGAATTGGGATATCCAAAGAGATTTGGTACTAATACTATGTAGCAATTATTAATTAATTAAGGACTCCATAACAAGATTTGCTGGTGTGCCATGTTTGATGACAGGCAAAGTTAAATCTGTATTATTAGTATTTATTATTAGTGATATAACCAAAATGTGGACAGTTTATTTATCGAACTGATACACAGACTCAACATCCAGTTTGAGCTTAAACTAGATTTGGCCATAACATCATCTGAAATGTTGTCACGGTTAGGGGTTGCTTGAAATGCCAAAGGAATGACTGAAACAGCTAATGGATAACTCAATCAAAACTTGATACGATCTAAATCATAGCACAAATTCACTTCAGTTGTATAAACAAACATCAACTTATATTGTATTACACTCACTTTTAACAAGTATCATTTGAACAGCCATAATATCATTTCTGGCTAAAAACCAAGTTTAATTGTAATTAAATGGACTGTATTATTTTGACAATAGTATTTACCCACTCTAAAGCATGCATATATATATATATATATATATATATATGAAAAAAAGACTAATCAGCAAGTGATGAAGGAACAAATGGCAGAAACATTAACCAAAGCTGAAACCAAATAACTGATTATGTATGGATGAGAAAAACTGGATAGTAACAAACAAATGGAATAAGTCAAAGAGATACCCTCCAATAAAAAATAATATAAGCATATGGCTAGCAAGGAAACATCTTTCTTCTGATTTATATGACACTAATTAGGCATGAAGGCATTATGGCAATGTGGAACCCAGCAAGAATAAGGCAGCTATTAATCAGCACAGGAAGAGCGTAATCCAACAGGTATCAACAAGTTAAGTACTAAGCAGGTGTTAGCACAAATCTGTACGTCCAATACAGGAACTGTATTGCGAAGTAACTTGTTATTAACAAGTCAGGTTTTCAGTGATTAGATTTGTTTCCTGAATAAGCAAACAGCTGAACACAACCAGCCAGTGAAAACATAATTTAGGGCTGATATTTTGTATAGCAGACAATTTGAAACCCTGCCAACGCAAACTATGTAAAAGGAAAGCAGATAAAAATACACACACTGGCTATTAAAACTCAGTAGATACTAGATAACATACAAATCAACCAATATACGGAAACCTTTTACCATGTACTGCTACTGATATATATATATATATATATATATATATATATGCTGAGCTTAATTACGAGCATACACTAATCAAACAGCACATTTCCTGGATATATCATGTTGAAACATAAAGCTTAGAGCCATCCACAAAACATCTTAACTACTGTGTGGCAGCACCATATTGAAGAAATATCAGCTGTTACAAAAACCAGATAACAGCCTTTTACACTAAGGTTAACACATTTATGTAATGTTTTGTATCTCATATACTAGAAATATCCATTGATCAGGAAATGTTAACACAAACCAAATGTGATTGTTACAATAACACAGGTAAACATTCTGGTAAAATCAATAACTAAAATTGTTATCAGACACCATGGTATGCAACACCATTAGTATTACAGAAAAATTTAATATTGTATTTATGTGCATGATGTGGCACAGGTAATAAGACAAATTGTAATTATTTTGGAGCACGGGAATCATGTTTTGCTGTCGACAATTGTCTGCTAAGTTTCTTATACTCTCTAGATGTGCAATCAGCTTCAAACTTAACAGAACGTGTGATAAGTGAAGATGTGTAGAAATAATATTGTTGCTTAATGCTGAAGGATTCTATAAAATCCCTGTGTTTTGGTACACCTGATATCAACTACCAGCTCATTTAATAATTTAACTGAAATTTACAGTATTATCCATAGGCTTAATTATTAGTTATGTATGAATACTGTTGTGCATGTTCATAAATAAGACAAGACGGGTCGCTTATTATCAGTGACATATTGATGGTTGAAAATAATATGCGTTAAACTGCCTTTGCACAAGGTAGAACATTTACACACAATAGAGTAACATGATGTATACAAACTACTGTTAAAATGGGCCTATGGTAGAAATAACCATGATGCATTTAATAAACAACCAAAGACAAAAGATCATTTATTATATTGAAGATGACTGATGTTATACGGTCACTTTTGTGCACATGGTAGACTAAATGGGCCGAGTGATCTCCAAAGGTAATTCAGGTGGTAGTGATCTGTGGTCCAATGCACTACCAGTTAGACCACTGAGTTGCCAGAATTTATTATATTGCAATTCATACTATCAGAATACAACTTACCACCCAGTCCTAATAATGGCTGTCTGATTGAAGGCATGCAGCCAGTTGATGCAACATTTCTGAGGTTCTGAGAACTTGGTGTATCACTCGCTGTTGACACTGGACTACCTAGTGATCCAGCACTTGGACTACGTGGAACTTAAATAAAAAAATTAAATTGGTATATTACTTAACATGCATTAATTTATATCGCATGACTAAATGTAGTAAAAAAATCTGTTCCATACTACCTTTTAAACAGTAAAATTTTATTTAATACAGTCCTGGGTGCTAAATTGGGTATACCATGATTTGCCAATCCCATGTTATCATATAATTATTAACCACATGATAAGAACATATAATTATTCAAGATGAACTGGAATCTACTACCAATAAAACCAGATGCCACACACACACACATTATGTTGTAATGAATGATACAATAAGTTAACCGACAAGGTACTGGTAAACAATCTGTGTCAGATCTGTCAATAGCTTTCAGTTAACATAGATGTGAATGAGGTTCATCTGCAGAGCACCGTCTTTTCATTCACATAATTCATACATTTCTTGTGATACCTTTTATTTACTAAAATGAACATCTGGTAGATGAGAATCGGTACTTCCAACATAACATATTGATGATAAATATAAAACATTAATCGAGCAGAAATGTTAGTCTTGCAATGTACCTCTACTTACACTTTATTCAGTTTTAAATCATGAATTCATCTACTCCAAAATTCAATGATTCATTAATGTTCATGAATTGGACCTGAATGCTCCTTCAGAATCAACTCTCAATAATAATAAATCCCCAAGTAGATCTTATCTTTTTGTAGTTGGAGTTCCTTTTAATTAGTAAAGAAAGGGTTATACAGTAAAATACTAATATCACATACTAACATAACATTAGCTTAAAGGGGAATCACAGGATGTGATTTAATAGGAAGTCCCAAAAACTAGCCATCTGAAGATTGGTACTGGCAAGCCTGTTAATCCATGATTGGTCAAGGACACTAGAAAACTGTGAACAGATCCACTGGCCAAAGACCCATACACGTTTATCACTCCATTATATATGTTGTAGAACCTATTTTGTGTTAATATCATATAAGTTTGTATATAATATAACTAAAATAAACAGTAACTATCTACTTTATTTACACTAGAAGGTTAAGATAATTTAACCTATGTTTTGACATGTGTCTGTTTACAAACTGTTCTCAGCTCAGATCACTGTCAACTATGATCAGTTACTTACTTTCCAGTGTTGTAACCTTGCTTTAGTTATCCACATTCTCTTTCTTGCTGACTTTTACTAGTTTTAGAAAAATGTTTCCCACAAAATGGTAACATTATTGTAGGAGATTTAGATTAATCGTATGAAAACCTAACCTGCATTTTGTCTTGTAATATTAAGAGATACACAAGAAATAATAACTTTAAGGAACATAAATTATACCAAATTCAAAACTTTTAAAACTCTAAAGGTGAGTGGAGTTGTTTAGCCTCAGCATCTAGGACATATGGTCAAGGGAGATAGTCTCTGAAGATGTATGTGAATAATCCAGTTTCTTAATATCCACATACAGAACTTTAATGGATTCAGTTAATCCAGTAGAAGTGAAGAATTCTGAATACATGTAGTAAGTAAACCCCACATATAAAGCTGATTATGAAATTCTTTTTACACACACACTGTTACACACACACACACTTATAACTTGTTTATTCTTACTGTTGTAGTTTTATGATGTTTAATGGAGGTAAACCTTAGCCTATAACATTCTATGAGAAACATATATCAGTTATGTGCATATAATAATACATTTTTTGTTAATAAAAATTAGTAAGCCAAGCAACCACCACAGACTTACTCATTCTAAGGATGCATTTAATTGTTTCGGAATTCTGTTATTATACACATCCAAAATATAAGCATGTGGCATAATGACTTCCTGAAGGTAAGCTTACTTACATCGACTCAGTTCATCTAATTTAAGAATCAGGGACTTCCGAGCTGCTTCTAACTGTGGATTAGGAGAGTCAAATTCTTCCCTCAACCATTTATAGGTGTTTATCTGTTGCTCTGAAGGTGAGAGCTTTTTGGGTGATCTGTATAACCTAAAAAATATAAAAAACATATTTCACAAATGTCAAATGGTACTACCATCTTGCTTAATTAAAATATGGTGATGAAAGGATCATTCAGTGTTGTTCCTATCACTTCTAATTATTAAAACAAATTATCAGAATTATTTCAAAAAGAAGAAATTGTAATGATGACCGGTTAGATCCTAATATTAGCTTTATCTATTTTTAAATTCTGTTTATACATATACAATTTGTTTAAACATCCCCCAAAATCCAGGGTAGGAAGTTTGATCTGTAGCTCAGGTATAATCCAGGCCAGGTAACTCATTTTTGGTATCTCTAATTTTCAGGTAATACATTACTTAATCAAATAAAACAGAGTGTATGATAAACACATTTATTATATAGGTCACAAAACTAATACAGTAACTACACACAGAAAACTAAGCAATAACTTGAATAAGCCCCACAAAGTTCTATATTGAATGAGACAAGCTTGACTGCTTGCTTTAAAATGCAACATGTTAAATAGCTTTTAAAGTTGAAGAAACCTTTTTCCAAACTAACTCTGTTGGCAACACCAAAATACTCAGAACTGCTAAACCCTGGTTTCCTCCAATTTAAATTAGTGAAAGGTTGATTTAAATTTTAATCTACCAGGCTGGAGTACAGGAGTTTAACCTGGAATTAAATTTAAATCCTGTTAATTAAAGTGTTATATAGGGACCAATATGACAGATTGCAGACACAAGATTTTGAATTATATATATATATATAATATATAACTTAAAAACTAAGACCTCAATGATTTCATAGTACACACTAATAAACACATCTAGGAGTTCATGAATACCCATATCCATGGCTTCTGTTCAGCAAAACTATATAAAATCATAATTCTACCATTACTATTAGTAGTGAGCTCCAGTGGCTTTGCAGCTAAGCACCCAGCACTTGAATCTTTGGTAATTACACAACAAATTCCCATTTTTCAAAATTGCTAAAATTGAACATTTAAGAAGCCAAACGTTTTAAAAAACTTTTTATATATCCTTATCATAAGTAAATGACTGATGACACCCAACATAGCAATGGCATAATATTTTTCCTCACCACATTCTTCCCACGTGTGAACAAATCAAAGCAATTCCCTGCTGCGTGAACTATAATGTATATTATCTAGTAGATACTTAAAAATAGCCGAAAATTTTCTGAATACACCCAAATGAAAACGAAGTTACTTCAGCAAATTATATAATTACTTTCAATATATAAATGGATACAGGTTTATTATCAAAATTCAGGAACAACCACCTTTTCAACAGTTTTCATCTGAAAATGGACGATATTCAATGGTTTTTGGGTACCCTTGAACAAATTTTCCAAATTGAAGGGTTTTAAAGGATATGCGCGAACCCTGTTGTCTGGCCGCCATATGTTATGTATACACAATATTTCCGATGTCGGCATGATTGATTCTGACTCTGATTTCATCATGGATGTATATGCACCAGACTTATCCATGATGTCATCTGTTACTGGATCATTTATGGTTCCTATAGTTTGCAACGAGTCGTCAGTGTTGGTTCCTACTCAAGAGAATACTTCTGAACATGATATCAAAGCAACATGGACCAGAGTGAGTGCAACAAGACAGCGAGGTTGTGTTCACTTGACCTCTTCCCACAGATACTCCTACACCATCTCCAAGGAGTGTCAAAATGCCATAGACTGGGTGTGTAGTGTGCATAAATTAGTGTGATGCAGGGTCAGAGTCAAAGAGCAAAACAGCATATACTATTCAGGTGAAATGCAACACTGTCATCTGCCTATGACTGGAATGACGGAAGCCTGCAAAGTCAAAGCTCTGATAAAATCAGATGCAAAGAATCAACCTGTCACTTCTGCCACACAGATAATCGAATCTGCCATGCCGGAGATCATTGATCAGGACCTCCCATGCCAAGCCTTATAACAATCACCAGCATTGCATTGAGACTGCAATCGATAACATGCCAATGGCAGACCCAAGCACCTTGTGTGCCAGATGATCATAGTACACATTTATAAAAGCTCTATGTATATTTTGTATATGTAAATGATTGTCTGTTGAATAAATGAAGTAATGAAAACAAATATTGTCTTTTTAAATACTATATTTATCCACCGTAATCAATCAGTAAATATTGTTCAATAAAAGAAACTAGTCATGATGAAATCAAATACTGTCTATTTAAAATACTAATTACGAAAAATCAACGGCCACGTGTCCAAATGAAAATGCCTGTCTGCTGAGTTAAAAGTAATTAAGCCACTTGACTCATGAAATTGGTGGCCAGTTGTCCATGGTGGCCAGTCGTCCTGCAACCGTTGTCACTACCTTGAGTGTCATAATATTTTGTGTTATTAATGACTCAAGGAGTAAAACTGATGATTAGAAATTAATACAGTTCAGTGATAATGAAGACTAGATCGAACTAATGGGCAACTTGAGATGTGTTGCACTTTTAAAACTTTATTGATATTATTAATGTTTGTAAGTGTATCAATTGATAAGTGGTCCATGAACATTCTGCAATGGCACATTTTAACTGGGTGATCTGGGAAGAGACTAAGAAATTAGTAGAATGATATATCATTATATGTCCTATCATATATTATCATTATAGCAGTATCATAGTTAGTATGGGACTGTCACTGGGTGACATGTATTCTAGATCTAATATCATCTAAATATGTATAACAAACTTCACCCAGTTTGGATTAGCTGAAACAACCATAAAATATGACTCTCGGCGTTAGACTTAGTGTAATCAGTTGCAACTTACTGAGGTAATATGTTCTCAAGAGTCAAGTCAGAAGACAAGTCCACTGTCACGTCACGGGACAAGTGAAGTGCAACACTGACTGAGTCTGAGGAACTGTGAAAACGACTTCATAATTATATCTTAAATTAATACATATGACACCCTTACCAACTGTCCTCCTCTTCCAAATTTTCTAGACTTGTAACATCTAACAATTCTACATCGTCTAAAGATATGTCCGCTATTCCTTTTTGTTTATCCTTGCTAATTTCTTTATATCCATCAATCTTTCCTGTTAATTCCGTATTTTGAAGCTTGTGGTTTGTATTATTCTTTAAGTACTGATTTCTTTCTTCGGTTAATCTTTCAACTAGCTTTTGTAATTTGCGAACCTCAGCTTCAGGGTCTAATAGTCTTTCTGGATCACCTAAAGTCCCACTCATCCTGTCAAAAACTATATGTTTTATTCCTACTTGAGAACTTTGTCTTCTCAAAACCAAAACACGAAGTGGTCTTCCATTGCTGACCTATAATGGTGCATCATGGGAAACAGTGCGTCACAGATACAAAGCGAATAAAATCATTGCGTAAATCTAGCCGATTATGAAAATAAAGAAACCGGAAATGATCGTCTTGGTTTTTCAGCGTATTTTAAAAGATGTTGCAGTTTGGGTTTATTTTCATACAACACCGTTTTATTACGTGAATGTTTTAACAGGTGGTGAAAAAATAAATCAAAGAAGTAATTTCTAAGCCAAGAATTAACAGAATAACTTTCGCATTCTGGAGTTGTCGCAGTTTTGGGTGGTCGACTAGTTATTAATATAAACTAAAGAGGCTTAGTAACAAGAACATGAGAATGTGAATGGGGTTTGTGACACATAAGATTGGTCGAGGTCAAATATAAATGAGGTCATGAAAGGTCAAGGTCGTGACCCCACATTCATTATAATAATGGTCACGTGATGCTTGACGTTGAGGTTACACTTTTCTTATTCAAAATGGCTGACTGAGGGAAAGCGCGCCGTATTACTGTAGTGGCAATTTTCAAGAAACGTTAATGCATCACATTATATACCACAAGTTACAGTAGGCAGATTAGTATTATTATTGTTACTACTGGAATAACCATAGAAACACTATGAAATATGTCTGAGAGTGCCGAAGAGAAACACGAACTCGCAGAAAGAATTGATGGCGCGCCATCTAGCGATTTGAAAGAAGATGCAAATGGTTCTCTAGAAGCCGGGAAGAGGTATTGTTTTTTTTTCTGTTTTCACTTCTAATATCAGCCATACAATACGACAGCCATTGCTCTTTGGCGTTCATATTCTGTAATTCGTAAGTATAATATGTCGTGATGTTGTATTGAAAGCGTGGATTTTGCTGGCGCCTTTGTGTAGATCTACTCGTTGGCGTAACGTTCTCGGTATTGTCTTTCCTCTGTGCGCTTTCTAACTGCTGAGTTTATGCGCTACGAGTGCCAGCCTTGAAATTGATGAAAGTCATGCATCGCATCTTTCAGTTCCAAACTAGACAAAGTGTTAAACCGACTTCAAGGGCATGGCAGTGCAGAACACTCTCGTGAAAGTTCACCAGATCCTTCTGTCAAGGTATATTTACCCCTTAATAATAGGCATATCATAATTATCCTGGGGGATAACTAGACTATACACGGATATTGATGCAAATAAGTGGATCGTATTTTACCCCGATTTTCTTCCAATTCCATTTGTCTTTTTCTTTGTGTTGGCGTGCTTCAGCCTCCATTAAGCAAAGAATGGTTGCCACACTTCATGTTACACCCTTAAGGTAATGATTGTTATCTATGTGTTCAAGTATATATGCGTATGTATGTATATATATATATATATATATATATACATATGTATGTATGTATGCCTTTTTTTATCAATAGCTGTCAAAATTATTAATATTATGCTCTGTGGAGTGATCTGATTTCACCCAGAGAATTTAATTATGAAATTGGCTATTTGTTTGAGATTTCTTTAAGAGGGATGACTACATCTATTTACCTTCTATCATTTCAAAATTCCTTGACTTTATTTCTGACCTATATGTTTTATTTTTATTAGGATTGTGGAAGTGGAAGGTCATCAAGAAGGTATGAATGGGATAGTCTTGTTCCTGTGGGTGAAAAAGTGTTTAGACTTGCCTGTATTAGCTGCCTGCCCTATCACAGTGATGATTCCCTATCCTTATTTGAAAATAATGTAGATTTGTTTGCATCATTCTTGTCATATGTCAGAGATATCTGCTAATGATATTCCTGTTGATAAATTACAGAAAACCAAAAGTAACCCGGAAGGTCATAGATGATGAAAACCCTGCTCAGGAAACAAGCCAAGAAGATGATGTAGTCGATGATGCTATGAATCTTGCTATCCAGGTCAGTTTTGATGGATGGAAATTATTTAATCTGCTTTAGGATGTAGATTCCTCTGTGTTTTGAAAGTCAGCTGTTTATTCAGGTATCTTCAGTTTTCTTGTTACAGCAATAGAATGTATTCATAATTTTTACTGTCTTTAAAAAAGATCTAATTGTCTACCTGTAGTATCCTGAAGCATGTTAAAAGAATGATGAACATGTATTGTAAATATACAGTTTAACTACATCTTTACCAGATTGTTTCTTTTTTCTTAAATTCTTAGCTTGAGCTTTCTCTGTTCAGAAATATTTGGTTTCTGGATTAAAATTCATTCTTTGAATCTCTTAATTTGTCTTCATTTTCTCTAACTTGTGGGGTTGCAATGCCCTGATTGTCTGTGTTTCTTGCATAAGAGAGTCGACCACAAATGATGAATTTGCTTGTTCAACATTTTTTCTGCTATAGCTAATATTGACATTTTCTGTTAGCTCATGTCTTGCACAGAGTCACATAGAATAATTAAATTTTGAGGACTAATACAGCTATATTCACAAATATCATAAATAAGTTCAAAATGTGAAAACCCATATATTAAATAATCCAGTTCAAAGTGCTGATTAATTGACTTTTAAAGGCCTGTGGGCGCCGCCATTTTGAAGCTAGACAGAGACTGGAAGCTCCTGAATGCAGCCGTCACTTCAGTGTATCCGGTTAACCTGAAGTCTGTAGAGCCTGTACAAAAGCATGTAAACAAGTGTGAGCAAAGAATTATTCTAGAACTAAACAGCATTATCTCGTTAAAATTATGTCATGACTGACATACAACCATATCAATTTGAGTCGGAAGGAACCTGGCAAGAGGAAGATGATTCGAAATGGCTCAGAAATTAATGCTCAAGAGAAACTATAATCTGCATCAGTCTAGAGAGCACCAGTGTGATGTCACAGCATTTCAGTTTTCTCCTTCCCATCTTAGAATCTGGCTTCCAGTGCAGCCGTAATGGTGGCCCTCTAGTGATTTGGATTATTTCCCTGTATCTATGATAATCAGGTATATTTTGTGACTATTATTGTGGAAATTTTGGTTACTGTTATAAGGATTACCTAGTTAAAAAATATTTTCTGAGGGTGGACTGTCCCTTTAAGTTGGTGATTATTTTCTTTAGCTGTCTTAGTTAACTTTTTTTCAGATGGCCAAACAGTTAATGTGTCACTCTTTGAACATAATAATAGGTCGTTATCTTTTTTATGCATGATACCAATTCTTGGCATGTTGCATCCTGTTATGGCTCCAATCGTTAATGTGGTAAATGATTCAGTTAGCTTTTCTCTAATGGAATCAAACACAGCTTGGAGAAAAGAACAGTCCTTGCTTCTTATCTTCATGAAGCTCCAATATTCCATTGTCTTGAAGATGGAAAATTCCTTGAACCACACAGCAAGCTAAAAAAAAAAGATCCAGTTAATTATAATATGAGTATAAATGGTTTGGATCTGGTTTTTATTATTTGCTACTCTTAGCTTTAAATGCAGTATATAGTTTAATTTAAACTAAAAAATATTATTTTAAATATAATTATCTTGTCATAAAGAGCAAAGTGGGACTGAGTACAATTAAATACATACTTAAGTCGTTTCCCTTTTCCCTTCATTCTTGAGCAGTTTAAACTGAAGAAGTCTCTTTATCATACTAAATGCAGGAGGCTCTGTGGGCTGTTCCTTTCTTTTTGGGATTAATGTTTTCTTTAAGACCTCGTATGTCTCATTAGCTGATATATAAATATGTATAGTCTTTTATAAACATCTACAATCAATCAGTCAATAAAAGTTAACTCAGTCATGCAACAGAACCACTATTTAAGAACACTTGTAATTGTGCAGTATTTTATAAAGAGTGTGCATTAATGTTAAATATTTTCATTGTACAAAAGGTATGAACCATATTAATTGAATTTTGTCAGTGAGCTACTTTCCAGAGTATAATAAAAAGTTCTATTTTAAAACATTTTTTATTTAGATCCGACTACAAAAATGGAAATCTGTCAATGAAAAGTTACTCAGTTTTGTCAAATAACCTTAGGGAGCCATATAATCAAGCACCTTTAGGTACCTGCTCATATCTGTAATGTTTAACTTTTGAAAAAGTCTAGATTATGCCATTTATCTGTAGCTCCTACTATATTAACATTACCAGATGAAGAGAATAGTAATAATGTATATTAATAACGAGTCCTAACTACCAGGAGTCATTCAAAGGCTCCATACAGTGATACCCCAAATAAATTGTCAAACATTTTGAACACATGAAATAGCAAAGAAACATTATCGAACATCACACTTCTGAATCATTTAAATTTAAAAGACAAAACTGAACTTTTTGTTTTCAATAATCCTATATTATTGCCAGAAAGATAAACATGGTCTATAAAACAAGTTGTATATATCTATGTTTATGCCGCCAAACGAATGAGATATGATGCTCTTGGGTGCAAGTTGTCTTGTTACAGATGCTTTTAAAATGAAAGTCATGAAATGTGCTACCGAGTCCAACAGCATTTATCCATAATTAAAAAAATCAGATGATTCTATATATAACTATTGATTTTCATAATAAAGCCATGTATAATTATCATCAACTTGTTTCACTTCTATTTTTACTGCATGAGTTTAAATCTGGCCATTAAGCTGACCCCTAAGATAAGGGTAATAATATTGACTCAAAGTATCATCTTAATGGCTGGGATAATACAGAAACTGATCTAACTTAAAAAGAATTACAGCTAAACATTATATACAACTTTTTATTTGATGTTTACATGGATAAACCAAAGTAGATATGATAGATCTAGTGTGTTTCCCTTTCACTATTTAAATAGTTGTCAACAATACATTATGTATGTATTGTATACCAGATATAAGTAACAGAGTAATTATTATTAGGTAAATCTGAAAATGGGTGTTTTAATGTATCAGATGTATGCACTTAAATTTTAGCAAACTAGACCTCTGAATAAATGCATATTAAATTGAATTTCAGACAAATTATTTGTTTAAATCTACAGCCAACTCAATTTTCCAAATAATCTGTCATCATAATTATATGCATCACAATCAAAAACATTTTGGAAAAAGGAGATTGTCTACATTTTTATTTGCTTATTTCCTCACAGTTGAGTGTGTAATTGTATTCAAGTGACTTATACTTTCAAATTGAGCTCCTTCTGCAATAAAACATTGGTTTATTAAGGTGTATTATCTATTTTCACATTGATGTCTACATACAGCTCTCCATCTATGACTATGGTGTAACAAGATAGTCTTTTGTGACCCCTTTTCTCTCAAAAACTTTAAACCATATGATACTGGCCCCTCTACCTGTATGTATTCTAGATAAGGCTAAATATAAGGTTTGGGATGTCCCCATTCATGTTGAATTTGCATTGAAGAAATAGAAAGAGGGAGGGATATAAAAGGTTGTACATTGGATATAAAAGGTTATACATTTTGGCAATGAAAGTTACAAATGATCCCAAAATAATATATTTTTTTTTTATTCGGGGGGGGGCATGAAAACATCTGGAAAACCTTGGACGCAAGTCCTAATACATGATCTACTGCAGGTAATGTAGATCTATAGCTTGATGAATTCACCTTGGGGATAAAGTGGAAGGAAATACAATATTTCATGGTAAGAAGACACCGATCCCAATGGTGGCAAATATAAGGATTGGTGTTGTGCTGGATCAAACATCATTAAAGCAAGATGCTAGTGGTGTATCTGTGAATTTTCTGTTGCCTCCATGGGCAAAACAGGACTGCAACAACATATATAGACTGGAGAAAGGGAAAGAAAACCAATCAAGCATTTGCAGACAATGTTTAGCAGCAAGCATGATTTGACAAAAGCTGAATTATAATGGACATTGGCCTTGGCATACAACAATATACCATTCAGATTTTCTGATACACTTTCAAAACTTCTACCAGAACATCTTACATTATGCTTGGTGAGACATTCAATGAGGAACTGAAGGTGGAACTCAAAGGAACAGTTGTGTTGTTAGGCTTGGATTAGGGTAATTATACAATTGATGATAAACAGTTGTCAGGTACTATAATGAAAGCAAACGTGAAGTAGTGACAGATTTTCTTGAGCGTAAATATACTGTCCACCCAAAAGCCGAGGAAATTATAGATCACATAGTAAAATACTCAACAAATTTGGTGTGTGGTAAAAGGCAACAAAAAGTTTGTATTCAAACATCTGAAAGACATGATTCCAAACTTACTGGATTTGGGACGGTGTAGTTTGCATCATGTTATGAATGCAATGCGAGCAGGTGTCAAGAAAATGCCAAGAGCAGTTGACTATTCTAATTATATCTACTATTATTTTGAGAATAGTACCACACACACAGCAGACTACAAGAAGGTGCAAAAAGAAGAAAAATCTCCTACCTTATTATAAAAGCAACGACTTACTTTGTCCTGCAGTCCTCGTTTCCTGTACTTTGAGTACAGTGTGCCAAGGATTGCTGGATAATCTAGTCATTTGTTTTTTTCCAAACTCATCCCCATGTAACTTTATCTCCTTTATTTTTTATTTCAAGTCTGTGGACACACTGATATTTAATATCTTAATATCAGAATAAGTTATGAAAACAGGTGGCCAGGTCTTTGTCTAAGTTAATAGTATTTGAGAGGATGTTTTATTTTTATGTAGTACTTTATTCACAACACTAAAAACAGTCCTTTGAATTCCCTTGCTATTTCAATATGTTACTGTTAGCAGCCATCTAGGCGCTAGTGACCTAGAGTCTAGATCTAGATGCAAACGGACATCAATCGTTATTTTGATTTGAACTCATGCAGTCAAATAGAAGTGAAACAAGTTCATGATAATTATACATCGCTTTATAATGAAAATCAATATTTATATGTAGAATTATCTGATTTTTGTCATTATGGATAAATGTTGTTTGACTCAGTACTGCATTTCACGAAATCAGTGCCGGTAACAAGACATCCCATACTCATGAATTGATACATTTTACAGTGCATTTAGAATTATGGATTTTGATATCTGCCTGTTTGTGATATGATTAGCTTATTCTACATCTGGAGTCATCTAAAATAATAATCATTGTTTACTGCTGTCATAAAAAATGTCATTATTTGATCATTTAAGCTGCATTTCTTTCAATCCACTGAGATAGCTTATTTTTACAGTAACCTACCTAACCTTTTTTTAGCAGATGCAAACACCACTGTTTAATCATGTATTAGAAGCTGGTCAACAATACTTGCTATGAATATTCAGTAGGCAGTGGATGTTCGCGATAGATATCTTATTTGGGCTCTGTTATATGTGTTTACACAGTGCATAGCTTCTTCCCACTCCCTTGATGTGCACAGTTTGTCATGGAAGCTATAACTGGTTTTTAGGTCAACTTTAAGCCTTACATTCTGATTCCCTTATTGGGAAATGTTACTTTGATTAACTGTTGAAAATGTATGGCACTTTCAGTGGTGTCTGCTGTAAATGTGATAGAATATATGTTGCTATGTTCATCCAGTTGTAGGGGGCACCTCCATGGTCTAGCAGTAGCGTTTTGGACCAGAGATCACTACCACCCGTGTTCGAATCTCGGCGTGTGCATATCTGAAAGTTGTTTCATCTTTGACTTCGCTTCATTACCTTTGGAGGTTGCTCGGCCCATTTAGCCTACCAAGTGCACAAAAGTGGGCGTAAAACATCAATCATCATCCAGTTGTATGTTACTTTTCTCTCACCATAGGAGTTTCTGAATTCATCTTCAATGGATAAAGTTGAAAGGTCTGGAAATCAGTCGGGTACTGTTAATAAGGATAAAAACAGTGAAGGAAAAGAAGAATCCATTGATGTTGATGAGCATGGTAACCTCATATTACCAGAAGGTTGGTGATTTATTTCAGTTAATGGTATTAGAGTTGCATTTTTAATTTATACGCCCTGGCATATACAAACTATTTTTTAAAGAAGCAATTATTTGTAACATAATATCTGTCACAATCTTACACACTATATTATTTATTTTCAAGATGTGTGTACTGCCTTGATTCTATTCAAGTAAAAAATATTGTGCATCATGTTTAACCAAACAAGGTTTACCTGGTATTGAAGTAAATCTTTTAAATTGAGAATTTTGCACTTGACAGGAAGGGGAAAACCTTTTTCACTGATTGTAGTTTTTATTTTCTAGAATTAAGGTAACATGCTGAATCATGTGTCTGTCTGCAACATATTATAGTATTCATGTGTCTGTCTGCAACATACTATAGTATTCATGGTTGTTTACCATTAGTCATAGAGAATATATCCTGAAAGATAATTAAATTTACAGGTGTGTGTGTGTGACATAGTTAATGAATGTGTTGAAGGTCTGCTTTTCAGATAAATGATATGTCAAATTTATTTTACTTTGTTAATTTTTATGCAGTTTTGTTGGTGAAAAGGGGGTATGTTAGTTTTTTTTAATCTTTGTATATTTATATTTTGACCAATTTTTTAACATTTATGCAATGGCAGGTTGCTTAAAAAGAATCTATAGTAGCTTCTGAAATGTCCAAAAATTGTGAAGGTGGAGAGTGGCATATATTATCATATAGATTATCATCCAATATCTGGTTTGAAGTGATTTTGTGATTTATATTTTGATTTATATTTTGGTTTATTTTCTTCATGATAGACATTTAATGTTCTTAAAGTACAATTAAAAGGTATGTATGTGAGAAATGTATGCAGACAGGCACAGATTTACTGTAATTATTTACCAGCATTTTTAAACTGGAGGACACAAAATTGACAACACAAAATTATGAAAAAGGGGGGGTCCCATTTAGTTTTCTTTCACAAATATGGTAAATTGGTTTGGCCATGATGTTACTTTTAAAGAGCATCTTTTATTAATAAATCTCATTTAAATCATTGTTTAATATTAGTATACAAAATAGGACAGGCACTGGGCTTAAGATTCAGCTGGGTGCCATTTATGGTTATTGTTGTTGGTACACCTTTGTCCTGTTGGCCTTCAGAATATCCCAAATAACATTTGGTTGGCTAGAATGCTTTTGGGGGACAACGGTTATTAGCTTGAATTGATTTACCTGAGATAACATTGCGAAATGCTAATGCCTCATAAATGAGCAGCACTTAGACTAGTTTTATGTTTGAAAGCATATACGAAGCCTTCTATTGGACCCAGGCAAATGATTTTGATTGATTGTTCACCAACTGTTGTGTAAATAAGAATACTCTGAATAACAGTAGTTGCAATGTCTGACTCTGAAGTCTAGCTTTGTTCAGTAGATTTGATTTCATTGTAGCTATCTATGACATGGTTACAGGTATTGTTGCAGCTATTAGTCTTTTTACTGGATACTTACTATCACTTCTGAATTAACACCTTTTTGGCTAATAGCATTAGCTGTGATTCTATTCAAGTGAGATCCAGATGTCACCTAAGAATGTCTTTGAATTTATATTATTTAATATATTCACTTTTCTTAGATATATCTAAAAAAGAACATCTCAATGATAGAATTATGCAGATTTAATTAGGCTGTGATTACTGGTGATCTTTCGAATAATTCAGATAGCATTATATATATAGGTCATAGATGTTTGTGTTTATGATCTGTAGAATCTTGGTTGACATTTCTTCAGAATACCTACACAAACACCCATGTTATAAGATCTTTTGTTAGACACACAAACAGTTGTTGGGATTCATTTCAATTCATTAGGTCCATGATGAGGTGTGAGTTGATGGTAATACTGGGTAAGCAATACATCAGTACACTGCAATATTACATGGTGCAGGTACCAAGGCTTCTGTGTGGAGGTTTCGTGACATCATTAGTAATGTTTAGTGTTTTCATATTCTCTGAAAATAATAGTTAAATAAGACACCAAGGTTATTCACCACTGAAGCTAAGATACCACTGTGTCTTTATTCTTGACAACAATATCCTTGATATGTAGTTATAGCAATTATTGTAATCCTGTGCAAGAGAGAGCGGGGTTAAAATCATTACTAGGTATGGTGAGTACGTTAATAGTTGAAAGTTTGTTTGAACGAAATGTCTGAACAGGGTGTTTTTATATATGTAAAAAACTGTTGATGGCCTAGAATTTCTACGTATCTGCAGATAGTTTTTTGCCTCCAACTTTGGTTTTTCAAAGCAGATGGATAAATTTATGCTGTTGGTTTTCCAAAAATGATTATCCATTCTTATCATATGATTTAACATATTCCTAGGTACTGTTGTTGTGGAACCTGAGGCTGTTACTGACAGTAAGCCAGTGTTTAAAGGACCAGAATTCAGATCCAGTGACAACCCTTTTAGAAAATCAAAAGGTAAGTCAAAATTTATCATGGCAAAATGCATTGCATCGGTTACCAACTGTGGTTTCGGGTTAGCAACAGCTATGGTGCCCACTGTTAATAGGGATGGTAACTTTTCACAAATAGTAAATACTGGAAATCTTTCAGCAAATTTTTTCATATTACATGTAGACCGAGACTAGTATTTCAGCTGAATGGTTGTATCTTTCCAAAGGGTTTAACACAATTACTTATCAAGATATAACACAATGATTGAGCTGACTGATTTTTTCAGATGAATGACACAGCTAAACCATAGTTATTCTGGTTGACTTGTAGGGGATTTTTAGCATGGGTTTTAATTAATTAAATAAATGATTTTAAAATTAAGCGTTTAGCTCAATTTAAATTCATTTTAATGAAGATTGATCGTGGTTGGCTCATTAATGTCACCTGGTCACGGAAGTTTCAGTCCATGCGCTTGTGTTTACATCTGCTTTGCCTCCATGTGCTGGTGTTTCACAAATAAAAATACAACAAAAACACCATTCTTTATTCAACGCTGGTAATAAATTATAACTTCGCTTAATTCGGTGATATTGTGGAGGTTTGTTGGGACAAGTAAATTTCAGATGGGACAAGTAAAATTTTTCAGCACTTGTCCTAAAGGACAAATGGATCTCAAGAGTAAGTGTCGTGCCCTGATACCAGCTAGTTAGGATCACAAAAGAGCCACATGATGACGATGTTAGTATAAATGAGCATTCACAGAAGATTATATTTAATAAAAATGCCTTCATTTGGGTATGGTGAGTCCTTGTTTTGTCTCAACATTAATCACTCTGAAAATACAAGTGATATGATCAGATGAAACATGGCAACAGTAATACAGAAATTTGAAACCACCCTGGAGCTTTCAAGCACAGAGCACTGCATTATATGTGATTTAATCATATCAAAAAATAATTTTTTATTCAGTTAAAAATAGCTGAATTCCCCAAATTCTTGCCAACCAAGAATGATTCAAACTTTACCTATCTTGCTGGCCAGTAAAGATTTTGTGCAGGTATGTGTGTCTGTGACACTAGATTATTTACAAAATATAACATGTGTTCTTTCTTTTTTAAATTCAGGTGATATTGATTTGAATTTAGTTCACTGTACTGCCTGCAATCATCAGATTAATACCAATTCTGCTGCATCTGTAAAAAGACATCCTGTGCTCAAGGTGATTCTTTGCAAGGTAAATAGATGATGGAAGAAATATATTAAAAAAATTGTTATTTATGAATCTTGTTTAGCCTATTTGGCTAAAGAGCCAAAATTCTTTTAGCCAAAGCAAAAATTGGTTTTGCCATTTTTTGCCTCGCATCAAACTTAAGCTATAAATTTAGAAGCACATAAATATTGTCTATAATGATGATATATACCATAGTAATCCTTGCCGTTTTGGTAAAACTACCAATCGTCAATCATCTGCTGATCATTGATGCTTAACTACGTCATCTTTTCCACTGACAAAAACATTTGACATCTTGGCACTTACACATATGTTGCATCTGAAAAGTCTATTTTTATTAATTAACCAAGGAAAGGTCACTAACCAGTCAGATTTTATGAGTCGTGGCTTTGTAAGCTCATTATTTTGCCAGTTTTCTCTCCATTCCTGATTTAGCTTTTGATTCATAATTAAGAAATTTATATAAATGTACACAATAAAAATGACAAAAATCGGTTGATGAATTCCTGCAAACAGCAGAATATCAGAACAAACCTGTATGTTGAAGTTAAGATTCCATATATGCAGGATGTGATTTGTATGATTTTGTATAAACATTTTCAGTACAATTTGCTGAAGATTTTCATATTAAGAGCAGTACAGTAGCAGCTAGTTTCATAGAACAGAAGAATGATTGTTTACCTAACATCTATTCCAGCGTTGCTACAGTTGGTACACCAGTGATGAAATTATTCAGGATAAAGATGGCATGGATGAACAATGTCGCTGGTGTGGCGATGGTGGTGATCTTCTTTGCTGTGACTTCTGTCACAATGCCTTCTGTAAAGCATGCATTAGAAGAAACCTTGGTCGTGGAGAGCTTTCTGCATTGCTGAATGCAGGTGAGTGTATATCTTGATATTTTTCCTGAGGTTGGATTTTTTATGTATATCATTTTATCTTAAAATGACTATGACTTTTTATTGTTCTAGGTGAAGACTCAAAGTGGCATTGTTATGTCTGTGATCCAAAGCCACTTGCAGAACTCATCTACAATTGCACGCAGATTATTGAAGCAGTTGAACAGCGAGAAAGAAAATTACGTGAGAAAGAATTTAGAAAGGATGAAGATCGTAGGAAAAAGAGGTCACCACCTGATCATCTCAGGCAACCTACGCGGAGATCGGGAAGGGTCACTACGCCAGTAGTGAATCGACAGATGACTCCACACCGTTCTCAAACTGTCATGAATTTATTAAAATCTGCACAGCAGAACATCAGCCCAAAACAGCCTCATCCTGTTGGTGTCATTAAAGCAGTTAATCAGACACCAAAAGCCATGCAACAAATGGCGATGAAGGCGGGGGTTCACGCACCTGGACATCCGGGTGGTAATAGTACCTTTGTTGAGTGGAACTTTAGGATCAGTGAGAACAATGTCATGCCTATTATAGACAGGGCCATGATGGTCACTGAATCCATGCATATGCTACTTTCCTCGCTTCGTGACGATGTACAAAAGGCTAGTGCAGCCAGTTCATCACAGCGAACTATCATAAAGGGTGAATCAGCTGGGAAACTGCGTCGAGCACTGACTGCATTTAACAAGTCCTTCTTTGACTTAGGTATGTTCAGCCAGAAAACCTCAGCACCTGTCACTGTGAGAAAGATGATTGATGAACAGGTGAAATACAAAGCACAACCGAGAGCTGTCCAACAGCCAGTCAGACCAGTACAGCTTGTCCAGCATGGGCAGCAGCTTGTCATGCTACCTACTGGGACAACCGTCGTTCAGACCACAAAACAGTTGCAGCCAAAGCAGGTAATCACAAAAAAACAGTTCCATAAGCCAAAACCAGTTGCCAGTGGAGAGGTCATCGAATTACTTGACAGTGATGACGAAAGTAAGCCAAAGACACAGAATAATACTGATGATAGTGCAAAAAAGACTAAAGTTACTGTAGGTGGGCCAGGACATAAACTGAAGGGGCCACTATCAAAGAGGAAGAAAATTGAGGAAATCGAGGCAATGAGGGAACAAAAAGCCAGAGAGAAGCAGAAAGAGGAGGAAAGAAGAGGTGAAAAAGAAGAAGAAGAAGGGGGAGGAGCTGGTGGAGAAACAATCGAAGAGGAACAAGATGCAGTAAAAGAGGAACCAGTTGTAGTAAGGGAGGAACCGGTTGCAGCAAGACAGGAACAGGATGCAGTAAGAGAGGAACAAGATCCAACAATACCAGCTCAAGATGCAGGGGGAGAGCAAACAGGGGGAGGGGAAGAAAATCACCTGGTTAGCGAAGACTGTGAAATGCCTTCTAAAGATGAAAATGAGAGTAAAACAGCAGATACTGAGAATGTCAACCAGACAGCAGAGGAAGAGAAGAATGAGCCGAAAGAGGAACAAAAAGAGGATGCTTTGGTACACTTAGATGATGGTGATCAGAAGAAGAAAGAAGCTGAAGCAAAGTCATCCGCCTCTCATAGCACTGATAATGAGGAGGGGGATGATAGTGGTGATGACGATGATAGTGGTGATGACGACGATAGCGGTGATGACGATGACAGCGATGATGATGATGACAGCGGTGATGATGATGACAGCGGTGATGATGACAGTGATGATGATGACAGTGGTGATGACAGTGGTGAGGACGATGATGATGAAGACACTCAGGCAGATGACGCATCTAATGATAAACATTCTGCATCTGATAAGAAGGTTGACCAAGGTGAGACCACTGCAAAGCATTCACACGGCAAAGAAGCGGATGATGTTGATGACCTGGAAAACTTCAAGAATATAGAGGAGCAACTCAAACAGCTTAATGGCAGTGTTGAAGAAGGATCCAAATCTGGCTCTGGGCATAAGGATGGTGACCTTAAGACAGCAGAGGACATTCAAGACAAAGAGTCAAGTGATGAACAGGCTGATGATTCATGCTCTTCAGCAGAGAATGAAAACATTCCACAAGTGGATGGTGCCCATGATAGTTTTGGTTCAAGCAGTGAGAGCAATAGCCCCTGGCAGGAATCTGGTGCAGAGTCCCCACACCAAAATGGTTGTCACAGTTCACCGCTTCTAAATTTAGATAACCTTTCCAGTAGTGAAAGTGATGAGTGTAATAGTGAAATTTCCTATGCTCTTGAACTTCAAGGAGATGAAAACGTTGTGGTTAACAATGAATATTCACCTTGTTCAGCTGACATAAATAATGAACTGGATTTGAATAATGAACAGGACATTGAGTCTAGCTCAGACTGTGAAACCGGTGCTGTTTTATTGGATTCTAAGTCAGATGGTAACGTTAATAGTGTCACTGGAGGTGCTCAAGAAGATGCAGCTACCTCCGTCATAGATGGCAATGGACTAAATCCATTGCCAACATCGCAGAGAAAGCGAGAGGATATTGAGGCTCAGCGTGAACTTCATCGAGAGCTTCTTGATGAGGAGAGTGAGGATGAAGAGAATGGGGATTCAGACTCTCTTGGTGTAGAAGGTGAATCTGTATCTGAAGATAATAATGTCTCTGACTGTGATTACCAACCTACTGGGATTAAAAATCCACCGAAGCAGATTGACAGATTAGAGAAACAAATTAAAAAAAAGAATAAAGGTGAGTGATGGCATAAGTGTGCTGAAATGCGTTTGTTTAACACAGGCTGTGATGTATTGTTAACTACCATAGGATGTTGGTAACTTCTAAATCAAGTGTAGTGATGTAAGAATACAAATATTGTATTCCACAAACAATTTTGAGAATCAGTAATTTATGTTTCATAACTTAAAACCTAATCTTGAATGTTTACTGAATATGAGAGAAATGGTTGTTGCAAATTTTTTTATCTTTCTAATTTATACTGGCTATTTTAAAGTAAGTGATAACGATTATGAGGTCCATTTTGTGGGCCAAAAGGATTGTCAAATTTGATAACCTTTTTGATATGTTTTATCTATATCTAATATTTAAGTAAATTTATCTGTATTCTTAGAATTATACATCCACTGGTTAACCTATAAATCAGTCCTTGGTTGATTGTTATTAACGGTAATGTTCGTTGCCTTGCATTTTCAGAATTGACCATAATATTTTTAAGTAGAATCAGTAGTTTCTTCAAGCCTCAAGTATGATGTGTAATTAACATGTGAAACTTGAATAGTTCTCAAGATTACAAATATGTAATCCATCTTAATAAAATCAGTTGGCTGGCAGTAAAACTGATTTTCTGTAAATACCAATTTTGTGGAGGAAAAAACTTGGGATTATCCATGAAAGTGATGCTTTAGTATTCCGTTTATCGATTACACCCCTTGCTATCATCTAACTGTTTCATGTATTTTAAAGAGATTTGTGTAGAGCTGTCCTAACTGTTCTGCTCAATTTCCCTAAAATTAAGCTGAAAATGCTAGTAATTGGGCTCATTCTTTGTCACTAATTCTGGGACTATCCCTAGCAAATCAGATATATAGCCATGTGGGTTAACACATCATCTGTCTGTATATCGTCACATTTGAATAGATTCAAACACTGCAGTAGCTATATAAATCAACTGGTGTTACATGGTGCCAACAACCCCATGAAGCTGTTCTCATTGGTTTCAAGATATCGGTGATTTGCATAATTTTCTGAACGAACGCATGTGCACCATTTATTTCCTACATGGAAGTGCTGAACTAGTTAACAAGCAAGATGATTTATAAAATAATAATTGATCGGCTGTTGTTGTTTTTTCTAACAAACACATTTTTCATTTTAACAATATTTTAAGAATTTCAGCATGCTCAGTCCATGGTAACTAAAGTAACTTTGGTGAAAGGTAATAAATATTTTGCATCAACTTTAAAGGCCATTTTCTCACTTCGAAGGGCTATGCCCCACACATGTTTGTCAGGCTATAACTTCAGGTAGATTCGAGGTATCTTCTTGCATGATATACCATCTGAAAGGAGAGATTCTGCTCTTGACAGTAATACTAATATCATATTTTGTTAGATGGGTCACATGTGATCTTATAGCACAGTACATATTGCAACTGTGTAGATCCAAACATCTTTCAGACATGGTCATTATTGTTTATGGTTGTTTATTCTCTATAATTCTGTATTTATTATATAAATAATTAGTTGAAATCCAGTTAATCTGAGGCAACAGGATTCCTACATAACCTGGAAAATAGCATTCATTTTCCAGGTCCTGGAAATGTCAGGACTGGAATTTTGAAACATCTTAAAATGTCCTGGATAAATCTACTTAGAACCAAACAAAAATATTATGCCTGTAGAAGAAAGGTGTACCAGTACATAGTCTTGATATTTGATGTTTGTTAAATTTTAGACTAGCTAGAAGGGGTAGAGAGGAGACTGTATCATAAAAATGTCAATAATCAGTCATACATTGGTTAAATATATACTTTTTGGAACATATCTTGATATATTACCTTTAAATCTTGTATACTTTTAACCCACCTATTCTCAAGTAGAGACAGGCTACTTTCTTGCCAATGGCAATGAGACACTGCTTTCTTCGGTCATTACACACAAAACATGATATTAGCAGTCATATCACACTAGTTAATGCTGTAAACAAAACCACTTCCACAACAAAGCAAAGAATGACGGTGCTTAAGACTTGGATATATTTGGCTGGTGGGATGTCACAAGCTTTTTCACTTGACTTGTTTTTGTGCACTGGCATCACTTCACAAGAGTGCTGTCATGCACTTGGTTCACCTTTAAGAAAAATGATTGGCGGGTATTGTTTGATAATATAAAACACTAAAATTAGAAGGGACTGAAAATCGTGTTGAAATTCAGATATCAGAGCCTTTAAGTTTAATGATTGTGTGTGCGTGTGCACACTGTAGCGAAGCACATGTTTTTGTACTGTAATTTCTCTTAATTCCAGTGAAGAAGAATGTGAGGGGCAGCAAAAACAAAGACAAGAAGATTCTTGCTGATGTGCGCCATGATCTCAGTGATAAAAGTGATGATGAGAAGAAACAGGTTAATGGTAAAAACAAACACCAGAAGAGCAAAAAAAAAGAAGTTTGTAGAAATGGTGAAGAAGAAGAAAAGAAAGTGAAAAAAATTGCTGGCATCAGAAGTATACAGGATAGCTCTGATGAGAATGAGAGTGGCAAATCTGCTGAATTGAGTCCAAATGTAAAGACTGGCAAGAAAAATAAAAATGGTCAGAACTCTGTTGAAAGTAAACATAGAAGCAAGTGTGACACATTAAAGAAAGCAAAGAACAAACTGTTAGAGCATGGCATGAAAACAAGAAAGAAATCAGATTTGGACAGTGAGATTGAACAACTGGCAAAAAGGCCGGTCTTGCACAAAAACAAAAAGACAGTTTCTGGTGAAAAGGAGGAACGGAACAGCAGTGATGAGGAAGAACAGAAAGTCAGCAGTGATAAAGAAGAACAGAAGAACAGCAAATTGGTCAAAGGGAAAGATATGGTTAAAGGTAAGCAATCATCACTTCTATATTGAAATATGACAAAAGGGATGATGATAAACTGAGTTATCTTGTTAGTCGTTGTAATCAGCCAGTAACCTTGAATTGTTGGGAGTTGTCTTCTAAAGGCTGAATGTTGCATTTTTCTGGCACGAGGCAGATTAAATGGGCCATACAACCTCCTACGGCAAAGTAAGGAATGAAATAGACTTCTGATTATAGCCAGACTGGGATTTGAACCCAGATGCTAGAGGTTTATGGCCAACCATGCTACTAGCTAAGCTATGGAGGTGCCCCACTTCTAAGTCTGTTTTTGATACTCAGTGCAAGTCAATTGATAAATGACAATTTGTTTTCCATATTTGACCAATACTCTGCTGATTCACTTATTCTTACCAGGTGTTCAGCATGGTAATAGTATTCATTGCTAAAGATTGACTAACTCCTTGTTTATTGAAAGATAACTAAATATCAATAAAATGCTGACTTAAAGCCAGAGGCCTTTGTTATGTGTGACAAACCACCATACTGAAAATGTGCAACCCTTATTTTTTTGCTTAGAACTGTTCATTTTTATTTAATAAAAATCACAGGAAGAGATATATCTTTAATTTCATATGTAAGTATAAACCTAGGCTTTCCCAAATAAAACTACAGCTCACTCCATCAACATTTGGTAGTATTAGAAAGAACTAAAGCAACAGTTTTCCAATGTCCATTCAGTGCTCAGACGCACAGTGTGGTCATGGAGGGATATATTTTTGTAGCTATGTATTTTACTTCTTCAAGTTTTGCATTATAATTCTGATAGATTTGCTAGGTTAAACTAACACGGCTGACATAATTATAATGAAATACATAACTATCATTCAATTATCAAACTTTTGCACATACCTACCTTTAGATAGGCCACTGCTGGCTATAAGCAGGTCTATAACAATGTATTTGACTTTATCTGTGGTCTGCTTCAGGCTTTAGAAAGTATATGTACTTGAAGATAATCTGCATGTTTGATTAATATTCATGTAATGGGCTAATGTTTTATAAATTTATTGTTTTATAGTCAAGAAAGTTGCAGAGTTGGTAGCAGAATTAAGCTCAGGTGAAGACAGTGAAGAGGATGTGGTTGATGACGATTCAAATGATGTGAGTTATTTCCTTTGAGAAGCTAGTAAATGGTGACTGTTAGATTTTGATATAGTCTGTTATTCTGGACAAGTTGTCACATCATGAGACATTATTGAATTATGATCTATAGACTGCAGTACCATTTATAAAGATTTTACTTTGATCCAGTTTTCAGTTCCTAGAATGATGCATTCTGGATATTAAAACAAATTCCAAGCCTTGTCATATTGTTAAATTTAGATTTTGATATAATTTTCAAGAAACCTGTATGTTACTAGAAAATGTTAGTAATAAAACTTTAAAAGCACAAGGCATAACACAATTTCATATTTTATACTAGTGTATTCTCTGAATTATACAAGCCCAGCTAAATTATTGGCAGGTCAAAACACCTCACGTCAATAATTGAATCATTTCTGTTTTCTCCTCCATTCATCAGTATAGTGACACATCATCTTATTCTAATTTATCTTTACACTGTCATCATGTTCCATGTTCATTAACGAGCATAATTGCCTTAAATTGATATCCAAACATTCACCTGGGTTTGTGTCATGTTTATCAGACTGACAATCTTTTTACTCACCAAGAGCATGGGGCAGGTGACAATTTTGTACCCTGGAACAAAACTATATGATCTTTTGTTATATCCATTATGGTTTGTTATCTACAAGCAACTGTTTTTCTTTAGTTAATTATATGTTTGATGTAAGTGGCATATTACAAGTCCCACTGTTACATACAGGTAATATGTAATTTAGTTCCCACTTAGTTTTCATAAATTTTTGTTGTATACCTAGAAAAGGTAAGTCTCCAGTCAAACCCAGGATTACTGAAATTCTAGTGCTGCAAAATTGAGGAATAAATTATGTTGTATTGGGCATATATATGTATGGAAATAATAAATAGTACCAAATATAGTCTGTATAAATGACACTTGTAACTACATCACATAAGGTATATGTAACCATACTGTTTGGCAGTAAAAGTGTGAAATACAGATTGTATACTTTCCATATTGTTATTAATAGTATTAATTATTTTTATGGAGGGAAAGCAACCATTATAATCTCTGTTTTTACTAAGTGTGCAAATTACACATTTCTAGCAGGAGAGTTTATGTAGTGATGAAGAAACTGTAAAACAGAAACCAGTTGCAGAGAGTGATGAAGAGGATGCCTCAGCCAGAAAGGCGTTATTAGAAGATGACAGCAGTGATGATGTTACAGATGATGAATTTGGCATAGGTAACTTGCATACTTTAATCTGAAAGCTGAACTTCCTGTTATAAATATTAAATGAGCAAAAAAGACTGGAATTAGTAATCATGATTCTTAATTACTGAATGTCCGTTATTTTGCAGAAGAAAAGAGTCAAAGAAGAAGGAAAAAAAATGAGTCTGATGAAGTGTACCAGGAGGGGGAGGACCTGGAGGAGGAAGAGGATTATGACTCTGATGACATTGTGACATGCAGGAAAAAACAGTTAAAGACATCTTTGCTTACGACTAAACTCTCCGACTCTGACAGTGATCTCAATTTTACTGTTACTCAGGATGCACTCACTAGCAGCAGTGACAGTGCAGGAGAAAAGTTAGTTCATGCTTTTGTAATAGAGTGTACTGTTTCTTTGATTGCTGGTTCTTAGTAAACTGATCTTATCTGGGGGGTTTTCAGAGGTTGAAGACTAGCTTGATTTATGTTTAAATTTTCACATGTTTCAGGAACTGAACCTACCATATAATCTCTCATTGATTTAGAAAACAGTATTGTTCCTGATATATCAGATTTATTATCACATGCATCCAGTGCACTTAATTCAGATGGGGGAGGGGGTTGTAAAGTGCAGACATAACTAGTTTTGCTGTTTTACAGAAAAAATACGAAACGGAAGAAAACAGTTGATGAGAGTGATGTTTCTGAAAAAGGTGGCAAGAAGACCAAAAAGAAAAGAAGAAAAGCCAATAGCAGTGTGGAGGAGGAGGAGGAGGAAAATAATTCTGAGTCAGAAAATGACAGTAAGAAGAAGAAAAAGAAACGAAGAAGAGTGAAATTTAAATCAGATTCCTCAGAAAGTGAATATGAAAAGAATTCTAGTCAAGGGGTTAGTAAGTTAACATGTAGTAATTACCTGGAGGTTTTTAACTAAAACTTGAGATTATAGTAAATAAATAAATAAATAGTAGTAGATTCCTTTCGTAAACCAGGCTAAATACTAAGATACTAGTCCTGATTCATGTTCTTTCTAAAGGAGGATGGTAGTCCTGGAAAGAAGAAGAAGAAAATCCGTAAAATAATAAAAGACAAGAAACTTTCAGAAGAAACCAAATCTGCTTCACAGATGGAGGAGGCAAGACGACAAAGAGCAAAGGAGCGACAAAAGCTAGTAAGTAAATTAGATATTGAATTTTTATTTCAGTATTAGTTAATGTTAGGGTAAGAAATGTTTGTTGTTTAGCAGGTTTTCATGAATTGTGTGCTGTGGTTTAAGTAAATGGATTGATAAATCTAATGTTTTAAGTTTTTTTTTACCTTATGTAGTTAATGGGACTTGTAGGACCAAATGGTGCTTGACAAGCTATCATTATCACCTCCAGGCAGTGTTTTTATTATGTCTTAGTTAGATCTGTTATCAGTTAATATATTTATTCAATTAATTCTACTGAACTGAAATAGAATTTGGCTTTTCAAAGTTGAAGTTCCATATTGGCAACATTTTATGTACTATCTGTGTTTAACAATAACATAATACTGGATTTTATAAGTCATTATTACAGAAGTGCTTTTATTGGGTACTGCCATAACTTGCCAATGGTATATCCACGCAACTTAACTACAGTCACAGTTATATAATGTTACTGCACCCATCTGAACCTAAACTTAGAAAGAATCTAGGGGGCATAGTGTTATCAATAATTCCTATGACCCTCTATGTAAAATACATTTGCAGATTATTCATTGACTTTTATAAACTAGAATCGATGACTGAGCATATTTACAGAAATGGCATGAAATCCGCCACCGACCGATAAAAGGTTTTGAAATAATTTGAATGCATTTTCACAGTTTGTAATTCACATGCAAAAACATAGCCAGTTGCCAAAACTTACCCACCAGTAAATTTATTGATCACAAACTTAATTACACACCACCATGGCTCAATCAGCCAAACAAACAGCCCAATCACAAGTGTGACTCCACCCATTAAATAAGTTTGATTTTTTTGTTAATTCACAGATCTGTGTTTTGGTCATATTGTATCAGTTGCTACCTTCCATCTGAAAAACATGCACTATTTCTGGTGGATAAATATCACTAATCCTGTTACGCTGTTACTTTTTGCGTAATTTTACAGAAAAATACAGATTTTATTTTCCACACAGACACTGAGGTAATATTTATGTTTAAATCAACAAAAATTAAACAATAGACAATTTCCACAACACATATGCAGTCCACATCTATTGTGGATTGCTGTTCAGTGACGCCATATAGTAGCATGGAACAAGAAGTGTAATTCACTAATTGTTTGTAAATTTACGTTTTGGGGGGACTCACAGAACTAAATCGAGCTACAAGTTCTTGTAGCAGTTTCATTTTTATTAAATATAACGTAGAATTATTTTTACTAATAGATGAGATTATTTGTATTGGAAAAGTTGACAATATATTTTTGTATATGAAACAAATTGTGATCTCACGATTGGTAAAAGAAAGTTTTTATCATATGGTTCAATGAGCACGTTGAAACGCGACCAGCAAACGGACGTTCGCTAGATGGTGCAGTCATCACGGAAATTGTCTATTACTGGGAACATTTATGAAATAAACAGGTGTATGGAATCTTTAAGGATGGTGCAAAATGAAGTGAATACATGAACTCCCTATTATTGCCCACTGCAACAGGGCTTTGTGGTCCACCTATAATGCAGTCGATAGGTTGTGTACTCCAATGACCGCATTATAATAGGGGCCTATTGTATTTATCAGAATGTTTTAGGTAAGGCTAGGCTTAATGTGCTCTACTTGCTTGTTTTATGGTTATAATTAATAAAGTAATTGATCAGGACCTCATTGATCAGATTTTGTCACAATTTTGGTTCATTTTCCCCTTTTCCTTTTAATATTCGTTTATTTTTCCTGCCTTAAGTGGCTTATAATATAAATGCAGGGAGTCACTGAGAGCTTTCAAAACTAAATCTCAAATTCAAACTATATAGCTCTCTTAGATCCTTAGAGGTTGGATAAATCTGCCCTAAATCTAACCCCAAAAATCAGTGATAATTCTGATGCATGCAAGACTGAATACACAAATCAAGGTATTCTTTGTTATATCATATATTATAAATAAATATTAACTTTTTTAATGGAAAATCATATTTAAAATGGAAAATGATGTGTGAAAAGGAATTTCACAATTTTTAATGGAAAATTTTGTGTAGTTTGTCCTGGAAAATGGTAATTTTGTCCCATGTTTAAGCACATTTCATTTGCAAGGGGCCTGTACAGAAACGGAAGCATGAATAACCAGATTGTGCTGAAATATTATGTGAACTACATTGGGATTAGATTGCTGACATGAAGTTTAAAGGAAAATGACAATAGCTAAAAATATTATAGCTGGTTAGTGTACTTGGAAATTGTACCAGCTGTAATTTTTATTAATGTCCACTGGCCATTATTTGTGTTCACCTTAAAATCTGGACTTGTTTCTTAAGACCAAGTATAGTTTATATAATATGGATATTTTTTTTATTTTTGTGTAGTCACAAGCTGTTCTGCAAAAAAAGTGTCTGAAAAAAAGTTTTCATTTATAACAGAGAAACTGAAAAATTGTTTGATGCAAAAAAATATATTTTACAAATGTACTGCAAATCTGTTAATTCTAGAATGACAAGTTTTTTAAATTAATTTTTAGAGACAAAACTTTATTCTGGTATATGTACAGCAAATTATATACCCAGTTGATTTAGGTACTTGGGTATGTTAATGCGGCTACCAGTGACTGTCTTTGTGATAATTTTATATTGAAATATGGACCACATTCGTTCCTCTGTTAATATTCTAATGTGTTAAATTATCTTTTTCAGTATAATTTCATTGAACAAGAGGATGATATTACTTCACCCACCAAGTGCCCTGTAATAACCAAGCTTGTTTTGGAAGTGGACAAGGACAAAAGTCCAGTTATTGAAGTCAGTCGAGATCTAATTAGAAAACTTAAGCCTCATCAAGTAGAAGGTGTACAGTTTATGTGGGACTGTGTGGCAGAGACCACAGAAAGGCTTCAGAATGATCCAGGCTCTGGCTGCATATTGGCACACTGTATGGGTCTGGGGAAAACTTTATCTGTAAGTATTCAGTTATGTCTACTCTTTGTCTAAGGTTTTACTGTTGTAGTATGTAGATATCAAGTTCTTTCATGTTTTATTTCTAATTGTCTACAAAATTAGATTGTTTTTCGAGAATCATGCAATCAAAGTTTTTTCCAGCTTGTTTATGTGGCTGGTTACTGGCATGTAGGGTGGACAATACAATGTTATCATATCTCTTCATAGGTGATAACTTTGGTGTCCACATTACTGGAACATCAAGAGAAAACAAAAATACGCACCTGTTTAGTTGTTTGTCCACTTAACACAATATTGAATTGGCAGACAGAGTTTGAAAAGTGGCTTCCTGAAGATACTGTTGAAGTAAGTTTAGAGTGTACAATTATTCTTGTACTATGATTACATATAATATCATCTGTTGTTGCTTTTATAACATCTGTCTCATATTTTATTAATTCAGTTTGATGGATGTATTGGTTTAAAAAATGTCTCAGTGAATTGTTTAGAGAAATATGGTGCTGGTTTACTCTGGGATGATGACAAGTGAAAGTGAATTTTAGTAAAAACACATGGTTAGCAGTTTGTCTCTTTTGAAGTCAAATTCACCAAATTTACTTTTTGGGTGGCAAAATAATGTGCTTGGCTTTTTCCTTTTTGCAGACTTTTATATACTAATGGTGCTTGTATTGAAAGTATGTATTTTGTTTATTAAAAACAAAAGTAATTAATTGTAACAATAATTTTATCTTACAATTAGAGTTAATTATCTACAGCTAATTACTAACCATTTATATGTATATTTTAAATACCTTTACTGCATGCAGCCTTTGGAATTAAACCTCACACCCACTTAATTCAAGTCCAGACAATCACAGGCGCTCCACCTCCCAAATCTACCCAGACACCGATACGTACGTGTAGAAGAAAAAAACTTTCCTAAAACCAATATCAACCTGACACGCATTACGTTGTACTACTAAACTTTAATCGTGAACATTTTTTAACCATCAAAAAGTTAGAAAGGCGTGTTAACAAGATAAGTGACTCAGACCAGCCATCATTCGCTACAATGAGTCGTGATAAATGGTGTCATGGGTGTGAGATCATGTTTGACATCTTCACTTCAGTGTTGACCAGCAGGGAACATATACCAGTACAAATGGAAATTATGTCTGAATATATATTTTTATACAAGACTGCTAAACTGCCTCTGACAACCCCTCGAGTGGCATGTGGTTTGACAGGCAGATGAATCAACACCACTGAAACTGCCTCGTAATAATCTGCCAGTTACTTCCAAATATTAAAACTTGTTTGCGATTGACTATTGTTTTTGGATGGAATACCATTTAAGCTAATAGAAAATGTACTTCCTTTTCGTTTTAAGTGCATGTCATTGATGTTTACAAGGCGATCAATAATTGTAACAAACACGGTTGTCCAGGATCTCCCATATATACTTTCCATTATAAACAGGGCTGTGGGAATATTCTTACTAAAACTCCGGTTTTCAGAGTTCAGACTCATGTTTTTCCATATATGTGGAGTCAGTCTGCTAAGAACAAAGGTAGATATCTGCCTATATATTTGGTACTAGATCTAAATAATAGGATTTGTATGTTTTCAAAGTTTTGTTGGTGCTGCACCTAGTGAACAGGTGGGAAAACTACCTAACTGACAACTGGTCCATTCAGGTCTTCTAAATTTTGCACAGTTTGCGTGTCAGTCAAAAACAGTTTTATATGTTATTATAATTGTGCTATGAGCTTGCACAGCAGTTATGTGAGTACTTAGAGAGAATTTGGTGTCAGCTATTCATCATAGTGACCACACTGGAAATAATCCTTTAATAGGCTTTGGTGTTTTGTCACTTATTTTGTTCATACTTTAAAAAAAACCCATTAAACAAGTATTCACATCACATGATCAGTAATTAGTAAAATGATGTGGGATGACATTGCTATAATAGCAACAGAACTTACCTGATACTTAAAACCAGTCTGCTGCTCAGGGTTTTGCATTATTGACATCTCAGTCTCATCCAGAATAATAATTAAAACTTTACTGAATAGTAATAAAATAATTCAAAACATATAATGCTTAATGTATGCAAGTATATTGCTATTTACAAAGTATAGACCGCATATTATGGTGTGAATATACCTATTGGAGCTACTTTTTATGGATCATTACTTGCATGTATGGTTCTTGTTATTTTGCAGGTATGGCAGATGTCTCATCTTAAAGATAATTACACACGTACAGATTCTTTGAAAGATTGGCATGAGTCTGGTGGTGTTATGATTATAGGCTATGACATGTACAGGAACTTGAGCACACACAAAAATGTTAGGAAAAAGAAATTGAAAACAATATTAACTGAAACACTGGTTGACCCAGGTAATATATGTGAAATGTTTTATCATTTGAGTTCTGTTCATTTAAAAGAATTTTGTTATAGGTTTATATGATCTTAATGTGTTTATGCATATATGCAACTTGTGAATTCAATGTGAATTATATGTACATAACTTCTTGTATCAGGACCTGATATAGTTGTATGCGATGAAGGCCATATCCTGAAAAACGACAGTTCTGCTCTGTCTAAGGCAATGAATCAAATTAAAACCCGTCGGCGAATTGTGCTTACTGGAACCCCATTGCAGAATAATCTTATGGAATGTAAGTTCAGTTGTGTTAAGTTTCCTTGTTACTGTAATACTCACTTGATGCTTCATGAATCATTAACGTGCATGTTGTAAATGAGTGATTTATAATTAAGGTTCACCAGAGAGTCGTTGCAAGGTCCATCAACAAAATGTTTGTCAAAAGTCAGTAAAATAAATAAACATTTATCTGGGGTGATCTCCATGGAAAATATACTCCTGTACATATTGTCATATTTGAACATGAATAGAAAATGTGTTGAAACACTGCTTCAGATGTTGCTGCTATTATGGGTCATATAAACAGGTATTTCAGATTAACTCATGTTGTTTTCACATGGTAAAGCCCAAGCTAGTCACACAACCAGCAAACAATCGTGCATGTTTTCTTTGTGACACTGTCATTTTAACTCCAGCTCCAAATGATCCTGATTGGCCAGAAGTTGGATAACAAGCAGCCAATTAAGTTAAGGCATGCATTAGTGAACATAAATAAGGCTGCATGTTGACCCCCCCAGTCAACATACGGAATGACAAACATGGATCATTAGATGGAGATCAAAAGTCAAAGTACGGAGTTGGAGGTGGCTGAGTTAGAATAAAAATAAAAATTTAAAGCATAGCAATAATTTAAGGCTGAAAAGTGATCCATTTACAGAGTTGGTGAAGTTACAGATGGGATCAACTGTTTGGGGTTTGACTATATTCTAATTATTCCATATGTTATATAGACCTTACCTGGCTATAGTCACACCACACATGATGCATTTAGTTACTATCTCTATAAATAGCTATAATCTCAGAAATATTAAAACCAATTAACGTAGTACAATAGCATCAAAGTCTCTTGTACGTTTTCATTTCAAGAATATATCAGAAACTGTGACTGGTACTTACAAATCAACATATAAACACTGTAGCATGTTTATATCAGTATTATACATGTAACTGAGTAAATATTGATGAATAATGCATTGTAATCCTGATTACTTTACAATGTAATTCAGAATGAATGTAAGCATAGTCATGGTATTCTCAAGTAATCATAACTGATTATCTTGGTCCTGTAATTGCCCCAAGCCTGCTTATGTTTAACACAAATAAAAATGGCTTAGAATAATGTACACCTCAGTGTCCAGCACTGGAAAGGGCCTTTATTGATGTCATGATCAAGAAGCAAGTGCACAACCCAACTCTATCTAAAACAACTTACAGGAAGATAGAGGGAGGAGCTCCCTCCCAGACACAGTCATTGTGAAATGGGTTACAGAATTAATGTTGCAGATCAATAGCAGATCTTGACATAAACCTCTAACCTGAGAGAAAGGCATGTACACAATTGACCAATCAGTTAGTTCTTAAATTAAATATCTAAAACAGATGGAACTTAAGATAGCAAAATTATTCTGAAGCCAGTGCATCCAGGTACACTGATCAAGCGTGACCCCTATCGTAGCCTGTGATAGACTGCACAAGCAAGCTTTGTGATTTGTTCTGAGAGATCAAGATAGTACAGTGCCTTGAGTCAACTTGCTGAGGACACAAAAGCCAAAAATCACCACAAGGAAGAAGGCAGCATTGACACATTCAATTTCTGGCTTAATGCTATTATAGGTTAAATATCTCAAAAGATGATGCTTTTGCAGCAGATTGTGTGAAGATGTATGCATAATTAATATGTTAGATCAGAATTTAAGCTGTTTCACATCTCATTGTTTTCTGTGCAATACATATTTAGCAATATGGCTGACAGTACATGCTGAAAAATTACACTCTGATGTTCTTTTAATCACTGATATTTTGTCACTTATTATGAACAATTGTGTAATAGCAATGATGTGCAAATTGGGGTGTCATATGCAATAGTTGTCTCATAAACACTAAGCAGGGTTGCAAAATAAACAAGTTTTTAATTCATGCATTTCTTTGCCACATTTCTTGCATGTTGCCCCACATACTTTTAACTGTAGTTCATGCCTTTGTTACATCTCGTATAGACTATTGTAACTCCCTGTTATATGGCATATCTGATTATAACATTAATCGCCTTCAGCGAATTCAGAATAGTGCAGCTCGCATTGTAACAAATACTAGAAAATATGATCATATCACCCCAATTCTTCAAAAACTACATTGGCTACCTGTTAGACAGCGTATCCATTTTAAGATTCTGTTAATAACTTATAAATCTATTAATGATATGGCGCCAGAATACCTGTGTGAACTGGTTTCCATTAGAAAGTCATCCCGAAAACTCAGGTCATCCAGTCAGATACTATTGCAAGTGCCAGTGTCTCGGCTCAAGTCATATGATGATTGTGCGTTTAGTGTTGCTGCCCCCACTTTGTGGAATAAGTTGCCGGCAAATATTAGAAATTCGTCGTCTCTTGGAAATTTTAAGTCTCTTCTAAAAACACACCTATTTAAGGTCGCTTTCACAGATAAATAATTATTATCTTTTAAATCATTACAGGTTTTTACAGACATTATTTGGGGTATTATTAAATTACATATTATTTGTACAGCGCCTTTGAATGGCTCCTGCTAGTAAGGGCGCTTTATTAAATATACATTATTATTATTATACTGCTTTCCCCGCAACTTTAGTCTTATCAAATATAATTACACACACTGGGTTTAAGGTGAAGTTTGAGTTTGTGTGCACACGCTTGTGTTCTCCTACTGCACTGACATTTTATAATGGGTGCACAAATCCTTGGTGATATTCTGTTATTCTGTCTGTTCCAATAACTGTGGTGTAGCTGGTAGCAGATTGGACCACATTCACTACTACCCGTGTTCAAATCTTGGCGTGGGCACATGTGAAGGGTGTTTCATCTTTGACTTCGCTTCATTACTGTTGGAAGTTACTCAGCCCATTTAGCCTACCATGCGCAAAAAAGTGGCCTTGAAACACCAATCATCATCATCTGTTCCAATAACTTAATTTTTTACCTCTTGAATAATCTGAATGTTGCCTCTTTGCTATATATATATCCCAGTTGTGTCCAGCACTCAGACTAAACAAACCACTAACTCACTCTTGAATAATCTGTTGTTATTAACTTTGAGAGTATATGGTGTATTACAATATTGATCTTTGATGAATAGCCAATTAATGGAAGTGGTACCTGTTCTTTCTGACTGCTGCTGATTATAAAATAACTGTTGTTGCTAATGGAATTTTTACTTAGGTTAAATTTTTGTACTATAATTGTGAAACTGTCAGCTTCCTAATTTATCATTTCAAATAAATGAATGCTGCAGTACATTTATTTTCAGGTTAGTGGATCAAAGTTTTTAATTATAGATGTGAAATAGTTGGCAATGTTTTACCAGGAACTTGACAAAGATTGTGTGTGGCTTTGTTTTTAATTAGATCACTGTATGGTTGACTTCATCAAGCCAAAACTTTTGGGATCAAGGAAGGAGTTTACTAATAGATTTGTTAATCCAATCAACAATGGTCAGTGTTCTGATGCTAGCAGCCATGATGTAAAGCTTATGAAAAGAAGAGCACATATTCTTCATGAAACATTAGCAGGATGTGTACAGGTAAGTGATGTATTTCAATTAATTGTGTGCTAACAACTGAAATCTTATAAATATAGCATAAGTCAAAGAAGAAAATTTGATGCACATGTGATTGTGTTACAATGTACCACCAGAGTGTGTGTGTCTTTATGTGTGTCTTTATGTGGATGAGCTAAGTAGGATCTAAATACCTTGGTCATAAGTGAAAAAAATTCAAAGTAGAAGTTGTTTTAACTGGTTCCACTGGAATATGTTTATTGTGATTAAAGGAATTACAGAGACTTACATCACATAGTATATAGAGGTATATTACATTTGATTTGTGTTTGATTTGTCTGGTTTATGGCTGATAGAAATCAAAAGGCTAGCCTTCAATTTATATTTTAGAAATATAATTTGGAAATAATAAGAGACATATACTCTGTGTGTGTGTTAAAATTGCAGTAGTTATGTTTAAAAGAAAACTTTGTGTCAACAACCAACTTAAAATGTTACCTTTTTGTTTTAGTCTAAAATAATAAAAAATACACCAACTCTTTTTGAGAATTCTAAGACAATTCTTCATTGCCATTTTAAAGGTGATGAGAAGTCTGAGTCTTATGTGCATTAAAGATGTATTACAGTCAGTGACTTATTAAATTACATCTATTTTCAGCACTTTTTCACACTGCTTAAGTTCAGAATTTTGAGGTTTAATTTACCTTTAAGTAATATTACAAATGATATTTAATCATTTATTTATGACAGAGGAGGGATTACTCTGCACTTACTAAGTACTTGATGCCAAAGTATGAATATATACTGGCTGTGCGCTTGTCATCAGTTCAGATTGAACTGTATCGGAAATACCTGGATCTCTATGTAGACAAAGTGAGAAATGATGAAGGTTGTGTTGTGAACAGAAATGCTAGCCTGTTTGCTGACTACAATAATCTGATGAAGATCTGGACACACCCTTGGACACTGAAACTAGATGAAATTCGACAGGAGCAAAAGGTAACTAAAAATCAGTACAGATGGTAGTTTTATAAAATTAAAATTAAACCGTGGCAACATTTTTAATCTAGGGAATGTAACATGATATTATAATGAAATTGTATTTTGGCTGTCTTTTAGTGTCTTTTGAATGATGATAGTGAGAGTTCATTTATTGATGATTGTTCAACTGAAGCAAGTGAGTCCGAGTTAGAACGTTCTGACAGCAGTGCTGTTAGTAATTCTGATGCTAGCGCTACGAAGGAAGAAACTGGGTATGTGTTGGTGTTAGTAACTAGACTCGTTTAATGTTAGACTGAGTAGTGTCATTCCCATGTAATCAGTACCACTTGGCTATATTGCTGGTTTACATTTTGTTTGTTAATTTAGAAAACCAAAAAGCAAAGATGTAGTAAGATCTGGTAGGAGGATTAGAACTCGAGGTGGTGGAGAACCTAGTAAGTGATTATTCTTGTATATGACACTAAAATCCATATTTCTACCCATTTAATTAATTAGATTATCTTGCAGAATGCATTTATTTGAAATACCTTAGTATAGAGGACATTGTCAGTGGTTCAACTAGGAAGAAATAATTGTAAATGTTCAATTCAGATAGCCCCTTGCCAGATGAGAACGAAGTTGTATCCAATGATTGGTGGGGTGGTTATGTATCGGAGGAAGACCGATACAAGGTCGAGCTTAGTGGCAAAATATCATTGCTGGCAGAAATCCTAAAGATGTGTGACTCCATTGGTGATAAAGTGTAAGTTGCTTATAAATAAGAACTTTCTTTCATTTGATAGTAAATTTCCATTTTATTTTTGCAATTAAAGTTGGCATAGTGATGTGTAAAATCTTTACTTGTAACCTGTATTATTGTCTTTATAGATTGGTGTTTAGCAAGTCTTTGCTGTCCCTTGATTTAATAGAAGATTTCTTGGAACACTGGGATCAGTGCTCAAAGGGAGATCCAGATACTCAGGTGTGATTTAGTGTAAACAAATATAAAATAAGTATAAATCTTGGTTGGCTCTCTAATACTTCATTTTTGTTCTTTTGTGCTAGAGGACATAATAGTTGATGTGGTGAATAATTGTCTATGAGAGTGGGTTTACAAATGTAGGTCTGGCAAGGTCAAGAAAAAAAATAGCCCTAAGCTTATTTTTGCCATGTGAAATACGAAGCAACTAATGATTTAGTTATTAAACATCCATTTTTATTTCAGCATAAAATATCTTCTTGGGGGGCATAAAATAACAATGTGCAAGACTGTCAGATTTAAATTTATGGGGTAACTATCAGAGCCACTTCTGTAAAAAGATTGCTGGTTGGTTGAAAGAGGAGATTTTATTGGTATTTGGCCAATCACAGCTGTCCTACCAATGCTTCAGATGTCAACAGGAGCATGTGTAAAACATAAACACAACAATTTCCGTGGACACATGATCAAACTCAAGTTCACTTCCACCTACATTTGCAGGAAAAACATGTTGAAAATGACAAATACAAATCTGGGTTTGTTCACTGAATAAATTATTGTTTCTTATTATTTTAGCCGTTTTATTTGTCGTGCAAAATGTAGAATAGGTTGAATATCAGCAGGACCACCAGGCAACTATAGAAAGATTCACGCCCGGGTCAAGAAGTGTCGGCTCTTATTTCCAACTTTGTTCATACCTAATATCTGGATATGTGAATATTTCATTTTAATATTTGTATACCATAGGTCCACAGGCCATTAAGCCTACCATTAAGATGAGGTAATATTTTAGGCGTAAAATATCATGATTTATGGTAGTCCCATCCATTAAGCCAAGCTAAAAATCTTAACTTTTCACTGCAGTATTTTTAGCTGGTGAATGCAGGAAATAGCAAAAAACCATCACCGAACATCATACTTGAGCCAGATAGTGAACCATGAGAACACATAACCCAGTGTAAAGTATTTAAAAGACACAATTACATCTTGAAACGATAATAAAACTTTTTGTTCAATAATCCTATATTATTACTGCAAAGATAAACACGCTCTTCTACAAAACCAAGATGTCTATGCCACCAAACGAATGACATACTACGTTCTTGGGTACAAGTTGTCTTGTTACCATCGTTGCCAAGTCGTTAAATGTGCTACTGAGACCAACTGAATATATATATTTATCCATAATTTAAAATATCAGATAGTTCAAAATATAATGATTGATTTTAGTTATAAAGCCATGAATTATTATCATCAATTTGTTTCACTTCTATTTTCATTCCATGACTGCGGGAGTCTAGATCAAAATGACGATTGATGTTAGTTTGCATACAGATATGATCTAGAGTTGCTAACTCTCTGAAATGTTTTCTCCCAATTACTGATTTTCTTGACACTGAAATAGCACTGGCCATTAAGCTGACCTAAAAACAGTGGTTATAATATTGACTCAAAGTATCAGCTTAATGGCCGAGACGAGACCTATGGTATATAGTGTTTTAATTTCTTATTGTTTATAATAAATAGTATAGTGATATATATGTGTAGCAATGAAATAAAGTATGATAACATTTCAGGTGGCTGGCACAGGTGGCTGGGTCTGTGGTCTGGATTATTACAGAATGGATGGGTCGACTTCTGCACAAACACGGAAGTCTACAGTAGCTGCCTTCAATGATCCTGATAATGCAAGGTGAGTGATTAAGTCATGTGAGAGAATGCAAAAGAACATGATTTATTTACATCCCTGGTAGAAATGAGCAAAAAATGCAAGACGGTTGAGTAGTTTCTATATGTGTTCACTGTACCTGAAAATACCTTCTGGTTGCTAGTAATAGGAAAGAAGATATAAATAATAGAATTAAAATTCTAAGATATGGGTCATAGAAAGTTTTATATCATCTTCTCAAATATTTATGTGGAGAGTTTGGTGTCACCAACTTAAGTATTTATATGATGATGTTTAACTTGGTCAACCAATAGACTGATCCAGGCAAAATGCGTTGCATTGGTTACCAACTGCGGTCTTGGGTTAGAAATAGCTTTGGCGCCCACAGTTAACAAGGATAACAACTTTTCACTAACAGTAAATACTGGAAATCTTTCAGCAAATTATTTCATATTACACAGAGACTGAGACTATTATTTTATCTGAATGATTGTGTCTTTCCAAAGGATTTAACACAGTATTTATCAGGATATAATCCAATGATTGAGTATACCGATCTTTCCAGATGAATGACACAGCTAAGCCTTAGTTATTCATGCCGACTTATAGGGGATTTTTTAGTATGGGTTTCAATGGATATAAGTGATTTTAAAACTACACTTTTAGCTGAATGTAAATTGATTTTAATGAAGATTTTTTAATATTTAATGTAGAGTATTAACACCCTTGACATTTACATGTAGTAAACATTGCATGAATGGCTGATTCAGAAAATAAAACAGTTCACTTTCAATACGAGATATCATGCATAAATACCAATGTTACAATAATAGGAATCACCAATTGAATTATTACTGAACGTTAATTAGTTTAGTGACATGTATCTATTGGATGAAGTCTATGCCATTTCTATTAAATGCAAAATTATCATCTGGAGATCACATACCCTTAATGGGCTATAAATAAAATCCAAATATAGTGGGTAAATAGACTAAATACAGCTTTTCGTAAGCCATTTAATGGCCACTACATGCGTAAATCACAATGCAATGATTCCAACCTGAGACCGTAGTGTGAAATTCAGCCGCATGGTGATGCCAGGGCTAATTGAATCAGTCTATTAAGTATAGTTAAAGGAGTATTTGAACATATTTATTGTTCTGGTTACTTAATTCTCATGTTCTGCATCCATTTATTTGGATATTACAGTTACAATTAGGATAATGTCATTTCTCAGTTTCTCTTTTGTGAGTAAAACATCTATTGTGTTATTGTTTCTGTTTTAGGATGCGCTTGTTTCTAATATCAACCAGAGCTGGTTGTTTAGGTATCAATTTGGTGTCTGCTAATCGTGTCATTGTGTTTGATGCCTCATGGAACCCTACTCATGACGTTCAGTCAATCTTCAGAGTGTTCAGATTTGGACAAACTAAACCAGTTTATGTCTACAGATTACTGGCTCAAGTAAGTCTAGCTGAAAATTATCTATTGTATATATTATAGTAGCTGTTGTATTGTTTATTTGTGAAGACGAAAAGACAAACAACAAATACAAATCAATTTTAGGGCACCATGGAAGAAAAGATCTATGAAAGACAAGTAACGAAGCAGTCACTGTCACAGCGTGTGGTAGATGAGCATCAGATTGAAAGACATTTTTCCTCTGCTGATCTACAGGAGCTCTACACTTTCAAACCAGATATGTTAGATGATCCAAACAGGGAAGAGCCACCAGTGCCAAAGCTTCCCAAGGTCTGTGTGTGAGATCTCTGTGTCAAAACATTGAGGCCCTTATGATATGGATTGATTTTGGTGTTATATTGTAGGCTCTTTAATCACTTCTGTCGTACTTGATATTTATATCTCTTCATTGATATCCAGGATTACTATGGTTAAATCTCACAAAAGAACCTAGGACCTTGTACTTTCATGATTCCATCCACAGCTGGTGATTTTGTTACTGTCCATTACAGGATCGTCTTTTAGCTGAGTTACTTACCATCTCTAAACAGTGGATACACAACTATCATGAACATGACTCACTTCTAGAGAACAGAGCGGATGAAAATCTTACAGAAGATGAGAAAAAAGCTGCCTGGGAAGAGTATGAAGCTGAAAAGCAAGGACTGTTGAGGAGAACTGTGCAACAGGGTTAGTTGACCTATGGTCATTTACAATTGGCCTAAAATGTCACACGAATATTTTCTTTAATAGTTAACTATAAGCATATCTCAACTTTTTTGTCGTCCTTCATGTCTAAAGTCACTAGTTCATTCATCTTTTCTTGTACACAGGTGCATTTAATAATGTTAATGCTGCTTTATACAACCAATATGGCATGTTTGGCATGCCACAGGCGTCAATGGCAGCTGATGTACAGAATATTGCTCCAGAAGCAGAACAAATAGCCAGAGCTATTTATGCATCTGTAAGTATTTGTGTAGTTACTAAGATTATAAAGTTATTTAAATTTAAAAAAAATTGTAACGATAAATGTGAACAATGTTGTATTGTGGATTTTGTTTCATGTCAACAACTCTGTGTATTCCAGAATCCTGGCATATCACAAGAAACTCTAAAGGAAAGGGTCCATGCCTATTTACAGCAGCGATTAGAACAGTACAGACTCTTCATGATGCATCAGGTGTGTATTCTTTTTACAGGGTTTGCACACATCCTGGAATAGTTCTTTGTTTTTCAATACACCACTGGAAAACCCCCTTGAAAAGGGAATACATCCTAAACATTTTGAAAATGCTGGCAGCTTAGATCAAACAAGTAGCATGCATAGCTGTCAAGATGGGTTAAAAGTGAAATATGATTGTGGTCATCATTTTTGGTTTTACATTTAGGAGGAACAACGTAGAATGCAGCAAGAAGTCTTGAAATTGCAGCAGATGCGCATGGAGAGACAGAGACAACAAGAGTACTTGGCGGGAAGGTACACCAGTGCCATGCAGGCAGCAGCTCAATCTGCATCACAGCAAGGGAATGATGTTGAAAATTCCGACTCGACAAAGAAAACAGCAAATTTACTGAAACAGTTGAAAGACGCCAAATGAATGTCCATTGCGAATAAGAATTAATTTATGTATGGGGGTACAGTGTAAGTGTAAGATTCAATGTGCCCTGTTCTGTGAGACTGTATATACAGTTGTGAGTAGGTGTCTTAGTTGTCCAACAAGTTAGCTTATTAGGCTAAATATTGTCAGTGCTGTTTTGTGCAAGATGTTTTCCAGTGTTAACATTACATTGAAGTTCGATAAATGATTAGGCAAGCCTGTTGGCATTGTATGATCATGATCCTAATTTTAAAACTATTTGGACATGTAAATTACAGGGTTGATGAATCAATTAAAGGAATGGTTAAACGGTTTCCACAGAAATTTGTGTGTATTTCTGTCATGTACCTAAAATTTTGTAGGCATTTTATTTTTATGCTGATACTTCATGGTAATGCATCTGCATTTCCATTGCATTTATTATTGTGTTTCAGAAACATTCTTCACTGAGCTTGTGTGCATGTTTTGTGTCTCAAGTGTCGCATAATTTTTAAAATCAGAGTAATTAACAGGTTATCAGTATACAGATAATGGCATGTATGCATCTGTGTTGAATAAAATTTATTTGAAATAATAAGCGAGAAAACATTATTTTATACAGGAATGATTAGCATGCCAGCTTCCAGTGTCCACCACACAAACAGGCTACGCAGAACTTCTGTTCCCACGCCATCATTGTTGGAGACTTTGCCACATTTTTTAGCAGTGACAAGCAGTCGCATCGTGAACAAGATCTGACTGGCTCTGAAGGGTGTACTCCTAAATATATCTGTCTTATTATGTCTTTCTTTTGTTGAGACTGAATCTGTCCTTCCGGCAGTGGAGCTTGCTTTGACAGTAACTTATAGGCATGTGCTGGTTTTTCACAGTAATAACATTGTACAGGTTGTGGCTGTACAAAAATTGAAGCCTGATAACATGTATCGCCAAACAGTCCTTGATCAACTGGTGGTACAAGCACCTGGCCTGGCAATAAGCAGCACTCGTCAATTAGTTGTTCATCAGACTCGAGATTTCCACCTTCCTTCACAACCAGCCAAACCCGAGTGAGAATCCTAAACATCGTCGACAGGCAGTCAATATCAGCTGATGTTGTTGTAAACTGTGGTAAACAGGCTGCATTCATAAGGCCCCAAACCTTGATCATAAGTAGCAGCTCCCTAAGTGTTCCTAGCACAGATACGTCTCGAAGTAACAGAGATCCAGGAAAGCTGTAACCTTGAGCCATGGGCAGTGAAACCAGGAGATACAGTGTCAGGTTGGCCACCCACTGGATTAACTTTTGCAGTGCTTGTAATGTGGATACATCTATAACGAATTGGGACTGATTTTTCTCCAAATTTAACCCTTTCATAACTTTGGTGATGTCAGCATCCAGGTTTTTGCTACACGTTGCTGTCACTTTTTCTGCTGGGTTCTAATACATAAAAAGAATCTCATTGTGTAATCATGTATTGCATTTATAAAAACAGAAATATTTAAAAGAATGCACAATTATTGTACTCACCAATTCCTGTGCTAAGATCACCTTGGGACGAAGTACAGTTTTAAACAATGTAGAAATTGAGTGCAGCACCAATTTACAATGACAATCTGCTGCTTTTTGTTGGGATCCAGCACAACAGCGAAACAGCGACCCACGTATAGCCATGAATCTTGTAAACAGTAATTCCTGGAAGCTTGATGACTGTTTGGCAAAATTGTCGCTTAGCTTTGTTATAACACTTTCCACTATTCCTGAAATAATATGTTTGTCACATTTAGGAATCTAATGAGCTACACCTTCCTCTCAAAAATTCACCAAAATCTTAAGCAATTAATTAGAAGCATTCGATGGCTTTTAATGTGATAAATTTGGCATATTGATATTTCCCAGAAACTAATCATTTCTAGTTCAATACTGTAAAAAAATTGTTTCAAGATCAATAATATTTATATGATAAACACGTAATCACGGTAATACAACAGTGAATTACCTGATGAGAACAATTTTAAACACTTAAAAAATTGAGTCATCCAGTTGAAATCATATGTGCTCAGCTGAATGTAATGGGCCTAAGGCCATTGCACAACTAGCATTTCATTGGAAGTTGATGCTGCTATATAGGTGTCAAATACATACAGACAGTGAACTATATTGAAACCAGGTTGACAAATTTATCCTGCTGAAAGATATTCAGTAACTAAATAGCCAGCATAGTTTTTTCTCCATATAGCCAGCAGGATATAATTGAAAAAATTTAATTTTATCCGTAATTCTAAGAGGTATTTTTCTAAAATGGAGACCAGAACATGTCAGGTTTTCAGAAAGATGCTATTCTATTAAGAATAAGTAACCTAAATTAATCACCTCAAAAACATCAGTAGGTACCAGCTGATTGTTCACAACACTAAACAATACATACAAAGTTGTCAGTAAGGCATTGTATAATCAAGAAGTGACCATCGTACCAATTCAATTTTGGGTGTTAATTATAACATGTACTTCCTATATTGTTTAGTGTTTATTGTGATGTTCTTTTATTTAAAAAATTTCAAATAATCATTTATGGTGGCAGATGCTTTACCTGTTTTACCTACAACCAGCTGTTTAACCAGAGATGAGTCTGGATTCAGAACAGCAAACAATAATCAGTAAACAGATTATCATAATGTTTCACAAGAATAACAAAAAAAATACTTAGTTCTGACCAGATAAACATACCAGGCTTAAGAGCGGCAAGGACATCCCACCAATCATATCCTGTGTATATGAGATATTCCAGCATACCAACCAGGTAAACCACTGGTACCTGAGTGACAGGATCTCTTGTGTTCACCACCTTCATCACATAAAGACAGTTGTACTGATCAGTGCCCACCAAGCCACAGCCAGTGAATGTCTGCTGCATACTCGTGATGTGTGCCGGCATTCTTCTTCGTTTCTCTCCAGCATCACCATTCAACTCAATACCATAATCCAGGTTTGTTGTGGCCATGGCCTGAAATGTGTGCTTGTTAACCAGCTTCAGTGACCCATCTCTGTATGCAATGGCGATGTACTGGAACAAAACTGATGGATTGCTATCTTGAGAATTGAACAGCACTGGGAAACGTGGTGTTGCTATGGATATGGGCAGACTGCACTGAGCGACACTCGACTTGTAGACCCACTTCTGTGTGCAGTATGTTGAATCAAGATCTGCACTACCCTGGTAGATACGATGTAACCCAATGATGTCATTAGTCAGGTGCCACAGTTCTACACGACTGTTGTGGATGTTGCCTGCCGCAACGAGTAGGACGTCTCCAGATTCCCTGTGCATGAATTGGACATGTGTTATCCTGGAGGCCACAGAGTCTTTTAAAGCTGCATCACGGTGACATTTTGCAAACAAGCTTGGCATAGCTGTGCAGCTAATGAGGCAAGTATTCTGCTCTAACTTCAATGAGATCCTGTAGCACATAATCATTGAGTCAAGATTTCCATCACTAGCTACCAGTAGAATGTTGCCATTTGAACTGTGAGCTATATTGGCCAGTAAGACTTTAGTACGAGATCTAGATAAATTCTCCACAGTCAAGTCTTTATCTTTGTTCAGCGATGGAGGCAAACATACACAAACCTAGAGATTAGAGGTGAAAGCAGCTTTAACAAAAATCTTTAAAACGTTTGTGTTAAAATTGTAGTATAATATCATGAACAAGCAACAGCTTAGACAGTTGTAAAAATCTGTGACAAATAAAACTGAGCAAATTATTTATATTTAAACACCCATTTTATATTTTTCTAAACTGGTATGAGTCTGCAAATATTAGTATTTCAAGGGAAATTATTATGTAATTTTTCAGAGGATCAGTGAATGTTGTTTTAAATGCTCCAAAATTAATAATGATTACATGGGAGTTTCTTTTGTATACATTCACATTAAACGCTAACACAGTGTTACTAACAGTCACGTAATATTTAGGAACATATTTAGTATTATTCTCCCTTCATTCCAAATAATTAGTGAAAAACATCTTCATGTCTGATAATTATTTTACATAAAATTGTTAATGCAGTATAATGCCAATATATCATTAACATATTGGGCAAGAAACCTAAATATTGTTATACTTACTAGACCAGTAGTTGTAACAGCCAGCCAGCCATCAACAGGTTTCTTGGCATAATGACACAGTGATGGTCTGAATGATACCCTCATTATCTTGTCTGAATATGGAATGCTGTCCTTCTTCTCAGCATTAAAAGTTACCTTGTTTTAATAAGGAAGTCAAAATGGTCAGAACCTTCACAGTCATGGGTAGACAAACACACTCCATTCATTTAACTGTGTAGTAGTACCCTTTTATGGCTTGAAATTAAAAGCACCAGAGCCAGCAACTGTACTCAAATTTCTCCACAATGCTACATGTTATACTTCCAGCTAAAACCAATAACCACCATTAAAAGGACAACAAAAAATTATCTTCTATACCATTACTTCTGTTATGTTCCTAGACAGTAATGACAAATCTTCTCTGCTTTGTGTACAAATTATAAACGTCTGTAGCTAATATAACTTGTCAACAGTTCTTATAATTCAAATAGGTGCAAGCTCACGGTTTACCTTATTCCCTTGATGAAGCCATGCAGTGGTAACAACATCTTCCTTTACAGTCACAGACTGGATGCAAACCCACTGATTTATTAGATAATCCTGTATGAATGACATTCAAAGGAAATCAGTTGTTCTGTCTACATATCCCAGATGCATAGTAATACACTTTCACAAACTATGAATCAGGAATTAATCCAGTGATGTTTATAAGTTTCAGATATAGATATGATACAAACACATAGAATTAAATGAGCAGTCTAAATAAATGGCATCAGCAATATATTAATAACAATCACTGAACTAGTCTTCAATATCCATATCTCTAACAATAAACGGTGTATCATTGGTTAAGCACTCAAAAACACCACAATGCTTCATCGACGGAAAACACTACCGGTAATTAAAACATTCTTTATGCACCTATTTTATCAGATAACAATGACATACCTCCATCTTCCACACTTCAACCAATCCATGAACTGTAGCTATAAGGAGTTTAAATCCACTTGAATGCCATTCAAGTGAAACTATTGGATCAACAAGACATGTAACAAGGAATGTATCCCATGGCTTGTCTATATCACACACATAGACATGGTGACTAGCTATAATCCCACTGCTATCTCTGGAACAATAAAACAAAATAAATACTTGAACCCAGAATCTCAATGTTATCAGTCCAACCAGTTACAAATACACAGAGGGTGTAGTTAATAGAAGAAAATTTATAAATTTGATAATAGAGCAATTCTGGTCTGTAATAAACAGAACGGTTTTAAGTAAACTCATTCCCTACTTGCCAAAATTCTGGTTTGTGATCAATAGAATGATTTTAAGGAAACTCATTCCCTACTTGCCAAAATTTTAAGTAAACTCATTCCCTACACATCAAACTGTTTTCACAGTGCAGTCATTGAAAACCACACAGTGCTTAGAAATCTAAATCAAAATGAAATCCACAGAAAAGTCTACATACAGCCAGGATGAGATATTAATATCATGTCTCCACCAAAACTGTTATTTTATCCATGACAAAAACCCCAAACAGCAATATTTTGGTTTGGACACTAAGAATTTAAATAATCCAACCTTTCTGTTTATTTTAAATTGTTTTCCATTTTACAATTTTACTGACTACCAGTGCCAACTCTTGTTCATGATATTGATCAATATTAGATATGTCAATCTGATCATTTAATTATGAAATCTCTCATTTCATTAATGATTTTGTGATCTTTAGGAATCAGTTTAATATAGGATTCCATGTGGATGCTTGTGGCAACAAACAGTTACTGTATAACACGATTTCAACGCTATGTATGCAGTTAAAGATGTTTTTCCTCTTTGAATACCCATACAAATGGAACTGCTTCACCTTTCAATTCAAAATGAATTTGCACATGATCTCAGATATTCAGTCATTACAAAGGTTTTCTTTTTGTTTCCAAATGGTGACATACTTAAGAAAACAATTCTTTCACCAGTTATATTAAAATCACACAAAAAGATACATATTAATTATATGTTTGATTAATAATTGTTAGACAATAAAAAGACAGATTACCCATAAATAATGCGGTTGATCTTTTGTTAGTAATTTACTACTCATTTCACGCTGAGTGTACAGGGTTACAGAATAATACACACTGCTTTACATACATGGAAATTATACAAAGCATTCTATAACAATGGACCACATCCAACATCTGTACATATGAGATGAGTTATTTAGTCTCAGCACATGTCACGCCTGCGACAAATTTTAAGGGCCCCCAAAAAGGTTTTTAAATGCCCGGGGGGAAACAACCCAAAAAAAAAGAAACCAAAGGGGGTTAAATCCATGTGTATGATTTTTTATTTGGGGCAATTCCTTCTAGAATTTTCCAGGTGTATATAATTCGGTATCTTTTCATCCTCCTCTCCTGAGAGTACATCTTGAGGGCTGATAGTCGATCCCAATAATTTAGGTCAAATATTGAATATATCATAATTTGCATTTGAAATCCTAGCATTATGGTATGTAATGACGACCAGGCTTCCCTTGAAAGTTTGCATAAAAACTAAAGATAACCAAAATCACCAAAGGGGAAATACATTAAGAATTCATAAGAATAATGTCAAAATACTGTTTTGTGATTTGATATATATCATGGTTTGCATGCAGAGTTATGGGTAATGCATCAGATGATATATTTAATATATCTACATTTGCAAGGGATGTAAATTACTGTAGGTCCAAATTAGCTGACACCCTGTTCCATATAAACAGTTTATATTTAACATATGATTTAAATTAAACTCTGGTTATTTTTATATTGGTCACTTGAAGCTCTTGTACTGACTCCATTTTCGGTATGACATCATTTGAGTCAAACAAAGCCTGTAGAACTCAGACTTCCTAACTAAAAAATGAATACAGGTTTTTTTAACTATGGTAGTCCCATTCGGGTATCAAAATACTAGCATTATATATATATATATATATATATATATATACAAGTATATATATATATATATATATATATATATTACTATTATTAAGATTCAGCTAGGAACTGAATGTGGGTGAATAGAAAAAGAATAAATCAGAGATGAGAGTGGTCTGAGTTCAGACACTTTGTAAACAAATACATCTTTCAAAAGAGAGCTTAAAATATACTAACTTTTTAGTGCAGATAAGGCATCTTGTTATACTTATTTTATTTACATGTGCTAATCTTGAATTAACAGAAATATAGTCATTCTACTATAGAGTTAATCAAGTTATAAACATTTATGTTCAACTATGACTTGTTCTCAGTCTTCAGGAATCCTCAATCAATAGCAGACTAATATGCTACTCAACCAGTAGTGAATGGGATTAGCCTAGTTGGGAAATTCCCAAATGATGTAATTAGTTGTACAATTTAATTTCAATAAACACTTATTACTGCATACTAGTTACCCAGATTTCAGTGTATAAGGATGAGAGTTAAATAAGAAAGAGTTCACCGCAGGGTTGGCAGTTTTTTTTAGACAAATGTCATTAACAACATTAATTAATGTTTATTAACAATTGTTTAAAAAAAAATCAATTAAAATGCAGCTATAAAATAGTACATTACTACAATGATAACAACATCTACTACAGCATGAGTGGGCGCCTCCGTGGTTTAACAGTAAGGCCAATGTAGAAGTTTAAGTCTAATACAATCAAGAATCGATCATGCGCCTCTGTGGTCTAGCTGTACTGTGTTTGAACACACATCACTACCACCCTGTTGGAGGTCACTCAGCCTGTACCCTATGCACAAACATGGCCATAAAACACCAATCACCATCATCTACTACAGCATGACTGTAATACATAAACAACAATTGAGCTAACAGACTAATTCCCATTATGAGGACTCAATACCCAGTCTAGTTGACCCTCACTGATGAACACACCTATAGGTGTCTATATCAGGCACATGCATCACCTTTTTCACACATGTTTTTCACCAAAGTTGCTTCCAAACTCTGACCAATTAATTGGTGGAAGGCCCTCAGATCTTTTGGTGTGCCATTTGACTTTCTAGAATTAGCTGTCAAGTTGCTATCACACCCAGCTTCACCAGCATCAATTGAGTGAATATTTTCTAATTTGGGAAATATTCACGCTAAAGTGTGCAATAAAATTTGTTTGAAACTCTTAGGTAAAGATGTTTTTAATGACATATAATAGGCCCATTTCCTTATAATGAATGATGCTTTTACATTTTTGATGTTTTAAGGCTATTAACTAAATTTAGTTTTACAGTAAATAACCCAACCCTGGTTTGGAGAATGAAAAACCAATCTTGCTTACTTGTATCACCTGGTTACATGATTATCAAATGATCTGGTTTTGAAAGAACATTTGGTTCCACTTCATAAATCTCATTAATTATTAGAAAAATAATTCATGTAGATTTAAACATTATCTTTAATAGACATTAGGGTTATAAAATAATGCAATAAGCTAATGGAAACCTTACTGAACTATTGGAATTTGGCTAAGCAGGATATCATAAACGGAAAGTATATGGAGTTTATTTCTACCTTTGAATCTAATGTCATTATATATACTCCATACTGAATGAAAAAAGAAATAATTTTATCTTGACTCCCAATTTAGTTTTAATGTTTCCCATCTTCTTTAATACTCATTTTAACACAAAGAATTTATTCCAGGTCTTGTTGCTGGTATCTACTGATGGGAGGCATGTTCTCATTAGCCACAAGAAGTTCCTGGCCAGACTGATGAATTTTCTTGATTGTCTTGAATTTTACTACACCATGGGTACTGTGGTAGCCAAGCTAGTAACAAAACAACCCAATATCAGACAATTCTGCTACCTATCTAAAATCTTTGGTGATGTAATCATTAGCAATTACAAGATGACCAAATGGTTCCTACTCTTAGTTGAATTTGAAAACAAAAGAAATTCACAGGTTCTACAACCAGGATGGCTTTACATTAAATTAATTTACATAAATTAGCAAATATTAAACCAATGGAAACTTTACCATCAGAGGGCTATCTAACTGTAATCATTTGAAATTTGTGTGCTAGATCTGTAGCACTTCGTTACTTTACTTCAGTAGTATTTTCAAGTAACTAGAACTAACGAAGCAAGATTTCAACTAACTACTTTTACTTGTAATGAAGTAGTTTTATTTACGGTACAGACATGGGGTCAATTTTGGTATTGAGAATTTTTGAATTGGTATTGAGAATTTTTGAATTGGAATTGAGAAATTTTGAATTTGAAGTTTCCTACAAAAGAATTAAATCTAAAAATTAAAATACCATTTTTACAATGTTAACACTTACATGTGGTGTTACCAATATACTGGAACCATAATGATCTGGTTTGGTTTTGTGTTTCAGGGAGAATCCCCAGGCTGTCGCTTAATCAGCACAGCCTCTATATTGGAGTGGTTGAGAAACCCTCCTCCCCCACCACTCACAGGGGAGCAGTACGGAAAGATGGAACCGAAATACCCTGAGGGTGGTCACTGCCAGAGTGTTTTACGTCCTCAGGGGGTTTTTAACGTCCCCCTTTATTTTAAATAATTCAGTGGAGACGGCAGCGCCATTTAACGTGGTCAGCCACCCACGATGTAGTGAGCCGAGAAATTAATCCATGGAAAAGTTTCGACCTCTTGCGGGGTTCGAACCTGCGACCGTTGGCACCAGGTGCCGGGTGCTTAGCCGCTAGGCCACCGGAGCTCACTAATGATCTAGAGCTTTGGTTCCTTATATATATATATATATCAGATATGCACACTGACTGTGGCACCCCAAGTGAGCATTTAACCAATTAAAATGGTCTGGATACCATGGGCTCCGCCCCCACTGTGACACCACCACATAGCATACCTGTAATCTATATAGAGATATTGCTATTTAGGAATTAATTAATTTTATCATCTCACCAGGAATGCCAATCTGGAGCCAAAACACATTACCCCCTCCTCTCCTCAAACTGTGACTACTATAGCCTGTCCTCAGACCTAACTGTTTAATAACCATTTGAGAGATTTTGTAAACTTACCATATGTCATTGGTTTAGTACCCAGCAGGGCTGTGTAAATACAGGGTCTGACCCCTGCTGGGCGGAGCTAAGCAAATACATTCCTTTCAAGGCTCCTACTGAGCAGTGGAATATAAACACACCTTTGATGATTAGAAAATATACCCTTACAAGTTACATGGGGATGCACCAAAGACTGATCCACCACATGATATAATAACTCTTTAGCTAAAAGCACCTTGTGGTTTGACTTGGGCTAATTTTACCATGTTAACACTTACATGTGCTGTTACCAATATACTGGAACCAAATTGATCCAGAACTTTGGTTCCTTATATATATATATCAAATATGCACACTGACTGTGGCACCAAGCATGTGCATTTAACCGATTAAAATGGTCTGGATACCTTGGGCTCTACCAACAACACAGTGACACCACCACATAGCATGCCTGTAATCTATATAGAGATATTGCTATTTAGGAATTTACCCCAGTTCAATGTTAGAACAGGCAAAATAAAATTAAATCCACAAATTAATTTACCATTTAATTCAGAAATATTTCTTCCATGACAATCCTACTTGGAATATAAACTACTTGGGAGTATGTATTCCAAGTAGGTACTCAGAGTATCTACTCATGGTAAAAAATATTAGGCAAAAAGAGTCTGGGAAAAAAACAGAATTGAAAATTTTGGATTTGATAAATTTGAGGTGGAATTGACCAAATGGAATTGACCATGTCTGTTACAGTAATAATACTTTTTATTTTGTTACTTTCAGTTACCCTGCGATATGTTCATTATTTTTTTAATCATGGGTTAAGATGTTTCATTTTAAATACCAGGTGGATCCAGTTGGTGGGACAAGAGCTATTAATACTGTCCAACCACAAGTATATTCACATTCCAGATTCAGTGCAATCAGTTTGAATTCTATAGTGATTATGGCGGCCATGAATGTGGAGAGCAAAGTAGAAAGCGGCCAAGGAGAAATGGGTCCGGGGCAACACCTGTGGCCATATCTGTTAATGATATTTCGATTCTTGTCCAGGAAGGGCTTGAGGTTCATGAAGCGGTGCCTGACTGCAATGCAGGAAGCAACACCAGATGACCAGGCATGAAGGTAACGACTTCTTTGTTAGAAAGCGCGACAATTCAACAGCTCTCACACAGCTTGATGTGTATCTGCAGGGTTAGGTTAATTGTAATCGATTACATGATCTCAAGTAATCATAATTGCCATTTTCAGATGCATTGTAATTGATTACAAACCTGCTAAGACAGCTAGTTAAGACCAGTATTAGTATTTACTATTACTATCAATAATTTACGAACAGGAAAAACCTCTATCAAGTATATTCCAGACATGGGGTCAATTCAATTCCGGAATTGATGGTCAATTCCAACTGCCAAATTGATTATTAAAAAAATGCAATTGGAATTGATAAATTTTGAATTGGAATTGAAGTTTCCTACAAAAAAATTAAATCCACAAAATTATTTACCTTTTAATTAAGAAATATTTTTCCATGACAAAATTCTCGCAGTACCTACTCATGGTAAAAAATAGTCTAAATGGTTCTTTTCATAGAGATCAGCAATCCTCTGTAAATAGGCTGACCAATCAGCAGCTGACAACCTTTTTGAGTCCTTTTGTAATAACTGTCAATAGCCATGATATATAACATTTTACTCTATTAAAATTGACTTTGGTTGCCATACTGAAATGCTATTCAACAAAATCAAATACTATTATCTGTTTTTGACAACTTAAAAGCAGATTAGTTAGTTGTGACTGCAAACATAAGCAAGAGCGAACTGCATTGTGAGAAAATAATGACTTCCTTAAATAATCATTTGTTCATGGTCCCTTCGTTTCAAATTTGTGGGGCAATGAAGAAGGTATATTCAGGTTTATAATATAAAATATTGAACTCACAATTTATTTCTAACTGTGGCCTAACAAATAGGACAGCTCATATTGATCTTTCAGATGAAAAAAACTACATTTGAAATACACAGAGCTATTTCGTATTATCAAACTCACACTAAAATATAAATTTAATTAATTTCTCACGTATTTATGGGAGACATCTGGATATTCTAGAAAGAAGAGGTTTTGCCGGAAAAGTATTAATATATTTTTAATAACCTTATCTACTTTCATCACTGGAAAAAGACTTATCTAGAGCTGGTGTTTTCTGACTTGGCTGAAAATATTTCAGCTGGATTCTCGTCACCAGGGTAAAAAATTATCCAGCCTCTGATTGGCCAGTACTTCGTAAATCTCCGGAATGAAAAGGACAATTGAACTGATAAATTTCATATGGAATTGATCAAATGGAATTGATCCCATGTTGTCTGGGACATTCAATATGGTATCAAAGTAGATTGTAGCCTAAATAAATGATGGGGGAATCTGAACTGTAGGCTATCTCCCCTTATAGACTCTCCCTTTAGGCTGAAACTTAGTCCTTTAGCTTTAGATCTATAAGTTTATAGGCCTTTAGCCAGGTCAAACTGACTAGACTCTACTATAGAACATGCCAACTCAGTGTGGATGCCAAGAAGGAAGAAGGACATAATAACCTTGGAGGATGTTCAGAGGCAAGTTGGTTCCAGGTCTATGAGATCTAAATTACCCTGATAATCCATCAACTTTGGTTTATAGACAGCTAACAGACAATATGACGGAGATGTTTAAAATGGTCTCTGGGGCATATGATGAACAAATGATGTCAGTTGTAGTTACAGCAGAAGAGTGTTTCTATCAAACAAGAGGGCATAGCTAAGCTGCCAAGAAACCCAGCTGAGACAACATAACTTATGGGGAAGGATAACAGGTTCCTGGAACAGCTTGCCTGATAAAGGAATGGAGGCTCCTAGTAAACAATCTTTTGAGAGGAGACTAGGTAAACACTGGAGGGATCAGGATCTGATTGGGTCACAAAGCTAATTATAAACTAATCTGGACAATATCAGGTCATTTCGTAACCAAACTGATACCAGTTCGTAACCAAGTTATAATATCATATAATGTTATAAAGTTCCGGTTGACTTAATAAAAATTGTTTGTTAACATAATTATTAACACTTATAATGTTCAAGTACAGAATTTCCCACCTACTATAAAATTGTAAATGGTGAATAATCAACCATACAGACATAGACTAATTTGCACAGTCATCATAACTAAAAGCCATACAATTTTGTAACCAAAAGCCATACCACTTTGTAACTAAAAGCCATACCATTTCATAACTAAAAGCCATACCATTTCATAACCAAAAGCTAGACAGAGTGTGAATTGCAATAAACCTATATTTCCATCTACTCACTTCTGTGATGTTAGCTGAATGGTTCAGATAAATTATAACTATTTATTCCTGAAGTTTTTTATTTTAATTGCGGTAATATTACAATGAAAATATTATAACAGTTTCAGTAGAAAATTTGTACATAAACTAGATGACAAAATAGATATATCATCAGTATCTGGCAGTTGATTGCACAAATATTAGACTTCAACAATGAAAGAATGTCAAAATTTATTAGTGAATTTAATATGTCATCTCGACCTAAAAGAGGGCATCTTGATTTAGCATAATTTCCTTGTATTCACTGTCAAGGCGATGTAAGACTATGACAAGAGGCCCTGGAGTGTGATGGTTGTCACAGATGGCAACACAGAATGTGTCAAACAGATAATTTATTCTAATACATATCGTATATTACATGGTATATGTATATACTATAAATATATGCTGGTAACTGAGGGCTTGGTATGTAACTGAAGGGTTGACCGACATTAAATAATTACATTATTTCACAGGCATAGACCATTCCTTCTACTGGCAAATGGTGCATGGTGAAGTCGAACTCTTTACATGGAGATGCAGGGATTGTAACTTGCCGTAGTTCCGGAAGGTGATGACTGCACTATAATGATGACATACAAAGCCTGGCTCGTCTTTTACATGCGACACACATGGATAGATAACACTGTGTGGCCACCATCACCATGATTGATCTTCACGAACCAACAAGGAGATAGAAGACTGGTGCAGACGAATCAACTGCCACACACTACACAGCACAAGCCAGCCTCCAATTCTATGTGTTGGTACCCGTTCTACACTGTAATAATATTGATATTAAATCTTTTTGGGTGTTCTTTATTATAATTTTACCCACGGTTGGTGACAGAACATTATATAATATAGTATTTAATTAATGAAAACATCGGTACGAAGTGGTATGCACTTGGTTGGTTACGAAACGTCTAGAAACCATCTGGAAACACAGGACTAACAACCTACGTTATGGTTGATGCGCAGTCACAAGTCCTCACCGTAACTGTTAGCAAATATTAAAAGAAACAAAACCTACCCAGTAATAGCTACACTGACGCTTCCAGGTCCTTCGTTGTGATGAAAAGGGGACGACTCGAAGCTGTTTCCCTTATGATTATCTATTAGATCTGACGTACTACAAAATGCTATTAAATTCTGGGGCGATAAACTACATGTCGGCGATTCTTCTGGTCCCCATTCTCGTTTCGTTTTTGTTCTCTTATTTACGTTGTATATCAATTCCATCTTACGATGCTTTCTGTCTACTGAAAACAAACTCAAATTAGCGTTATTCACAAGCAGCAACTGGCTTGTAATATCGTCCAGTTGGAAATCTCGCGAGAATTGGAGAATTGGGGAAGCGCGTTCATTATATTTTATGGAAGCGCCACTTTAACAATTTTCAGAATGATACAGACTCTTATGTGATTATTACCACCAATAACTATGAGTTATTTAGTTACTTAATATCTAGATATTTTATTAATTGTGAAGTAATTTTATTGGTTCAATGATGATGGAGGAAAAGCGCTAACAAGGAAAACCACACAAGGCTTAATTCCAAACCACAATATCATTTTTATTATCCAACACCATACAGTTATAACGTCTAATAAACGAAAGTTGCACCATTACTCTGGTACATAATACGTGAAATTAATTAATGCCATCCCTAACACATGATGCTAGCTGATAATGATGATATAATAATAATAACAACCTAGATTTAATAAAATCAGAAACAAGCCAAAGGTTCTATACAGTGAAACTACACAGTAACATACCGCGTGCATCAAGGTACAGACATCTTGAAAATCTATCGTATATACACTTATATTTGTGAGGCATTACACGAAGTTAAATCCAGAAAGTCAAAATCAATTAAGTACTTGATCATGTAACTTTATCAAGCTTAGTGTGGAATAATTAATTTAATTTTTGCCTGACTAATCATCTAACGCCTCGCGTATTTTTCTGAGTCAATTGAAACTGTCCCAACTGTGTCTGCTATAGCTCACTGTTCTTCTTGTTTGCCGCGTAATCACGACGGTACGACAAATAGTGCATCTACGGCAATCGAGTCAAGACAAACATATCTGGACTCGCAGCAGTGTTCCAAGCTGGCAAACGATGAGGATGATTTGGAGAAGGCCACTGTGACACGCATCTTTGACAATGTACGCAAGTTCTACGTTACATTTGTCTATAAGATGATCACGATCTTCCCATTCTACGATGACATGTTTAGGGACTTTGCGGTACTCAATCCGTACCCTGCCCTTCGGGAGCCCTAGAGCTCATAATCTGTTCGTGAAATAACTATTCGATTTGGCAAATGAACATCGTTGAGTTTCAGGAATACCAGCTGACTCCTGACGATGAACTGCCGCTCTACTCTGCTGACAGTGGTGTTGTGTTGACACGTTCTGTGCAGAAATGGCAAAGAAGGAGACATTTGCTGGTGGAGTGCGCTTTCCATATTTAGCGCAACCCATGACAACACTGTCGGTGATCCTCCACAGCAATGCTGATAGCGAACGCGTCTTCTCCACGTGCCGCAAGATTGACACTATACTCGATCACAGCTTGGCAACGACACTCTGCACGCTCTTCTTTCGTGCAAAATCAACATGGATGAGCCGTGCTGTGCATTTCAGCCATACAGCGATCTGCTGAAATCGGCAAAGTATACAACATGGAACTATGCGAACCACCAGTTATAGCGATGTGTAGATCTCTGTTTGAGTAACTTTTTGCTAGATCTGTGTTATAATTGTAGCTGAAATGAGGTATATGTAAAGATAAGAAAGTCTGTCTTTACAGGTGTTAATTTAACATGTTTAGATATATTATTTTTTGCTAGATCTGCATTGAAAAATACTTTATTATCATGTTTTAGTCAGTGAATTAGATTTTGTAAAGTGCACTAATTTGAGATTGTGTTTTTTACATGGAACATGGAAATGTTGTACTTGATCTGGTGGAAGGTATTGGTTGATAATAATAAAACTTGATTGTTATAGTCTTAGAAGTGTTTTCTTTTCTGTTGCCATAGTAATTATTATAATATTTCGATTTACGTAAATAAAGACTGTTTTGGCATTTCTGAAACTTAACATGTATGACACACGTACGTACACACACATTGCGAATTTACATTATGACACAGATATACGAAGTTCCACCTACCTAGTTATGGACTTGGTTGGTTTTCCTATAGAAGAAACCTTTTCACGGACATACGGTGGAAGGAACGAAAGAACAAATCTGGAACTGGTAGACAAAGATTCAAAGGGATGCAAAAGAAACATCCAATAGTCAAATTAAGTGACCCTTCAGGAATGTACTTCTATACTATATAACACACACACAAACACACACTTGCACGTGCGCATACAAAGCACCAGATACAAATTTTAAGCATTAATTCATATCGTGAATTTCTATTCATGTAGATAAATATTACATTTATATTTTAGACATAGGAACTACTTTAAGTATATAAATAAACTTTATTTTAAAAAAATAAAAAAATAATTATAGATTAATAACTCAATATCCACTATTGACTGATTCAATAATTTCATATCCTTGCGTTCTGTTTTGCATAAATTTACCATTTAAGTAAGGCCAATGTAGAAGTTTAAGTCTGATGCAATCCGGAATCGTTCATGCACCTCCGTTGTCTAGCGGTAGCGTTTTGGCATATCTGAAGGTTGTTTCATCTTTGACTTCGCTTCATTACCTTTGGAGGTCGCTCGGCCCATCTAGCCTACCATGTGCACAAAAGTGGCCGTAAAACGTCAATCATCATCATCATTATTATCATGGACATGCAATATTATGTATCTATATACCACGCCAGTCACAGCCGTGGTGTACTAGGATGTTCTAGCATTCCGTACAACTGGAGCTTATATATTTTCACACAAAGAGAAGTACTATATAAAGTGCAAGATATATATATATATATATATATATATATATATATACGCACCGTATTGTCGCCGCCGAATCTTTAAAACAACTCGAACTTGATACTAGATTTAACAACACGTTAATTTTATTGCTATAGCAGGAAGTTGACTTCTAGGATAAACTTCTATAGCAGCTTGTTGTCAGTTACGTTATAATTTTTGGCCCATTCATACAATCAACCGATAAATAAATAATTAATAAATTATTCTGAGAATAATGGTTTATTTGTATAACATATAACTGAAGCCGAAATGTTTGTATAGAAATTCGCCTGCAACTCGACTGAATTTAGCAATGTCAGTTTTTCTTCTTCTCTGTGATGTCAGTGGAATACGTTTTTGTGTAAAAGAATTCTTGACAAGGACGTTGTATAACTAGAGGTAATAATACAACACTGGATTATATAAAAGACGTCGGTCATACTACAGCCTTAAACCAGCGGAATAACGCTTCGCTTCAGTTAACTGGACGGCATTTAGTTCTAGCGTGGCTTTAGCCAATTAAAGTGACGCACATTAATATGTGACGCTTGTTGTTATAGTAATGTAATGGATCATCAGTCTGTTGTCATAGTACTCAATTGGGGCCTAGCCTTTCAGAACTCCACCCCCCCTCTCCTCTCTCTCTCTCTCTCTCTCTGTGTGTGTGTGTGTGTGTGTCCTCGAGCTAGTTGCTTTAAGCCGACTATCACAGTAAGCCTCTAGTTAATTGTCGACGCAACCAGCACGATGGTTGGACGTTTGAATGTAGCACTCGTCCTGCTCGGGATCATACTTATTATGGCCATCAGGGAAAGTACACAAGAAGTAAGTAAATTACACACCAACAATTCTACTCACTTTTTGAGCTTTAATTCAATAACATGGTTTTCGGACACAGACGAACCGGGCATATTTCATTATTAGCCGACTAAAGTTATAGACTCTGTTACGGTGTTAATAATTATAGAGACGATTAGAGTCTACCGGTTTGTATAGGTCATTGTTCGCTATAGGAAGTGATAATCTGTCAATACGAAATTTATTTCCAAAAAGAAACACTTTCTTTTAAATAATCGGATTCAGTGCAGCATTTGGTGTGGGAAGGTAACTTTTGTGGACTCGTTGTCGAGGTGTAGAATATAATTTTCATACATTTTGTGTATTACTAGCAAATACTTGGACAAGTTTTATGGGTGGGAAAATTTATCTTAAAAACGCTATAATGTTTTATATTGTTGGGGTTTTGGTTTCGCTGCACACCCGCTTAGGAACACTATTCCAACACCCAGCCAGGTGCCTGGGTGGCAGTTAGACCTCTATGTGTTACGTATCGACTCCAGGGTTTGTTCAGAAATCCCACAGGTTCAGACCTGTGGGGTGTTTCATGAATCTCCTATCTCAGCCATTCGATTAACAAATGAAACTAACCTAAAATTTCGGTTAGTTTAATTAATAAATTGAATGCAAATAAATTTACAGTACATTTATATAATTTTGTTCAGTATCTAGTTGTGTACTAGATATTGTTATAATTAATATAATTTCAATATGAATTATTTTTCCTCCCAGTAAGGACTCTTTATTAAACCTGCTTCGTCGTCGTCATCATCATGATCATCATGATCACCATCATCATCATTATTATGATAGTTAAGGCATCATATATCACGACCCGTATGATCCCTGCGTTCAACATTGTTTCAATATTAGAACATGTCCAGGGAAAATCCGTGGTATTTTCCGGAAATCAAACAGGAACCAATTTATCAAGAACTCTGTGCATTGTTTCCGGGTTATTTCGGATAACTCTGGTATAATTTCACATACTTGAGAGAGCAATTCACGGATGTCGTGTTAATTTAGTGCCAAATGTACCATCCCACACGTTGTCCATCGTAGCCAACAACCAATAATTGTATCGATCTAACGCTATTTGAGCGAGACAACAACGAATTTAGCAGAATGATGGATACAAAATTGCAATCGCGTCAGCTTGGTGATTCATCACAAACCGAATCCAGAATTGCGACTCTTCGTAAGATGAGAGATTAGGCGTTGTTTTTACCTTAATCGATTAGTATTACATCAGGCCGTCCCATAAGAAAAAATCATCTACAAAATCCGGAACAAGGTGAGTGGTTTCGATCACGTGTACTCAAGTAGACTGCGTAGGAGACAAAATATTTGATAATTTTCATATCGAGATATTTCCTTTTGAAACTGTAAACCTCTATATCTGTTGCGTATACAGATTGGTTTGTTCAAATGACACTAAAACCAAAGCGTTAATTGCAATCAGAAAGTGGCATCTGCCATCAAACAGACTGTTGTTGTGGTATGAAAAGTTTCTCGAGCGACAAGATGACCCGTAACTAAACAACAGATTTGATTGCTAGGCATGGTAAGCGAAACAATAGTAACACTGGGATTAACAACTAGACTTCAGAGAGATTATTGCAGTTGCTTATAATATTGAAATGGGCTATTTAGCACGCTTAGCTTCCTTTCTCAGTCGAACCTACTTACAAACATGTACATTTAAAAGTTTGTCTTAGGTTCGCAGCAATCATTTCAACTTTACAAATCCCAATAAATACATTTAATCTTTCTTTTTGTGGCATTGGTGGTGCCAACAATACCCAAAGCTATTATTTCATCCAATTGACAAAAATAGGTTTTTCACCATGGTTGCATCTATTCCCCAATTTACTGAAATTAATCTTGTCAAACAACTTTTTATGTCACCAGTTGTCGTTAATACAGTTGTCAGCGCTAATTTCGATCAATAAATGCTTTAATAATAAGTGATAATACGTGGCATTTATATAGCGCTCTATCCAGCTAGATAGCTGCCCTAAGGCGCTTTACAGTATTATTATCCCTGACTCAGACCTGTTCCCATCCAGCACACATCTCAACTCCCAATGGAGCATACAACACATACTGCCATTATAGGCGCAAAGCGTTAGTCAAACACAAGGCCATCACGTCCTGCGAGGTTCTCATTTCTGGCTGAATGAACTAGTCGCCACATGATAGCATTGCAGTTCCGGATCCTCGAACCCACGACCCTTCGGTTACGAGTCCTATGCTCTACCTAACTGTGCCATCACGGCTAAATATTTTTCTTACTGTGATAAAAAAAACCCACCACTAGTCATAATGCCGATTTTGGGAATAAATGTTCCACCCCGTTGACTGTAAGCTGTTAGCAAAGATATATTGAAATTTTCAAGTAAACATTCGTCATATTCAAAATAGTCCAGGGTATGACCTGATTCGAGGCGAGGGAAAGATCCGCTGAAGATTAATGAGGAATATGATGGATGAAACGCAAAACAAAAACATGATTTTCTTAGTTAACTGTTTATGGTTAAACTACACCGTTGGATATTGCCCTTGTTCCGACACCTTGTTTGTCCTTTTACTTTGGTCACACATTACAGTGTGTTCAGATGTCCCATTATTCTAACAGACAACCCAAGATTTGACGCAGCAGTTTATCGTAGTAAATGGCACCCGTGTGGGATAGGATAAACTAGTGTGAATAAATCTAAATAGTTGGAGATTTAGAGTCAAACCACAGTCAAAATTTAAGTGAAATATCACCAGTCATCGATTATTATTTTTTACAAATAAGTGGTTAATAATAGTAGGACACACACACACACAGGGAGAATTTATTTATTTTTTGGCCTACCATTTTACAAATTATACCAAATTACACTGTGAAAACAACGTAACAAAACACCAGCGTCAATAAACAAATGCTCTAATTAACAATGATCTTAGTTTGAACAAGTAAATCATGCGTTGTGTTGGCAGACGATTTGTTCTTGTTTACCTTGTCATATGGGTAAACTTTGAATGTTCAGCCAAGACACGCGGGTACTGAATTATAACACCCATGTAAAAATGTTATATCAATTCAGCACGTACACACACACACACACACACACATATATATATATATATATATATATATGTGTGTCTGTGTGTGTGTGTGTGTGTGTGTGTGTCATTTTTGTTGCACATCCTTAAAAATGTAGACATGCGTGTCACTCTATGTGTAACTCAAATACTGAATTTGAGAGCAGACGTCCGACGGGACATTGTGTCCGTGGCTCTATCCGACGTCGACAGTGACACGTGCCAGAAGGTTGAAGTCGATTGTTGTCTTGTGTTTAGGATAAAATAATAGACGCAACACCGAGGTGTGGCAATAGTGGGACCTTTTCAATCACGCAACATCAATATGAATTTGATGTGCATTTTGAAGAATCTCGCGCTGCCTGCAATTTTAAGGACGATCCCTTCCATAATGGTAAAACCCAAGAACACAGAAAGCCTGACTGAAGGTCAGTGGCCTAATTCTGATCAGATACGTGAAGTTAAACAGAAAACTTACTGGGTCGGAAAGTTTTTTGTTTATTTAAGTATTAAATGTTTATTCGACAGTAATGGGTTGCCGTTGATAAGAGGCACCCGTTTAGAAAACTGGATCAGCGCAGAAATAAGAACTGTCCATACCGCGTGAAAGATTTCTGTGCATTTTTGGAAAGAATCCAAGCCAGGAACGCTTAGAAATAGACATAATAAATCACGAAGTAATCTGGATCACAGTATAGGTGGTGCTTTACAAAACACTTGGTAGTCTGAAAAACAAATAAATGCATATTAAGATTCACTTTTATAACCGAGTGTTTAGTTAAAGACAACGCATTTAATTACAATTCGTCAAAATAGGCCCTTTATTCGCCGGAAACGAAGAAGGGTCTAGATTATTCCGGTAAAAAAGATTTTCACGGAGATGGCACTCCGGGCACATACCATGATGCGCACTAAATGCTCAATGACAAATCAATATTACCCGGAGAAATCCCCGAAGCTATCACATGCTAAACGTGCTGGAACTGAGCATTCCTTAAAAGCATTTTCAACGATTTTCCATTATCTGCGCACCACTCGTGTAAGTGAAATCCACCATATCATAATGACAGATGAAAGATGAGTCATCATCATTGATGACTGAAGAGGAATTGGCATTCTAATTTAGATCCAAGACCTCAGATTTCATACTCTAGTGCTTTTATCCGAAGCAGAGGGAAAAACAATCGTGACATTATTGATTGGAACATGTTGTTGTTATAAGGATGAATTGTCTCCTAATGTACTATGATGCAATTCTTGCTGATGTGGATGACAATAAATAAATGAGATCTGCAAATTTATGACTCAAAACTAGGCCTAAAGTGACTTATACAATTTGACGCGGTTTTCTTTTCGTCGTTGTCAGCAGGTTGGCAAGCGAAAAAATAAACGAAATCTGCTTTTGGTGTTATTTATTTGTTCAGGATAGGGTCTGAAAGCCTCGATGAAAACAATGAATTGTCCAGCTATATTTGAATCCATTCGATAAGTATTCAGTGGCACATTTCAGTAAAGCCTTGGGACCGAACGACCGAAGAGGGAGGTGCCTTTGTGTTCGTGGTGGACTGTATTCCTCATCTTTATTATCTTAACACATCACAGACGAGCACAAATTTATTTAAGGCCTACACACATAATCTATTTCCCATGGACGTTCGCAGCCGCTCACTCGATAACTGGATTCTGGAACGATAGCTATCTCTCTCTCTCTAACTGTTGAATTGCAAGCCAAGACCACTAAACTGTAGTACGTGTATTACGTCTATACGTGGTATAACTGGTAACGTGGTTAGGGACAGACGTCTAACACCGAAGTTCAAATACCGGTCAACCTGCCCCGGATGGATGCGTCATCTTTCAGTTCGACTCATTAGCTTTGGTGCCGCTTGGCCCACTCAGGCCCACAGTGTGAACCGAAACGGCCGTTAATTGAAAGCTAATTGTGTGATATTTTCCAATATTTTTCCAATATACTTTCCAATACAGAATATCGCCTTATAAGATGCTTCACGATGGCTGAGATTAAGAAGAGCGATAATACATAACTGCTGTAGAAACAAAAGTAGAAGTATATTAATAATACCTGACTTCACTCTGTACGAAAACACAATAAATATTCGCTGTCTTAATGAATACGGCAACGTGTTTATTATTATCACACAGTAATACTAGTTCTTCGCCAATATAGAATGACACATCAGATCGGTCTCGTCTCAGGAGGGAATACAATTCCAGTGTCCTTCCCACCTGTCAGGATGAGTGTTGATATGATAATTATCTCGATATTTATTTACAGAATAATTGAAATCATATTTGTAATGCTTTATATGAAAGTAAATTTCTACTTTATTCAAGTAACACGTATTCTACTGGCTCTACAGCTACGATAACATCTAATACTGTACTACTACTATTGCTATTATTACTACAACTACTAATACTACTACTAACAATAATAATGAAAACAGTAATAATAGCTTTTATGGCAGTTAATAAGCTAGGTGGTTAACTCAATCATGTCGACACATTTGATCAGTATTGTAAATCCTTCCCCGTCGAGATTAATTGTAAATAAATATCAAATTTATACCCCACAGAATAATCGAGAGAGAGAGAGAGAGAGAGAGACCAATGCTAACCTTGGCTAGAGGAATCCCCCCCCCCTCTACCTCCCTCGTTACAGAGTTGTGGCTAGCATTCGATGTTTTGTCATGTATAGAATATAGAATAACACATTCGTCTGGATTAAACGGATTGGCATTTTGCCATATTTGTTGGCTAGATGCCCAGAGGAGGATTTCCATTCAGCTTCACGACTGATTTATCACTGGAAGAAGATAGCGGAGGGCTTTTGATATTTGTTTAATTCAAATGTGGTCACTAATCCGGCCATATGGCCAAGTTGTCACTAGCACCGTGGCTAAAAGGGAAATCACATAATAATAATAATAATAATAATAATAATAATAATAATAATAATAATCATCATCATCGTAGTCGTCGTCATCATCATGGATCCCATTGTTCACGTAATTACCTCATTCCGAGCGATTGAATAAACTGCACCAAAAAAACATTTAGCATGACGAAGAATTTTTTCTTTCTTCAAATTATCTGAACTGACGTTGTTTACGAATAGGTTCCGTGTTATTGATAATTCGGGCTTTAATCGTTTTAGATCCCTCCGGCAATGTGGTCACAGATGAAAAATATTTCCAGCCCAGCAGATTTCATCAAAAAATTTCTTAAAAAGAAGCAGCCCGAAATTGGTAAGTTTGCTTTTTTTTTAGAAGAAACAGGTCAACTATGGAAACAAATATTTATTGGTAAATGTTTTTATTTTACGGCATTCCATACAAGAGATTCACCGAACTCGTGTAATAGTTCATTTCAATTGGATTCTGTATTTTGTGATCAATCTAGGACGTCCGGGATATGCGCCACCAGGTTTAAGCCCACCGGAAAGAATCCCCGGAGAAAGTATTATATACACGCATGAAGGTAAAAGGGAAAACCACTTCATTATAAGTGTGTAAGGAAAACCACTTCATTATAAGCTTAAACAAATGGAATTTATTTACAGTATCGCGATTTATTGAAAGGACAGCAACAAATGAATAACTTATTTATATTTCAGGTTCCCTAATACCAGGAGCTTCAGGTCTGTATATTTAATGTTTGTTTTTAGGATATATATATATATATATATATATATATATATAGAGAGAGAGAGAGGGGAGGGGGGGGAATGCATAATAATCTATGTAATAATAGTAATAATTTTGTATATTTAATAAAGCACCATTTCCATCCATTCATCTATACATCCATAACTCTATACATGGTTATTATGTCTGGGCGATTCAACAGTCGATGGGACTTAGACTGGCAGCTTTTCGTAATTGGTAGTTTACATTGACGCACTGTAACGTACCGTTATGGCGTATGGTGTATATCATGTATATGCATTTAACTCCACATGCAAAACAACACTAAATAATTTTGTGCACAAGTTGTACTATGAAATCTAGCGCGCACGCACGCACACACAGGGAGGGTGGTTTTATCAGCGAGCCAGTAATATTAGGTTAGCGCATATTTGGTGATACGTCATCAGGTTATCGTTTGAAGCTTCACCAAGGTAGAAACATTTACCGGATGTCCTGAAGAACAGCATGATTTTAGTTAACAACACGCCTCACTACATCAGAGTTGTATTCCCCTGACCCTCCCAGTATACTAACTGATTGTTGACCATATTGAGTGCGACATCCCACACTGATTGATTTATCCTGGTGATATGTAGACGCGCTGTCCTCGCTTCCCATCTGCATGCGTTTACATCGTTAGACCCCTCCTGTGTTTACAACCTGTGGGTGGACACTACGGCTGAAGCGATTAGGTCCATCGGCACACCCACTCACACGGTAACGTAATCCACGTGAGAGGCTGGTAAAACCGATTTTCGACTTGATATTGCTGCCTCAAGTCTGCGAATAAAGAAACAGCCATGCTCTCGATAACCTGTCAGTGATAAATCAGCCGATGTCTTGACAATCTGGGCTGTTTCTTCTCGAGTCATTATAGTGGATAGTAAGACGCCGGGAGACATTCCTTTGCCCAGGGCCTTGTCTATTGTCGAAGGATGGCAGAGAACAATAAACGTGTTTGTCGTCATGTCATCATTTGTCGGGAATTAGCTTTCCTAATGTCCATCATCGTTGTCTGGGAATCAATTGCCCACTTGTATTAATAGTACGCTTCCCAGTTAATAGGATCTTAGTAATCGCGTTCTTTCTTGTTGTGAAGATCTGATGCCAATATCTGATAATTGCATTATTGGACAAGTGTGAGAACTCGAACTGTAATAATAATAATAATAATAATAATAATAATAATAATAATAATAATAATAATAATGGTAGTTTGTGTCATTGTTTAGTTTATATTGATAGAAAGCATTTCAATATTTTGTATTGCTGAAATGATGAAGGTGAGATGGTTTTAATTGGGCCATCACAATGGACAGCAGCCGGTAATTTGCAGCAATATAAACAACCTCTTAATAAATACATATTTATGTGTGTGTAATTAATCTTCCGTGAAGCAGCTATGATAGTAATCAATTTGATCACCAAGAGGTTCATTTTTATCACGTTCCCGTTTCTTGTTTAAAAAAGCGGGCCACACAGATAGATTGATGCCACGAAATGTGCCGATTTCGATGGAAATCGTGTAATTCGTTCGGGTAATTCAATTTACATATTTCCAATCTATCACCGTCTGTTGAATCATGAGCTTAAATAATTTATTGGGTGAGAGGAGATTGTTTGTTGTTGTCAGACTTGGTGGGTCTGCTCAGTACATCGCCATGTTTAATTGCTCTTTGATTTAATTTGCTTTTCCTGAGATCAGCTGCTCATTATGTGATTGTGTGTGTGTGTGTGTAATTATTAAATAGTGAGCGGAGTCTGATGTTTTATAATTGAATTTTCACTTCTGAGTAGCTTTTCCGGCATGCTGTTTATGGGCGCCCCCGTCTCACAGTAGGTAATGCACTGCACTTGAAATATTCAGATGGTGGGTTTCAATCCGAGTATTAGCTGTGCCTGCGTTCAGAGCTGGGCCTAGAAGTACACACACACGTCTGCGCGCGCGCGAGCCAGCGCGTGTGCTCTTTATTTAAACTGCTGGATAATGCTGTAAATATCCAATTCACAGATCATTTATAATCTTAGAGACGAATTTCACTGATGATAATTGCATGTCTATAATGTGCTATCCCCAAGCCCAGTCGATGTCGACAAATTAGCCAAATTTAGTTCGTTTTTATCATAGCACCGATGCGTATAAACTTCACTCGTTGATCAGTAACCGGGTCAGTAACAGGGTCAGGTCACTTACTGGAGCAAGTCAACGCTAATTACTTCCACTTAACCAGTACATGTCTTTGGTTCCACATACAGCTCCCTTCTACAGTGCTGGTTGCTATACGTCCGAGTGACCAACATCGGGAATAACACTTAACAGAACAGCGTTGACTCTATTTCTTGATGACACTAATTTTTCCCGCTACCAGGCCACCCCTTCTCTGGCGCGGACATTAGGCGTGTCTCATTTCATTTTGTTCTGGCTCGTCTCTTCGGAAAGGCCTACCACTCGGCGGCCAGTGGCGCTGGTTGTAAATTGCCATTTCTCTCCGCCGCTCCTCTGGGACACCCATCCCATACTCGATGTCACCGATGCCAGATTACGGTGTCCTCTTCAATCCGATGTTCATTTTATCTGACCTTTATGCGGTTCGGTACTGAAGGAATGACTATATACATGATTAATGGCTTACATAGCGGGCTATGTCCGTAATTCTTGTCTAGGTATTATCAGACCGCCGTTTGTTGATATTTTTATGGCCTGGTAATGGACTGCCGCATCGTTCTGGTTCATAAAAGTGGTCGACAGAATTTCTCGGAATTTCCCCGCATATGCTCGCCCATAGACCCCTTCCCCCCCATTCTGTTTTTTACCGAGACGCGATATTAAAGCGCAACAGTGCATATGATCTGAGTTAGCTTGATACTGTCAATGGGCCAGGTTTGTATGGGTAGCTTGTTTACGTTTGTTTGTATCACGGGTCAGTAGGTTACATCCTGGTCCGAAGTTGGCGTTTATCCACGACTGGTCCAGGGTCTGTACACTATACAGGCAAAGTGTCGTATTACTTGTTTTGTCCATCGGCTGTAAATGCTTTTGGTGGTTTTTTTTTGTGTGTGTGTGTATGTGTGTGTGTGTGTGTGTGTGTAGTACTCGCCGCCGCCATGGGAACCCTCTTCATCTGTGATGGGTGAATTGTAAAACGGTAATCTAATGGAAATGGATTACTGCTTGGGACTGTTGTTGCCATGGTGACATTTACGGACGCAGGTTACTGTCACCTTTACGGACCTTCCAGTTACGCGGTTCTGCGGATAGCACCATGCTACAACAATATGCCAATGGCACGGCCCATTTCTCACCGAATGCAAAAATACAAGCGGCCAGCCTAGCCTACCTTCATATATAATGCCAACGACTCATTTCCAGCAGCATATGGATACCATCAGCGTATTATTCGGTTGTATTAGGGATGGTTTGAAATTTGAGACTAAAGTGCTGTAAAGTGCTGTACGGAGAGGAAACCTGGTTTTGGCCAAGAATAATGAATGGCCGCCATATGGCGTATATAGCGTTCAAAGTCCCGCAAATAAAAACGTTCTTTAAGATTACTTGGAAAAATGTTACTGCTGAAAATTGTACAAAAGAAACCATTATTCATAGTTTTACTTCAGCCTATCTGATTGTCAAATAAAGATTGACTAACAGCAAGAGTTAGTGTTTATACTGGATGGAAACTTTCCTTACATTTGATGGAAACATTAGCTTAGAACAGATTTGTTATTGTTTCAAAACTAGACTTTTTGTTTTCAGTGAACTAGGCCTATATATCGTGTTTTATAAATCAGTTAAATGCTTTCATCTCGTTAGACTAATACTATAAATATTTGATTGTATTGCCCCATTTTTGGATGTGAAATAATTTCCATTTAATTTCTATTCCATAAGATTAAGGCTTTGCACAAATTTCCAGTAATTCATAACACAGTAGTAATATTTTTTTATAACATACGTTCGTTTCTATCCCATCTACTCCCATCACAGAAACAAAGGCTTTAAAATACAAAAATAGTAGCCATGTTTTCATTATTTGGTTATGTTTTATTTACCAGAATTCCTGATGAAAACATATATTTCCCCAGTGGCTAGATTATGCTATACTGTGTCTTAATCTCTGGTTCTAGATCCTATCAGAATCGTCTACTCTTTTAAACAAATCATCGCCCGTGAATTACAATGCATGAACTATTATAATCCATTCACTCGTTAGAACATTGTCGCAAATAAATAGTCAGCTAATGCTAAATAGTTATGAAAGATGGGAATACAGAAGGGAATTTAATTATCTGACCAAATACGATGGGGAGCAGCGATTTTTACAAATTCATGAATGTTAAACGTTCAGATTACAAAGAATTTGTAATTTCACCTCCATTAGATTGTAAATATTTTCTGCTGTTAGAAGTAATTTGTTGTTTATATTTAGTTACTGGGTCGCTTATAAAGCTTCTGTGCTGAATACACTTGATAATCTTACACATTGAGTGGCAGGCAAGTAAATATTGGTGTGTGTGTGTGTGTGTGAGAGATAGCGAGAATGTGTGCGCGTGTGTGTGTGTGTGTGTGTGTGTGTGTGTGTGTGTGAGCGAGAATGTTTGATGAAACCTTTTCTATTATGTGATGAAGTTGCTTATTAAAAGTCCTGTTAGAGTATCTATAGCCAAAGTATATCAGGTTTGACGTAAGTACATTGACCTCTACTTTGTTAAAAGAACGTTATTATCCATTCAGTCAAATTATTGGTAATAATACAGATATCTGTACATAATCAATTATCTGATTCACTTGGCTATGCACACTTACATATCCAGAAATGCATTCGCACTATTGCGGAACTGGAGACAAAAGAAAGTGACACTTACATACGATATAAAACGAAATGAATGAATTATTAATAACATTTGTATCATAACGCCTCCTTAATCTGAACATTTTACTAACTCCTTTTGTGATGTTTTGTACCATTATGATAAAGTACAATGGATACGGCGTCATTGTAACCATTGATTCTATATCTAGATGTACTCCAAATTATGTAATTTTTTCTCACTGGTTCTCATTTGAATTTTGATTATATTATTTTTACGCAATATACTGCTAGAAGATATGCCTTGATAACACCCCCTTCATATATTCATAAATATGTTACCAACGCAGTGGATATATACCAACAATGGCCCCAATATTTAAGATTCCGCCGTCCTTAATTAACTTTCAACTTATTAAGATCAAAACAAAACCTTGCCAAATATTTAATTGTCCTTACTGTAACTTTACCGACAGTGTTATTGTGGAGAATATTGACTGAGAGGGCAGAGCCAACGTTAAGTGCTGTGTTAAACCGCAATTCTGGTCAAATCTGAACCAAATGGCTCAGTAGCAGCTTCGTATGGAAATGGAATGTATGTATCAGATGAAACATCCTGAAGACACAAATAACACTGGAATTGGAATCGTAAGCTGGAGATCTGTAGCGTCATGCGCTACCAATGACAGCATATGAGCAGGGCCGGATTATCCTATATGCTACTAGCTGTGGGTCTGCTAAAAGATTTTCAAATCTATTTTTTTAAATATTTTGCATTACTGAATAATTCATTTAACTTAAAATAAAATTTCAATCTTAAAAGAGCATGCCCGGGAGTCTGTAATTAAAAAAGTGGTCCCCGTTTGAGTGCCCTTATTTGAGATAAACGATCCCTGCTTGAAGACTTTTATTTGAGATAAAGGTTCCCCTGTTTGAAGCCTTTTATTTGAGATAAGGTCCCCCCGTTTGAAACCTTCTATTTTAGATAAGTGTCCGCCATCAGAAGAAACACGTTCCATATGTGCGGACACTTGTGTTTTAGTTCTGATTCTACCTTCGTCGTGTAGTAGAAATTATGAGTTTTCGCGCCTATAAAGATAAACTATTCTAAGCTTAATTGTTGACCATTTGAACCCGCCACGATCAATCAACACCATGTTTACACAGGGATATATTTTTTTCCAGAATCGTGTAGGTCCCTACTTTACTAGAAAAAGAGGGTACTAGAAAAAGAGGGTACTAGAAAAAGAGGGTACTAGAAAAAGAGGGTACTAGAAAAAGAGGGTACTAGAAAAAGAGGGTACTAGAAAAAGAGGGTACTAGAAAAAGAGGGTAAACATTAGTTTCACCAAATCATTAAATGTAAAGACCGCATTGGAAATAAATTATATTTCCGACTGTTATTCCTGGTTCAGGACGATAATAGTTCAAGTCCATCAATGCTATGGGTTGTTTTCAATCATCATGCGAACACGGAAAGACTTAATAAATTGTACAATATATATATATATATATATATATATATATAATGCATAATGTGTGATAAACTGAATATTATTTTAGGTGTCCCAGAGTTGGCTATTTATCATTTGCTCCAGTATATGTTTCCTTTCATCGGAAAAGCGTGCTATCTATTCAGTGAAGTAGCTCGGTAAAAGATAAATAATCACATGCAAATATTTAATACCGCCCGTACACATAATTATTGTCTGTTGCAGAGGAGGTAGCCAGTATGTTATCCATACAAGAGGATAAATGTGAGATCAAACTGGTATCGGTACCAATACCTCGTAACAGTGATCCTAATGTGATCTATTGGCCGAGCTGTGTTAAACTGGATCAGTGCAGTGGATGTTGTAACAATGAAATACTGGAGTGCGTCCCGACTGGAGTCCAGGGAGTGGAGATGCAGGTTAGCACATCACAAATTAAATGGCGTCCTTACTTCAGATGAAACTTGCAGTCTAATCAGGTCTTGGAAATACCGTATTGCTTCCTGTGATATGAGTATACAAGTGAACCGATTATAAAAAGTACCAATGTATGTGTATATGCACAACCGTATATGTGTAATAAACTATAATAACTCGTGGGAGAGAAGTGGAGAATGCTATTTTGTCATCCGCTTTCAGTGTGGTCATGCTATAATGATGTATATCTGTTTTACATGGGAATATGTTTAATTTGTGTTCTCAACAAATCGTTGTATGCATGAAACAATATACGATATACCGACTTCCAGGTGTTGCAGGCCAGGTATCCCTATGCTGGCGCCGATTATTTTGAATTTGAAGGCATCCATCCAATGGTGTTTAACAGACACGTCAGCTGCGAGTGTCGCTGCCGCGTTCAACCCAGTGACTGCAACATGAGCATCCACGAGTACGATCCACATTCCTGTACGTGTAGATGCTTCAACGAACGCGATGCCAAATCGTGCATCCATCCCAAAATCTGGAGTAACAAGGAATGTAGGTGTGTTTGTCCATTACATGGCAGAGATTGTTACGATGATGAAACGTATGATGAGTTGACCTGTAGGTAAGATGACCGTGTCAGTTGTTTCACTGTTGTTGTTGTTGTTGTTGTGGCTGCTGCGGACAGAATGAAATATTCTGTCTAACCGGATCATAACGTAAGTCATTCGGTTATTATTAGAACATTAATTGCAAATAATTATATTTTTAACACGATCGAGTGATTTCTCGCGAACCGACAGTTACTGTCTTCCCCCAGAAGAAGCGTAAGGACTGGTCTGAATCACCTTTTTTTTACTGTCTTAGCACTATCATTTTGTTACCATGGTACTTCTAACCAAGCAAAACAACTGCAAATTTCGCCATTAACGTTATTATTTAAGGTGTGAAAGTTTGGTTCAGTGATTGAATCTCCACACTTCGTGTAGCAACTCGTTAATATTCACAAAACGTGGCAATGATAAGATGTTCCAGTAAAATACTGTGATGCAGGTAAGGATTAAAATCATCCAGCAGTTGACGAGCAAAGAGGATTGGAGGCGATGGAGGACATAAACCATCCTCCTACAAGGTTTGGTATTTATGCGATCTTTTCATCCTCTGGATGTTTGACAAGCGAATTCTATCGGATTGTTCTATTATGATGATGCTGCGATATCAGTACGTTTACCTTTTCACTAAACAAAGGCAGCAAAACGTGACCTGACACAGATGGTAAAGAGTTACATGATGTTGGTAATTATTGACATCTTTGATGACCCTATGCATGACAACTTATTTCCAAAATTCCTCTTCCAGCTGCGTCAGGAGCGGTCCCGGCGGCGGTCAACCGCTGCATGACACGCCAACGCCTTGCGATGATTCGGGTTTCAGCTGCCGCCATGGATTTACTAAACAGCTGATAAATGGCGTATGCCAGTGTGCATTGGCACCACGTGGTATCATGGAAGGTAGCTTGTTGAACAGTTACAGTTCGGTGACGAAGCTCCCAGTTGTACCACTTCCTCCGATCAACAGAGAACCGAGTGACTTTGAACGTGTTCCGGGACATCCGCAGTTGGTTCTGCATGATGTTGATGAAGCGAGCAGTCGTTATCCTGCTCCCAACAGGCAGCAAACAGCACACCGCGCAAGTCGCAGGCCAAATCGTAGGCCGAGTCGCAGACCTAGCCGTAGGCCAGTGGGTCCATGAAGTGTTGGGTAGCAGTGATAAACTGTACGTCATCTAGCAAGCTGTTGAATAAATGAGTATTTGTATGCCAAATACTGCTAGTGTTGGTTTAGAAGAATAAAAACATTCTATTCCCATAATCACATATCTGTGTATGTACACTTTATAGATATATAAAACTAAGTTGGCTATGAAATGATTTAAATGTTATACATCGACATTAATTTGTGTTTTAGGGTATGCGTTGGGCATTAATCATGATGATATATTACGAGTCTTTAGAATAGTGATTTTTTCCCCTTGAAGCACATATATAGAATATTGTGAATGATTTATCCTAGGTTATAACTGAATGTAATGATTGTGTATTCCACCTACTATCTACCATTCTCAATAGTTCATAATTAGTAATGTCTTTTTTGTATGCAACTTTTTTTGTGAAAGATTGTATCTCTGTGTAACTAGAAAGGTTTATTACTACAAAATGCTGACCGTAAACATCCATTTTGGTTGCATAATATGTTATGTAAGCAGCAAGTAACTGTTTGTATGTGCTATGTATAACCAATTTTATTTCAAACAGATATGCAGATTAAAGATGTAGCCTTAACAATGTCTTGTTGAAGCAATACCATAACTACTTGATTATCAAATACGAAAATCAATTCAGTTTTCAGGTTTTTATTATTAGTGAAAAAAGGATTTATCCTTGAAGTCAATACACATCATGGTGTGAATTTGATATTAAAGGAAACATTTATCTATATTACACACTATGATATATCAGTACTTTGTACAAAACATTGTATCAACATGCTTAATGCACATCTGGCACATTACATGACCGATGATAACTGAAAAATTCAAACGACAAGAATAGCATCGTAAGATTCTTTTGATAAAATCAGCATGACACTCTTCTTCTAGAGTACTGACACTATCATATGTCTCTGTCTTCCTGTATCTATTACTGTGTTGCTAAACTGAAAATTGTAACCCAGTACAAATTTAAGACAAAGAACATACTGACATCGCTAGTTAACATAATATAGCAATTTTTAAAGGTTTTCTGATGGGATGTTAGGAAAAGCAAAACCAAGATGAACAAAAACTAAACCAAAAGAATCAATCACAGACAGTAAAAAATAACCAAAACAACTCATAACACAATCTTGGAAGCAGCTACATCTTGCTGCAAAAAGGCTTAATCAGCATGGTCTCACGCACGCACACCTATATATATATATATATATATATATAAAGTGCCCAAAATTATTCGCATCATGTTTTCTTATACATTTGCAATTAACAGCTGGTATTAATTAAAAAAGTGTGATTAAAAACTTTTTCTCACTTTCAATGAAAACAGCACTGGTCAAGTATTTAAGCTACAGTAAGTCATTTTTTTTGCTGAATGAAATTAACACACATGGCAGAACTTAATTAACAGAACTCAAGAAAATAACATGGTAAAAAATCATCACACTTCACTGCATAATATTAATAATTAACCTTCCACTAGTTACAGTACCAGAAGATATGGAATAACATGTACAAAATGAGAATCCCATGGGGACAACTCTTACCCTTCTAGGTAAATACAAGTTTAAACACAGCACATGGTTCATACTAAAATCATTCAGTACAATCTGCCTGAAAATTACGAAACATGGAATAAAATTCTATACAACTAACTACCCCTCTCATTTATTAATTTAGAATATTGAGTGATCATATTTTGATGATTGATAAAACACTGAGAGAATTCAAAGGTCATAAAAAAAGTTATAATATCTTGATGTGTTTAATTTTGCTGACCTTGGAAGACAAAGCTAAAACATTTACAGAAACCATACACATCTCTGAGTACAAATAAAAATTGCATCTACCACTTCACTTGTTCTAATAAAAATAAAACACATCATATATGGTTAGCCATAACCTGGCATGAAACATGTTATCTAGGTTATTTTATGATACAACACAGTCCATGTTTCCATCCTCAGTGACAGGAAACTGTAACATTTGTACTGCAGCCTTGCACATGTAGGACATCGTACCATATCTCCCACTAGGGGCTGAGTCGTAGAAATGCTGACAAATTCCAGCAGTACCTTGACATTTCAGAGGATTGGGTCGAGGTGTTCCTGGTGCTACACCACAACACAACGTCACATCACCATCCACCTTCATCTGCAAATGAAAATACCAACATTAACGGAGACATCATTTGATCAAAAACAAACATCACTAATAATGTATTAAATGATGTCTAGTGATGGAATTTACGTTCTGATAGAACCATATGACTGATCAATTGTCACAGTTATTTCAGATGAAAACTTTTTGCAAAAAATATTTAACTACTGCTGTGTGGCTGACAATAATAATCAGGAAACACATCCTGAAACACATCCATGTGTGTTGTACACCACTGTTATAATGACCTGTTCTTCAATGAAGACATCATTGGCTATATGCACAATACGATCAACAGCTATAGTATCATTCCACTGCGTCTTGCCGTTGTCATGTTCTACTATTAGACATATGACCATCATAGCTTCAACCATCAACTGTCGATACTCTGGCTGAGGTATCAAGTTGAGCAGCCTCTCTACTTGTAAGGCAAATTTCATTTCACCTTCAGTCATCTACAGTTGGATAAAAGGTAAATTTATATGTTTATATTCCCTATTTAATCAAAGCTAAATAATTAATTAAAGGTCACTTTCATGCTATTTAAAATATTGTGGGACATTATACATTTACGTGTCAACAAACATTTCACCGAGATTGGATTAACTTAAAAATTAAATTAAATATAAAATTTATATGTTTATATTCCCTATTTAATCAAAACTAAATAATTAATTAAAGGTCACTTTCATGCTATTTAAAATATTGTGGGACATTATACATTTACGTGTCAACAAACATTTCACCGAGATTGGATTAACTTAAAAATTAAATTAAATATAAAATTTATATGTTTATATTCCCTATTTAATAAAAACTAAATAATTAATTAAAGGTCACTTTCATGCTATTTAAAATATTGTGGGACATTATACATTTACGTGTCAACAAACATTTCACCGAGATTGGATTAACTTAAAAATTAAATTAAATATCTTTATGTGATCCACTTGTTTCTACATTTGCATGAGCTTGAAATATTTAGAAAAAAATACTTTTCTACCCAAAAACTATTTGCCATGAAAGCTGAAATACTTCCTACTAATTGATCTCTTAGAAATGGTGTTCGAGACATTGAAATAAGGAAGAGGCCAAGAAAAGGACAACATATTCAGTTTCATAGAAGAATATTGACAGTATGAATGAGGGCATAAGTTTTAAAGGAAAAACCTGTCAAGGATTGATGGTTATGCTGAAGAATTAGAAAGAAAATCCTTTTGAAAATAATTGCACAGGAAAGGTAAGAAAAAAATTAAACTGAAATAAAATTAACATTATTTTTAAGGTGCAACAGTAACATTTCAAACACTTAAAAATACAGTCTTCATGATGATGTATTATATATCTAATATCAACTAAGTTGCTCCCCCATGTTGTGAACAGAAAAGTAGAAATTTAGAACGAGCAGAAACACCAACAATGTGATGATTGAGGTCTTTTAAATAATCGATCCAAAGACAATATGAAGAAACAAAGCACTCGAAGGATAGCCTGTCACATGAACAAAAAGTAAACCATCATTATTTGGAAATATCCATGTTTACAACAATGTATGATGTTGTGAATGATAAGCTCAAAATTGCTCGTTAATTTGAAATCAGAAAAAAGGCTGTTTCTGTTCAAGTGCAAATAATCCAAACTAATTTATATCTGATGTGACTTAAAATCATCTCATCTCATAAGTAATGTATTGTCTGGCTCCACTAAAATGCTGTGACTGGAGACATTAGATCTTGAACTGTGTTAAATGTGGACTACAGTGAGTAACTGTTGTCTTCACATGATCAGTCTGTGGACATTAGTGATGGAGGAGGGTGGGATGATATGATCTTTGGAGAACACATCAGAATAACCACAACATTGCATAATTTAGGAAAGTCAATTAATATTTGTATTTTTGAATAGATGACACAAAACACAATCATTTTAATTCAGTTAGAATGATGAACTATGTCATAATACAGTTAACAATGATGTTGCTATGTTGCCTAAATAAAGGTCACTTCATATTTATTTATAAACTGGATATACTTTGGCAGAACCTGTGTAGGTCATTAAATGGTCATTTATTTTATATGTAATTAATACAACATAGATAATAGCAATGAATTGAAATACAAGTAATGAGAATACTTTTATGAGTCGATGGACAGGAGTGATTGAGTTATCAGTTGCTACCATCTACATGAATGTGTGTTTGTTCTAATGTGCAATTAAGCCCCAATTAAATGTCCACTTCCATGGTTTAAATCATTTACTTGATAAACTGAGTAATTAATGATCATTGATAATATTTTGGATTATGATAATCAAAAGTGAATGGTGAAGGCCCTATGATGTACAAGGCTGTTCAGTGTTCTTACTGTTAAAAGCATTGAATATTTAACCCCTGCATTATATCTGCTTCTGTGGTACACAGGATGATGTGATGCAATAGCAGAGTAAGGCTGTATATGTATCAGTAAACAACATAGGGATGCATGTATTAGCCAGTGTGTGACTCTTCTCCAGAGTATAACATTAAGGTAAGGACTTAAAGTTGGTCTTACTTCTTTTGTAAGGCTCTGTGGCAATAAGTGTCCTTCAATCTGTATCCCATGACACTGGAAATATAAACATCGAAGGGTTAGATACCAAGATAAGGAAAGCTTTTAATTTTTGGCACTTAGCCATACATATGTCCCAGTTCATGTTTTATGGTAATTATATGTTATATGTAATTATTAATTATATTATATTATATACACATTTATGCTAAAATGTATCATTAACAATTATTGGAAAACCCACTGAAACTAACACAGAATACACCAGATTTCAGTCCTAAATTAATCTTATTCTACATTAACCACTTGACTTTATGATGAAGTAGCAACTTACCCTTCTCAAAACTCTCCAGATTTCAGAATAAAATCCAACAGGCACTCGGTTCAGTGCACCATCTAATCTCCGGCGTCGTACCCACTGACCCTGTCTCTCCGAGTCACAGCTATCATGAACTGTTTCTTGATAGGATCTCTCCAAAGGCAATGGATTCAACTCCTCAGCCACCTAGATCATATTGAAATTATCTTATTTAATAGATAAAAATGAGACAGAACTTGATTATTATCTGCTACATAATTTAATTCAAAATTTTAAGGAATCCAGTTAAAGAAAGTATCCATTTACAGAAATTATAACTATTATTATGTTAAGATTAGCAACAAAGATGTTTCTATCCAAACAATTAGTAAACATCAAAATATGATAAGCCATATAGCACTGATTATAAACAGTACTGGATTGTAGAAACTGATCCATAGCAATACCTATCAGCAAATATAACATTCACCAAGTTCAGAAATTGTTTAGTATCTATCAAATATGCATTCTAAAAATGTTAATTAATCCATTTTCACAAAACTACAGATATAAATAATTAGTTTTTTAGTGACAGGCCACTGACAAGGAATGGCCTGTTATTTTGGATGAAAGAAAACAACGCATATAAAGCATAAGAACATTATATGTCCCTCAATTCAAATACACCTTAAACATCTAGACACTGTGAAACCATTCAAACTGATCAATTAACAATATGTTGACAGGTAAGAGAGACTGAAAGTGTTGTAATGTGTAAAGTTGAACCTTGCAGTGTCATAAGAAGTTAGGTCATTTTTGTTATAAGATTACAAAACAGTTGGCTAATTTTTGTTGTATGAACTCCAATTCAGGTTAATTTATTTTCATAATATTTTTAGACCACAATTAGATTTTACTTAAAATGAAACTTTACTTCTATTTTTCTGCAATTTTAAATCAAATTATTTTTTTCGTGATGACCAGGGGCCATTTTGGATGCATACCCAGTAAGTACCTGTAACAAATAACTTCTGTTTATTTAAATGGCCCTCAATGATCATTTTGAATTAACAAGATTCACTTTAATCAGCTAGACATGAAGAAAAAAATGCTTATTGAGATGTAGGTTATCAACCATTCATAGGTTTGTAAAATAAAAACATAATTTAATCACAAGATTAACTAGCCAGGTATATAGGTCTGCATTGTAAAAACTAACATGGCCTCTTTAGCCATGTGTTTCCCAGTGTACCTACAAATGGTGCATCCAATGGTAAAATATTTAAAACCACTTTGTAGACATGAAAAGCGTTGCATATTGTCCATCATATTTTTACTGTTTACTATAGTTGATGTTCTCTGATGGAGTACATCACGTCAAAAGCCTTTTCGGTGTCAATATTGAGCAACATCAGTTATTGTTGTTGTTTGATATAAATCAAGGAAAAACAATAAAACAACTGGATAGCCACAATAGTAAAAAAATACAGAAAATAGACATGTATGGAACATGTACAAAGTGAAAACAACATGTTAGTGTGTAAGTAAGAGTCTGATTGGACATATAAAGAAAAACAACAATATCAGCTGATGGAGGTTAAGAAAGGTGAACATGACATTTCCAAAGCAAATCAAATCAAAGACGAAGAGAAGCTTTTCCCAATTCAACAGAGAACTGAAAAACAAATGGGTGATTAAGCATTCCAATTAAATATAACAGATTGAAAGCAAATGAGGCACTGGATTGTTCCCTTAGTCAAGAACTGAGTCATTCAACACTGAGTCCTTCAATAATAATGTCAATCCCCAATCATGACACTATGGGATCATTTTAAGCCGGTTATTTGTTGGCTTTATAGGATGGCAATGAGATCTACAGAATAACTATTCCAACTTATAATGTTGTTGCATACCATTACTGTACAGCTTTGGAAATGTGAATTTTGACTTAGTATGTAATGCAGACAAGTACGAAAACCCCTCAGATATGTCATAAGTCAAACTGGTACAAAAACATAAATCACCGGTTCACCACATGATAGTACTATCAATGGTAGAATAGTGAAAGTTATCTGACTGGAAGGCTGTCAAATGGAGCAAAAGAAGAAGAAAAAAAGGACTTTAATAAAGGAGGACTTTAATAAAGGAGGTCTTTAATAAAAAAGGTCAAATTCTAAATTTAATTTAATAAGGTCTTGTAACACACAACAATTTTGAAAAATAGCCAATATGATTATAATAAAGAGATATAAGTTAAAAGGTGAGATCAATATGATTAACCAATAATTTGTACTTAATATTGTAAATTTTCTTTATATAATTTATAGAGTATGTTCTTGTGAAAAGTGTTAAATGTGCAGCATAATTCTATCAAAGCAATACCATAAATAATATACATGTACATACCAAATATTGAAATAAATAAATTAAATAAAAAATTAATAACTTGCTGATCAATGAAGTCTACACCCAGATATGGCTGAATAGTCCTCACAAATATACTACACCCTAAACAGTTCAGTGAATCTAAGCATTAGATCAGGATTTCATTATTATACAGAATTCACAGTTAACAACTGGAACAGTGTGTAAATAGAATAGAAATAGTTAGCAGAGTTAAATCAACAACAGAGAAAAACATTCTCAACAACATCTACACCTCTGCTTAAAACATGCAATGGATGCATGAGGAGTGTTTTGTATCTAACAAAAGAATGACGCAAACAAATTTAGAGGTTACTGAGCATAAAGAAAACATATTTAAGTAACAATGCTTGTACAAACTAGGAGGCATCAAAGACCAAAAAAGATTGACAAACAATAAACAAGACACTACAACTGAAGCGGAATCAAACTCCAATCAAAGTCTTACCGATTTTTTACGATTAATTTTAGTGATCATTTCACCAACATTCTCAAACACATTGTCAGGATCGGCTGATTTAGAACAAAACAGTGAATTATTATTATTAATGGCACAAAACACAGTAAGACAGCTGGACAGGCAAATGCCTAGAGAAGATATATTATTTAATGGAAGACACACACAACCACATAGAAACATATGCCAACATATTTCAAAAAGAATTGAAAAAATATTATTGCTCCCATGGTTTTTTCAAATGTCTGTCAAAGAAAGTAAGAAATTAATATATTTTTTATGTAGACAACAAAGGTATCCCTCTATTCTGGACACTTCTGAAATGAATACATAACATTGGCTTAAACCATAAACAGTTAAGACACTGAACTTAGTTAGGATGCAGCAAGTTGTACTGTACACCGAGAAGTGACTTATGTTCCATTTTTTTGGTTAAATGCTCACCACCAGAGGTATTAACATGTGTTTTGTTTGTTTTTATCAAACTGCTTAAACAAGATTAAAGCTCTCTTGTTACAGCAGCGAATATTCCACGAGGCACAATTTAACTGAATTCAGTTTATAGTTTTATTACTCTGTAGATTTGTAGGTTAGCTAAAGGTATCACATCAAATAAGAATGATTTATTTGTAGAATAAATAGCAACCATTTTTAAATAGCAAATAGCTCCAATAACCTCCCTTCTATTACATTTAGATGGCTGTCATAAAAACAATGGTAAATCATAATATCAGTTCATAATGTTTGCTATTTCAATGATGAATCAGTTAGAAACCAGTTTTATAACCACATCATAAGCTCAATGGTCCAAGTGATCTACAAAGGTAGTGAGGCAAGGCGACAGATGAAACACCCCTTAGACATAGCTAGAGTTGAATTTGAAAAGTGGTGCTAGAGCTCTGTGGCCAACTGCATTACTAGTTAGGCCACAGAGACCCTCCCAAAATGGACTTAAGAGTGGTTAGTGTATAACAGACAGCAGTGTATAATGTTAGTGTTTCAAAATCAAATTATTAAAGCTGTTTAATTAAATTATTAAAACCAAAATGTTCCCATACTTATGATAAGTTAGAGTATGAGCATGTTTTGCTTTTTAGTGTATCAAGTTATTAAAAGATATTAATTATTATACAGTAAAGCATATTTATTTATATTTCCTTTCCTTTATGTAGACATTTATAATAGAAAAGAAAGAAGTAGCTAATAATTTATATTCTTAAAACAAATAAAAAAAACAGTCATAAAGTGAAAATGTTATTGGGATATGAAGCATCAGGTTTCGTTGATGTTTGTATCTGCATCCCAACTGAAGAATTACATAACAAGACACACAAGTACCACAAAGGTCGTGCTGATTGGAGCTAAAACACTCAGCAAACACCTAAAATCAAATGGCAAATGACAAGATGTCAGATTTGGTTTCAGGACAGTTCTTGTACATTTCAAAAGTAAGACAAAACAAAATCACTAATCTACAGTGAGCCTCTATGTGATACGGGGGTCATATTGATGTACTCCATAAGCACCTTGTCCTCCTCAGCCATTGTTTCTAACATAGGTAACTGTCTCCTGGATGACTTGCGTGACTTGGTTCTCACAGAGCTTACTGTATGTATGACCAATATCTCACTGCCTGCTGCAGTCTCTGCTTGGTCTGAGTAAAAAGACAGTTTACATGTTAGTATTCCAACAGCGGGCTGTGACATGCAGATATGAGAACTGTCTGCCCTTTACTGGAAAGAAACGGAGGCAAACTGCTTCCCAATTACTACATAGGCAAAACATCATACACTTAAAATTCTGAGATTGATCAAAAACTTATACGCAATGAGAATCCATTTGAAAATAGAAAATGCAAATTATTAAATGTGCTAAAATTAAAATCTTTAGGCAGTTAAATTAATTTAGATTAAACAAATACAAACTAAACTATCTGATAAGTCATTACACAAAAAAAAATGTAAAGGTTTGAATATACAGTCAGAGATATACTGGTACAGTTCTTTTTGGTAACAAAATAGTGTACTAACATTTCGTGTATACAATATTTTACATGCAAATTACATGGTACATGTGATAACATTTAAGTACTACTGGTGATATTTAAGAATTTAACTTAAGACCATGAAAGCATTTAAGCAAAGAAATGGCTAACAGTAAATAAATTATTCTTACTTTATTAATGAAATTTCTGAATGCATGAAGAAAATGTACTTACTTATTGTGATCCCGAACTCTTTGCCACTGAGTATATGATGTAATAAAGTCTTCATCTCATATGGGCTGAGGTTCATCAACTGATCTGAAGCAACTTCACCTGGAAGATGTTAAGGCCACATTATCAAAATATCATACATTATTTTAATGTTGTTGTTAGCTACATGATGAGTAGACGATTAATAGGATGAAATTATGATTTTTTGTTGTTGCAATAATCGATTATTGAAATACACATACATTGCTAACATGTATATATTTTCAAAGCATCATGATCTATTAGTTACTCATTGTATTTGTCACACTATACAATTAAGTATTAATTACAGTAATTCCCTTTTAGGCTTCCTTGATGGCATGGCAGATCTGATGTAAAGCTCTAACTCCAAAAAGATATGAGGCCATCACTAAATGTCTGGCGAGTATGTGAGCCACAGATCTTCATCTGCCAAGCATTATTGAGGATCAGGGGTTCAGAAGACTTTGCCAAAAGTTAAATACAGAGTACCAGGTCCCAAGAAAGAAACCCACAACATAATACCTGCTTCTGGCCCATAAAGAGACTAAGGAAGCAATGAAGCAAGCAATAGGAGGGAAGTATGTTGCAATGACTACTGATATGTGGACATCCTTAAGACAAAGGCAGTATATCATAGTGATCAGTCACTACATCCAGGATAACTCTAAGTGGGAGCTCAAGTCACATGTTCTGGCTACTCATATCACTGATGACAGGCACACACCACACATCTAGCCTCTATTGTATGATAATTTAATGTGAAGGTGTTGTCATTAGTGGCAGACAACCAATATGGTGAGAGCATGTTGTGTTTTGAGTACACTCTCCTGTTGACCACTGGAGATGGTCTGAATGTTGTTATCAAGATTACAAATAAATTATAGATATATATTCTATGTAACTCTAATAATAGTAAATAAAATATTGACTTCTATAGCACCAATATCCTCAAAGAGAATTGAGCTCAGTGGCACACCTAGTACAGGGGTTAAGCAATCTCATAGTCAAGATACCACGCAAAGTTCGTCAACAAATGATCAGATGCCATGAAAACTTAGGAGTGATAAGCAAGTCTGAAAAGGTGAGTTTTCAAATGGAGTTCAGGGAGTGAGTTCTGAAGAGTAGGGACAGTAACTGAAAGAGCATGAGTCCCTGCATGATTTTTAACCCTGGGAACAGAGAGCAAGTTAAAACCAGATGAACGGAGCACCCTGGGCTTGGGTGCATAGAAAATGGATATGAAGGTTCTCTGGAAGAAAGAGTTTGACAGGGAATGATCTACAGAATTTAAAAATCATCCAAGATTGAACAGGGAGCCAATGAAGTGATTTCAGGGGTGGCACAGAATGAGAAAACCCAGAAGACAATGTGAAAAACTTAGCTAAGCAGATCTGAACACACTGAAGTTTTGGAATAAACGTTTTGCAAAGAACATTATGGTTGTTAGGTGTAAAAACTCATAATGATGCTGTTACCATAGTTTCATTGATTCATGTCATTTTATCATATCTATAATATGTATGTTATATCATTCAGACAATACTATACTATAAAACACGGTAAGGCACAAACTAGTTATTACTAACCTGAACACTTGAGTGTTCTAGCAAGTTCACTTGCCATAACCTGTATAATAAGTCCTACTCGGAGGCGTAACATCTCATTGAACAGCTTTGGTTCAGTTCGGATAAACATAGCCAGATAGACAAGAATTTCCTGGGTTAGCATTGCTGTGCTATTGTCATCACCACATGCTTCATGTATTATGTTGGCCAATTCATCTGGAGGAAGGGGCCTGGACAAGAATGAACATACATGTAGCAAGAAAAAATACAGCTGGAGAAAACTAAACATGAAAGAAATGGATTATGAATGAATTACTTCTCAGTAAATATATATCAACTTTGAGCATAAACCATGGCATAAATACTGGTAGATGATCAAAGAATCATCTAGAGACGAGAATGTGTCCTGCTAAAATGTAATTAACCTCTAATACATCGACCTAAATTTCAATTATATATAATATAGCCCATCCTCTAAATACATGTCTTGTCTTATATTGCCTGGCATTGATAAAATTTTTTATAATGTTTTAAAGTCTATACTTGGTACAAGTTTAACTACTTCTCTTATCTGTAAAGCGCTTTAGGGTAATTTTAATCCAATTATATAGAGCGCTATATAAAATGTTGTATTATTATTATTATGTATTATTATTGAACAATCACGTTTCATTGCATAATCACGCCATGTTTCATTACAATATGCTTTTCATAGTTAAGTGGCTTATGAACACTGTATCCACCAGGAATTGTCTGTGTGGTCTTTTACATTTAGCTAATGATGAACAAAATCCTAAAAGGAAATGATTTTTTTCTGTTATGGTCTAGCTAATGAGTGAGTAAGGTCTTTGACACATCATTAAATAATGGTTATTTGGTTTCCCATTATGACAAGCATGAGGAGACTGGAGTCTAATCCTCAAATCTGACCAAGGAAGTGAGTAGGTGAATGAGTGCTTTATTTAGCTTGGTGTCTCCATAGGGTAAAAAATCAAGCATGAGCCGGATTCGAACCCATAACCTGGATATTTACAGTGTAATCCTTTTAAACACCAAACTATTGAAGTGCCCTAACCCTGAACTAGTAAGAACAGTACACATATAATAACAGTAGATTTGTTTGAGAAACCAAAATACATAATAATAAAGCTAAGATTTAAATAATCTTTTTTATCCCACTTCTCTGTGCCTATTTCATATAATTAATTAGGAAACAATTCTCATAATTGTGTAATCTGTGACTCAGTTGATCAATTTAAAGATCTTACTATTATAGTAAATGGATTCATTCTGATTTCATGTAGAAACCTTCAAAATAAAAATAAAAACACTTACAAATATAATCCAAATAGTTATGATGAAGCCCTCTAAATAGTGACTTACACAGATGACATAATACACATAATGGCATACTTGGCGAAACATTTGCAAAAATGGATGGTTCCAATGTAGGCAGGTAAATTAACAAGGACACATCATAAATATTAAATGTACAAGTTACTTAGTAACCAACCTAGTAATGATTTTTTCCCTTGGTTCGGGTGGCAGACCCACAGCTAATTGTTTCTGCCTCACAATGATATCTGTGGCTGCTTTAGCTAAATCCTCAACCTTCTTCCTCAGGATGCCAGCAGTGTGACGTACTAGCCACCATTGTTTCAGGTGCCCAGCCTTCTCGTATAACTCAACCAGCAAGTCTTTTAATTTACAGCTCTTGTCCAGGCCAGTTTCCCAATCTCCTCCTCTGTCAATGAAAAAATCTTAGTAATATAAATACTATATGATTTCATCAACAAATGTACTCGCAGACAGAAAATGAATACCTTCTGAATTTACAAATATCTAACAAATTTCAGTGTCTTAATCAGTACCATGTAAGCAGTTTTCATTTATGCTACATGAAAACAGATCCATGCCTAAATTTTCATATTTCTGAGAATGGATACACAACATTAGAATTAATTTGATCTACAAAGAGTAAAATAAATTAATTTCATGTATACTAGTAATAGACCTTGCCAACTAATTTTCACTGGCTTTTATACTTCGGGTCACCGCTGGGTATAGTCCAGAGCAGCGGAGTTTCATGGTTTTAAATGCAGGCCGGATTCTTGTTCTGACCATTTGGTTTTGAACAACAATCTACCGTGTAATACAATGGCTCCCTTGCCAGATCGAGTGTTTCACCACTTGGTGAACAGGTGGCAGCACCGTTTTAGCCATTTCTGGGGTGTATAAACAAGCAGCCACTGATGATCATCCATAAGCTGGCACTGCGATGAAATCAGAGCTCCACAAAACTTTCTTCTTTCTCATTCAAATCAATTTGACACCATTCATGTAAGTACATAAGTTAATCAATAGAATGTGCTGAACAAATTAATTATGTCTAGTATGTAATTACACTGAGAAAAAGTTTATTTTATATGCCCGGGAACACGATCATGACAGTGAAGGCCACATCTGACTTTGCCTTTTTCTTGTTTTGTTTACATTTTTCTATGAATGTTTGAGCCATCTGATGGTTGAATTTGGATAATTAAATACACATTTTCTGAATAAATCAGGTCAGCCCTTGCCATTCCAGACATAGATAAAATATTCCTTGCTGTTTATTTAATCATAATTCTTGTTTGAAGTTTGGTCTTTTTTCACAAAAAGGTTGACCGGCCGCTTGAACACCTGGGATTAAATCTACTAAGTGATATCATACATAGCACAGTTTGTGGATCATAAAACGGTTAATTGTAAATATTTGTTCACACAATTTTGAAGAGAGTACAAATGCAAATGCTCAGGGAATTTAAATTTAAATAACTTGACATTTGAATATGTTGTGGAATGCATGACCCTGGGTATTGTTTGCAACGTTAGCTATGTCATCATGATGATGAAGCCAATTACTCACTCGGCCTGCATGAGGAACGACGGTAAATGTCAACTTTTCAGACTACCTTTTCTTCCGTTATCCAAACAAAGACGAACAAATAAATAACATTTCTACAAGATTTGGTGTTACAAACAACACAAATTATTACACTTGTCACTGTATATCTGGCAGGGTTCAGGAGATTAAACTTGGTTCATGGGCAGGCGCCATGTTCTGGCTAGAGCTAGTGAATCATGAAAAGCAGATGCTGATACATCAATTTGTTATGCTTCTTATCCATTCAAAATCATGAAAAATACATTTAATACTTACATTTAAGTAGTGTGTATGTAATTCTGTGAACTTCTTCCTCGATCAGAAACAAAACAAAGCATAATTAAGCTGTACAAGTTACTTGTTTAGTTGCAACTCCGCAATTGATTTGGCTGTAATGTGTGATCCTGATAGAACTGTGAGATGGGTATACACCCCGGAAATCGAACCAGCACTACCTGGCAAGTTAAATTGGGTATTTGGCAAGGGAGCCATTGGAATTCAGATAGAAAAATACTTCTAGTGATAGATTAGTTTTTTGTTGTTCAGCATATTCCATTATTAAATGTTGTTATTGTCAACAAAGTGAAAAAATTGGAGTAAATATTTCTTTAGTGAAGTCTGCTAGTATCAATTATTGCTTGAAAATTGAAATGGCGAAAGATGGGGTCTATTTACATTGTAAAATAAACCCATGGTTCACGTTAATTCACGTGAAATAATACATAAATGCAATATATCAATGCCGATTATTGCTCTATCAATCAATAGTTTTGTGTAAGACAATATGTCTCTGATCTGATGAGTATTTTTGATCCAAATAGCACACTCGTTTGTTTATTAGAATTAGGCCATCTATGCCAGTGCATTATCACTGATGTGCGCATGAGCCATTGGTCTATTGCTAGACGATGGCTAACATTCTACACGGAAAATGACCACAAATAAAACAAATCGTTGCAGATATCGCTGAATTGTCCTGGTAAAATGATAATATTACAACTGCCATGTCCATTTTCGATATTATTATAAATGGCCAAAGATGTGTATTAGAGAAACACTTTGGGAAAGCCACTGCCTATACATAAACCTTTGCTACGAATACGGCAATCCGCTTGTACACAGGAAATGTGTTCTGCGTATTACCACACAGAACTTAATCTATTTTGATTACTAAATCAGTCCTTTTTGAATAGAAATATTCTAAATATCACCTTAACTTTCATTTTCCTTTACTGACTGTTGGAATCATGGAGTATTATCACTGGCAATGATCGTTAAAATATAGAAACAAATCTAGCGTACGCACTGAAAAGGAAGGGTGATCCAGACTCTGCGATAAACGGGTCGTGTTTAAGACCTGATTGTAGTAGTTCAAAATCCTGCCGACAGATGTCACTAGCTTAATTGGCAAGGTCTATTACAAATATGACTACAACACTTAAAATACGAATTATTAATCTATCCCTGAATGTCTTCTGAATACTTAGCCCCAACATTTACAATTAATAGGAAGTGTTCAGTTCAAAAGAGCCTGGAACAAGGGAGCCTACTTGGTCATGAACAGGTAGTGAAGAATGTCAGCTTGTTCTCCAAGGGTATCAGCCTCTTTCAGTTGTTCAATGAGGTCTGAGCAATCGATGCCTTCATACATTTTATCATGATGTGCCATGATACGACTGGCCATGTCTCGCTCAGAATCTTTCAAGTGAGGATGTAGTATTTCACTCATCTGAGGTGAGGTGAAGAACTCTGGTGGTGAGGCACCCGATGTTCCAGGTGAGGTGGGGATGCTGCTTGCTGGTGAGGTACTATCAGATGATAAGTCAGCTGATAAGGAGAAAGATAAAGGGTTTCAGCACGTGACATTAACTTGGAATATATAAATACTCAATGAGCTGAATTCTGAGATGAAGGCATTTTGGAGAAACATTTAAGTCATTTCAGATAGACAGCAAAAGACAACAGTTCTTTTAAATATATTAGTGTTAATATATCTTCTTGATATATGTCATACAAAATACAACACATTATAAAGTATATCACTGTATACACTTCTGAGCAGATTGAGATTCTAGATATCCAGAAAGAGTATTATCTGCATGCAGGAGTAACACTTAGCTGCTGGGCACTAGATATAGACGCACATACCTGTACTGAAACATGAAGGCAGGCTTATAGTTGGAAGTACACATCTGAAATGGGGTACACCGCTAACTTGGTTTACATGATTGATGGCCAGAAAGGGGGAGTGATTAACACCCTTTCTTCACACCTAAGCAAACAGTGACACACCTAAAACTAAGAGCGATTAGACCAGTCTGCTAAGATTGACAAAGTTCTGTTTTTAATGTTGTGTTAAAGGAAATAATCTAACCAAAGGTTATGCTGTTATGGGGCTAGGTAAGAGCTCTTCAGCTACACTAGTAGAGCTGATTCTAGTTTGGAGTTAGCAACAATTACACAGAACGACAGACAGACAGATAGTTGATATATATCTACTGAATGCTGCCAATCACATATACCTGATGTATACATAACATATAACAGTGTGTTATGCTCCATCAGGTTATGAGGTGCTGTGCTGACCTCTCAAAATGGTCTTCAGTAGAGAAGGCGAGACCCCTTTGAGAGCTCGCTCGCATTCTACAGTATTATTATCAGACATTATTAATATCCTCTGTAATAAACTAGAGGCATAACTCTATTTGTCAGTATTGATGGGGGAAAAGGTCTCTACAGATTACACCCAAGACTACATTGTTTACCTGGTGAAGGTATTTGCAGTGTAACGTGGCCAAGCTCTATGCAAAGAATATCAAAAAATATGATAGAACATGGCACTATATAGCAATAGGATTACTGCAAAATGTCAGCTGTATTAGTACACAAAATATAGCTTTATTATGATAAGTCCGGAACTGAAATGAACACATGCCACATATGATATAATGCCTTGTATAAGTTCAAGTAGCCTAAATAAGAACTGTAAAACTGAACTTAATTACAAGTCACAGAGCATACAATTTGCATCTCACATAAAAAGGAAAAAAGCCAACAATAAAACATTATTCAAGTAATACATAAAATTCTAATTTCTACACAACATGATGGCTGCAAAATAAGCAAAATATTAACAAGTAAAAATCATAAGTAGAAATATTTGTTTAATGACTGTATATTATAGCACATAAGACATCCCATTTCAGCATGGACTTTGAGGAATTAAATCAGTGTGTTTCTGACTGGTAAGTATGTAATCTATCAATACAACACAGTAATAAAATAAGTTTGTTTCATTGAAACAAATTATGAATGATAATCTTTCTTTAATACACATAATACCTTTTACAACAAATTATAACATGAAGATGTTCCTAAAAATATGTTGCGAACATTAATTATTAAACAGTGTACAACAAAAGATGTTTTCATTGAATATTATTATTATTATTATTATACTATTATTAATATTATGGCTTAACTAGAGAAAAACTGGGTCATGCACTGACATTAATAATCTGTTCAATATTAATATTTATAACAATTAATCTTTAAATAATTATTCAATCAATAATACTAATAATAGTAGTAATGACAACATTACGTTTAACTAAATAACAATATTCTTATTCTGAAATTAGTTTTTAAGCAGAAGTTACCAATAAACAGAAGTTACCAATATTGTATGCTGGAAGATGCTGAGCTTTACAGGAAGAGTGTAGATTGCTTTTTCGAGATATGTGTTTGATATTTGAAACAAAGTGTCCCTTATGTGCCTCAAAATACAGCAGATTCTCATCATTTGGTTTCAGAGGTCTACCAAATGATTAAGTCATAAGATATATATATATATATATATATATATATATATATATATATATACATATCTGTTTCAATGTTTGGGAATAACTAATTATGTTTAGACAGAGTGAGAAATAATTTAGTAACAAAATAAATATTAGATTATTAATGATATACGGTTAAAATGAATATCTAAAACAACTTATTACTGTTACAAACAACACTGTCATTTACTACACAACACACTTATTGTAAAGAGCTGTTGTTTCTCTTTTACTATTTTGTAGTTTCAATCTGGCAACATCCTAGCTTGTTAATTTAGGTTGTCATTTACAAAGATGTGCTTGGATAAAAACAGCTAATGTAGTTTAGAAACGTTGATCACCTTATCAACCCAGATTCTTTTAAAAAGCATCTCTGTGCAACATACAACATGGTGTATGTGTGTATGTAGTTTTATGTGTCTGTGTTGTGTGTGTGTGTGTGTAGGTATCTATGTGACCAAAGTGCTAACCACATGTGTATGTGCTTAGGTAGGTGGTTATGTGGGCGTTTGTCTGAGAAAAACATAAGTATCCAGATTTAAACAATAATATGAAACTTAGGATTACAACTGTTTTTAATGCCTTAATCTGGCATACAGAATTATTATCCAGGTACATCTTTGCAACAACATTACACATCCAGCACTCCACAGTCAGGTTTAATTCTAACCCTACATCAACATATTACAAGACAAAATAACATCGTAGTTTCCAATAACAGACAAGTTTACCTCTAAAGTGTGTCTGTCGTGAAAATGGCTCTGAAGAGGACAAAGAAAAGCCAAACATAGAATATTACAAAGCTTAAAGATAACAGAATAGACTACATTTCAGTACTGGAAGCTGTTACTTGCTCATACATATAATAATAAGCTACTGAATAAATGAAAATAATTTGGTGATTAAGCTACATGTAATTATACACACAGATTTATCAATATTATTTTCAGTATTTATATTTAATATGAATAGTTTTTCATTTATTATTGATGTTAGGCATTAATTTAGTATAGGTGTGTGTGTGTGTGTGTAAAGATTTGCCATTAGTGTAATAAAATGTATCTAGCAACAAAATAAATAAACAGGCAAAACACAATAAAAACACACTGCACTTGCTTCAAAGCTACACTGAAAGGTGAAGACTTCTGTAAATGGATATAATATATATTAATAGCAAACATTTGAGGAAATGATAGTCTCTAAAACAATTGTCAGTTGTGACTTCACACACACACACACACACACACACACACACACACACACACACATGGTCATATCATTCAAACCTGTGCTTCAACAACAAACAACAAGCAGTATGTACATGATTAGCTGCTATTTTTGACATTAAAAAAATGCGCATTGGTTGTAGTATTTCTCCTTTAAAGTGGAACACATAAATAAGGAATTAAACAAAGAGAAACAAAATAATTATTTTCCAAATCATGGATGGGAAGATTGTTTCCAAAGATAGCCAGATCTGATATTATTCAAAGGATCCTTTTATTTGTTCATAAGCAGGTTTAACTTTTAATTAAATGTGAAGAATTAACATAAATAAATCAGCAAATATAATTACCGTTATTCACATTTTGTTCGTTTGTATGTGTGAGAGTGCAGGTGCACGCATGCATGTGCATATACATGGACTGGTGGTGTGTGCTAGAAAATGATGCAGTCAGAAAGGCATCAAAGATAATCCACTGTACATGATACACATTCTTAGCAATATGAAAGGAATGACAATTAAGAATCAGGTATAAACAAATGATTATCATATAGTTCAATATAAATAAAGGTTAATTTTATAGTCAACTACAACTACATAACGAGTATACAGGTACAATAAAAAGGTGTTATATCTTCAGTTAATCGTCTACTACGGTTGTAATCACGGACAGTAGTGCGTATATGCAGTAATAAAATCAACAAATCCCCAAAAAACAACACCATTCACATAGATTATGAAGGCCTAAGGGCAGCAGATTACAGTTTTAAAAATCAGCTCCTTTAGTAGTTTAGTTAGTACAAATGAAATCAAGCTTCACTCAGATTGTTTTAAAGGCAGTAAGAAATATATAATAATCATAACGTCATGAATGACCTCGGCTAACCATCGTTTCAGGTTCAAATGAATCTGTACAGAAACGAACCTGCATGTTTTAGACACAAAGCTTAAACTAATGCTGGTTAATCAATGAAGGATGGCTAATGTTATACACTGTTTCTATGGCTTTCTTCAATCTTGTACGTATTAAAACCAAGTACTGTAGCATGTGTAATTAACATACACATGACTTGGTTGTTGATGAATTCTTGACAAAAAAGTAAACAGTATTTTTGACTCTGTATTCCACCGACCTCCCCCTTATAGCTAACGGATGATAATGACAACTAACTAATGATGTGAAAAGACTACATCACAAGTGAACATTGCAACTACAGAGTTAACAAAGTCTCAGATATATATATATATTTGTACATAAAATGTTATGTGCTAACTGTAAGCCAACACCTGTAACAATCAGACACATACCTTCCCTATGAAGGGAGGTGCTATAGAGCTGTTGTAGCCTTGCCATGTCTGTTGGAATATAAAATGTTATGCTATCAGTTAACAAATGTCATACTGAAGGTTTGTTTCCCTAAAATTGAGACAGCTGTGCTAGAAGATGAGGAGTTAGCCAGATGTAACAACAACAGCAGCAGCAGCAACAGCAGCAGGAAGCTGATAATCACAACTAAAGGGTGACAACAGATGTACCACAGCATCCAATTATTTTTCAATGAATACATATCACCCGTTTCATAAAAAATAAGTGTTTTCAAACGAAACCATAAAAATCCTAGACACAAGTCAGGTTTTGATGAACAAGGATGGGACAAAATTCAAAGATGTTGCACTTTTTAAAACACTCTAAAACAAATAACCACGTATAAAATCATTGTCTTTTTTAAAGGTTAGTGAAAAGAAAAGAGAGAAAAAAAACCATGCTAGTGGTTGAGCTAAAGCCATGCACCTGAGTATGTTCTTCGTCAGCCAAGATGGAATGCAACATAAAACAAAACAAAATGCAAATTTAAAACGTTAACATGTAGTATGTGTTGGATATCAGGCAGTAATAGAAGTCAGTGGTGAGTAGTTTTGGAAGAGGTCTTTTTAAATTCTCCACATACCACTGGCACTAGGCACACGTTGGAAGTTTTCTGATGACTTCTCTCTTAGGAGGGATGAGCTATAGATATTGTCCAATCTGGACAGAACTGTGACGAATATAAATAAAAAGCAAAGAAGCTGCGTGTGAATGAAATTTAAGTGCTGCGGATCCTGGTTAGTTACGGTGTATGTAGTTACTACTGAACTGGCAGTGTGTCAAAAATAAACTGTTATTAGTAAACAACGCACATGTGGAGGTTTGGAGAAGTGCTAAAAGCAGTATGCACGGGCTGTTTTTGTAATTTATTTTAAGGCAGATCTGGTCTGCACACAGTGGATAATCCAGGTTGTGTCTGATGATGATGATCAATGATTAATATGTTACGGCCACTTTTGTGCACATGGTAGGCTAAATGGGCTGAGCGATGAAACAGCCTTCAGATATGTCCACACTGAGATTTGAACCTAGGTGGTAGTGATCTGTGATACAACGCGCTACCAGTTAGACCACGGAGGCGCCCTCCAGGTTGTGTCTGCAGGCAGTGGATAATATTTCTATAGGCCATGGGGAAGTCACAACATAGTAGCCAATATCAATACAAATAAGCCTAGAAGTAAAAAGATGGTAGTAAATTTTAATTCCTAAATTATAACCTTTATTTATAATAATCCTGCATCAACAACTTTGATTAGAATACCTCTGTAATCTATATAATATTTTAATGCAATGGAAATAACAGTATTAACCTCCTTTATTCCACAACCTATGGCACACGAGACAATATACCAATAGTTCATTTGGACCTTATTGTAAGGATTCAGCTTTTATTCATTGCAGTGTTTCACCTGGGTGTAAAAAGGAGCGTGAGGTGGTACAGGCGAGGAGGTTGAAGGTGTGAAGTCAGTCATGGGGGTCCGACCTAATGCTTCTCTATGCAAAAGTATCATATGGTATGCAGTATGCAACTTGTATGATTCCATATAAAGTTTTCAGTCTAATTTCGCAAAGATTTTCATGCCAAGAACATGGCAAGACAATAGAAATACAGATTCTTTTAAAAAGCATCTCTGTGCAACATATAACATGGTGTATGTGTGTATGTAGTTTTATGTGTGTGTATGTGTGTGTGTGTGTGTGTATATGTGTGTGTGTGTGTATGTGTGTGTGTCAGTTACCAGTAGTCCCCAAACAGATTTACACATTATACATGCAAAAAATACCTATAAAATTATTATTAAAACAATATCCTGTTGTTACATCCTTAGAATGCTTATTCAGGAATATGCCAAGAATGTGGCTAATCAGTCCAAATTGCAGCTTTCTTTGTTGGAAATGGAGTAACATAACCTGTTCCTGATTGTTACTGCCTATCAATTTAATGTAATAAGCAAAGAAAACACTGCTGATGGGTGCATGACATAAACAGGAACCAGCTTCAACAAGGAGCATACCATAATCTGGTCAAGAAACTACAATTTGATAGGGAGAAATTCAAATTATACTTCAGGTTGACCAGAGAATCTAAAATCCCGCCAGATTGTTCAGGAAACACCTGCCCAATACGTCATACTCTGGATTCCCCATCTGTTTTTTTTACAAAGTTGCTGTACGAATTGCTACATGGTGGTTGGGCACCAATACTATAATTCTATTATTTTCCTGTGATTTTGAGGTATTTTTAGTAATGGTTGTTTTCCCAAAGGGATTAATTTTAAAGTTGGCACCATTTGTACTTGTAGTCAAGCTGTCCGTCATATGTAAATCTTTTATGTACAAAGTATGTGTGTTTACTGCTGTCAAAGGTCTGTTACGTTAAGGAAGAGGGTGGCCTATTTGGTTACTGCACAGGGCAACTAAAACCCATGCTACTCCACTGAAATCACATTCCACATTTGGATATGTGGAAGCTCTCTCATCCATTTACATGCTTTACAATTTTTGCCGTATTTGCATACCGCGTATATGGAATATTAGCTTAAAATACATCGTTGCTAAATGTGTGATGTAGCAGAAATGTAAGTGATTTATGGTATCATTTTTTACTGCTTGCTGACGATGAAACATTGTGAAATAAAAATATTCTGTCACAAAAATAGCAATGATTTCGGCATATTTGCGGTGAGGGGGTGCAGTAATCAGCGAGGTGGGCCGCCTCGCTTGTTATATAGCAGGGGAAACCCTGCATTGACAGTAACTGATCCATTAAAAACAAACTAATGGATTGACATAAATATCTAAATATAAGAATGACTTAAATTTAAATGAACAACTAGCATCCTATAATTCTTTAGTGAAGAAAGGATCTAATTTACATTATGAAACATGGAAAAAATAGTAGTCAAGTTGATAATGCAGTATATAAATAAAAGCATATGTTAAAGAAATAAATGAATCAAAGTTTACAATGGAACGTACTATAAGTTGTAAAAAGAATTGGACATTCCAATAATAAACAGAACAAAACAATTATGATTATAATTACATACGTCATACAAGTTACTTAAAAATAAACTAGTGAATATCTGTAAGAAATTTTCCCCAAAATGTAACTCAACAGAAGTGAGACATTCAATGCTTTTGTTTGCTGTATAAATAAATTTAACACAAAATAGCATAACTCTGATCAAATACGTAAATAATCCAACCAAGTGAATAACGCAAACATAGCAGTGCCAGGAGTCAGCAGAAAAGATCACATTACAAATCTTAAGTTCTAATGTACCACTTTTAGCTGATTTACATATACATATACTTATAATAACCATAAAATGGACGGTGCTGTTTATCTAATTGGCACATCTTCACACTACTGGATCAACAAAATGATTTCCTTACCTGGAGCATCTAGACCTTCTACTTGTATGGAGCAGGTTCTTTTAATGATGCCCTTCACTGACGTACGTCGATGTATACGCGTACTACGACGTCTTGGTTCCAAAGCACTCAACAGCCTGGTAATCTTAGTTTTAGTAGTACCGATCTCAGCAATAAATCCAAGTAGATTACTCACTGTGTGGAAAATGACAGTTCCATTATTCAGTAACAATACAGTTTCTTCATAGCTGGTTTTTATATTTTAAAACATATTTCCTAAAAGCTGCATATTCATCATATAAAAGTTAGGTGTTGCAAATCGCTGATTACCAAACAAAATGTAAATAACCAGTACATACAGTCAGGTGAGTCTTCAGTTTCTGTTATGAATGTCAGGTTTGTCATACAAGAGGTATTTAGAAACTCCTTCAAAGAACCTAGGTGTATTCTAAAGAAACAGAAAGATGTACTTTATAATACACTTATTATACTTGCATTTTTGTCTGACTGCAGCAGCTGTAATAATGTGCCATGTGGTACAGTAATTCTTGGTGAATAGAATTGGTGTATTATGTACTGTTATAGTTATAGTCACCAAGTTCTGGGCTTATTTCTGGTGTTTCATAGCCTATGTAACTAAGCATGTATTCAGTAATCCAGAATATTCTTTGGCATTAATAAATTTTGTACATACAATCCATTGTCTTATTTCTCTTAACACTCCCAGTGACAATTTATAAAGTCTATCACCAGTGGCATTCTGAAAGGCCGGTTAATACAGCTTAATGGTTACCAATGATAGGGGCCTAAAGTTTTCTTTAAATATTCTATTCACTTTAGGGTGATTAATGGATTCACTGTAATGTTAAAGAACATCATGGGAGGACTGTATACAATTCATTTAATGGGTATCCATGACTTTTAGAATCCATTTAAAAATAGGTAGTTCCTAAAAATGGGAACTTCCAGCCATGTAATCTTGGTTTTGTTTTTGCTGCACTATTGATTTCTAAGGTTTTGCCATTTAATTTAATTGAAGCCATAAAGCTGTGGAAGTGTTAACGTTGCTCACGCATCACATATACAACCAATGGCACCAATTCTGTGTATCAGATGACAATAACAGTGTTTCTGAAATGTAACTAAGCACTCACATGAACTGTAACATTAACCTGCTGTGGCCAACAAGTATGATTATTTGTTGAGTAATATATGGTTAACAGTAACTATATATATATAGTCATGCACTATACTAAAATCTTCATAGGATTGCTGTATTATTTATTATCATAATATTAACATAAAATGAAGAAAAAACAGTGATCAAACAACTAAAAATGAAAGGGATAGAGAAATCCACCATATAAACAAAACCATGTGCTTTTAGTTACCGTAAACAAAGATAACTGGCCAATCAGGTGAAACTGAGAGTATTTGAGTCGCGTGACCATCATAATGCAAAATAGATGTTTACTAGCCAAGATCACCAGCTCACCAAAATCTCTCCCATCCTTCAACCGTGGTTCTTATATTCAGTAAATATTTATAAATATGACATCTGAAATGGTTACAGCAGTATATTTTTAACTATGATACTTGTTTTCACTGCGAAGAGCTCTAAAACAACGGAAAATCATTCTACGATTAATGAACTAAAGACTACTGCAGTAGCTCGACCATGCTAGTGTTTTAGACTACTCACTAGCCTGAAGACAAAATCTACATGTCCCAGGCATCTGGGCTACAAATTTTTCCGGCCTTGGATCACTGCCAATTTTTTTCACTATATCTGTAAAACATTGTATGAAACAGAGGTTCTCCGGCATAGGTAAAACACACCACCCCCACAAAATTCAGGGCCCTCCTGGAAAAAGTGCACTATTCCAATTCACTTGCACAGCAAAGACGTTCAAGCCATGTGGTCTAGAGCAACTGCTGTGTGATGAGCACCACAGAGGCTGTGCTGAACAAGCAACAACCTGGGGATACTCCCCAAAATACAAGCATGCAAGCTATGTGATACAGTGTGTGGCTAAGACAGTGTCAGAACTGCACCATATGGAACTATTATGGGAAAGGCAGATTTATCATAGTTTTCAGAGTACAGGCGTAATGACATAATGAAAAATAGAAAATTGTAATGATTCCACAGAAATCGTAATGGTTGGCAGCTCTGCAAATGGTGTTAATAAAATATGTGGTTTATTTTATTAGCAAGATAATTATCAATCATGATCAAAATATAGAGCAAAATATTCGCATTTGGAAACATTACAATAAACATTTCTTAACTTTTCCTTGTATTGCCTATTAAAGATTCTCCAGCTTGTTATAATAACAATGGGGATGGCTACATACATACCTTGTGCCATTAATATACCCAGTCTGTAACTTCTTTATTGTATTAACCAGAGCAGGGTGCAACGTCCTTGAGAAATCTAGACAAAAGTGAATTAAAGTAAAAAACAAATATAATAACAAAAGGCTAAATGCATATATATACACACACACATATATATATATATATATATATATATATATATGAATTAGAACAATATATAATAATTTGAAGTAGCATCTTGGCAACATATGATTAATAATTATATGATAAATTAGTTCTACAATTATAACTTAGATAGAATTCTAAAATAAATTATGAAATGAATCAACCTTAAGACACCATACTTATAAGCAAGTTTCATAGATTACTACTAGTTTAATGCCTAGAAATAAAAATAAAAAATTGATCAATGACTGTCAATTAATAACTTAGGGATTAATTTTAGTTCATTAAAAACACAAAAGTCACACAGCAAAAAGTAGATTATAATATCATCATGAATGATTGGCACAGAATGCACGGAAATAATGTACTGCAATCGCACTATTCTTACACTCCATAAAACATGAATACAGGAAGCATATCAATAAATGCAATATTTCATATATAACCATAAGTTTACTGTCTTGATGAAGTAATGCATGCCAAATGTTATCAGCCCTAACTAAGCCTAGTTTATTTGTTCGTTAATTTTTGGGTGAAATAACACGAAGCACTCCCTGAAATATTATCCACTTACAATCATCATATATAAAATACCTTGAGAATTATATGAATGAACTGGGCAGCAAGATAAGAGTTTTTGTTGCTTGTTTGTTTCTAATCTCAGTAGCATAGATCAGAGCATAGTAAACCAACCTGATAACCAATGAGAGATAGGGATTACAAGGGTAGGACGCCCTGGCATACTCCAAGTGTGGCCTAACTGATACAAGTCGTTTCGAAATAAGTCCAATAGGAACTCAGTATCATTCACTAGGTAGAATGTTTCATGGTCAAGAAACTGCATAAAACAAAATCTTTGCCATTACTATGACCTCAACATGAACACGATTACACCTATGACACAGCAGAGACATAATGCATGCACATGAACCATGAAATCAAGCAATGAATGGGAGAACTGTAATACAAATAAATCTGTTAATCAAAGATATACAAACATCTAGAGAGTGCAAAGAAATAAAGTAGAGACAGACTAATTAAATGTGCTATAACAGAAAATGGACAACAGATATTACAATATATATACACCAGGTGTGAATTATTTACTTCGCTTTGTATATTTTGTATAGTAACTAGTTTGAGGAATGGCAACAATGGATTAGGTCATACAGTACTTAACCTTGCTAGCTGACAATAGTATCTTGTTAGTCTTGTAAACAGCCAGAATGACACATTATAACCAGTCTTTGTCACGCAATTGTTGGGGAAGAAAACCCAAAATAAAAATGGCTCGTACAAATAAAATTCACTCAGATGTTAACCACACGCATACATTTTAACAGTAAAAATTCAATATACAAGATATACATGGTAAGATTGTTAGAAGCTGAAATAATTAGTAATCACACAGGTCTGTACAACAAGTATCAAGTGTAATTTACCACAACAATATCAGACAAAAGGAGTATAATGTCAGAGAGAAAAATTCTTACTCTGTGATACTCTAAATATAATTCCTGCGATCAGTTCTGATTACACAAGAATATGTAAATTTCTTTCATCACAGATTTTTGTAATAAAAATTAACTAAAACTTCATAATACTGTGGAAAAAGTCTGATGGTATGTTATGGGCAACTCTACTATACAAGTGCTGGTCATGCAGTTGGTTAGACAGATGCAGGCAGACATGGATAGACAAACAGATAGATGGACAGACAGACCTAAGAATGCAGTTTTGATGGGAAACACAATAAGAGGCCGGCCTAGCATGCCCCAATTTCCTGCCAGATATTGGGCATCTGTTTTAAACATATCCAGTAGCAGAGAGGTATCTAGAGGTAGATAAAACTGTTGTTGATCAACAAACTGAAACAGATAAACAGGTTGTTTATTCATATGATGAAGAAAACCGTAACAGATCAGAGAGGAGCCTGTACGAAGTCTGTTGACAAGCACAGGTTATAAATTCAAGCCTTGTGTAGTGCAGATGTAAACTGACAAGCCAAAACATTCAAGAGTGTTTTGCAGGAAGAAAATGCACCACCTCAGGCAATGTTTTAGTAACAAGCATTTCATGTGATGGAATGGGAAAATACCTAGCTTTGTATTCTGTTACATCAAAGGATGACAAAACTAAGTTCTTCTCAACAAGAATAATCAAGCAATATTTTTATTACTTCAAGAAAGATATATTTAAATGTAATTTATCCCAATATATGACAAAATTCATTTTATTAAATAAATATTTAATAGATTTGATGGATAATTGAATAGACAGAGTATCAGCAAAATTTACCTGTGGAAAGAATGCCAGAATCTGATTGCCGAGTGAGTATATCTTGCTTGTAGCTAAGATACCCGCCATCTCCACAGGCCGGCCAGTTAACCCTAACTTCTTACTCTTTCCTGGTGACAGCAGAAAAATTAAAAAGCAGAAGGATGCGTAAACTACATGAAACAGTTTTAATTCTAACATATAACAATGTGAGAAAATATATTAATGATTTTAAAATGTTATCAAAAGACCTTTCTTGGTCCAGATTAGCTTCAGGATAAGAGTTATATCAGGGTGGTGAAGCCCAATTAGGTTAACCTGTATTTTGTTGTTTTGAAACTTACCTCAACTATTAGTATCAGCAAACAATCAAGGTCAAAAATGGAATGTGTATTAGGCAAAATTTACTAAAATGTTTTTAATAATTTTGTTGACACAACTATCCTGTACTGAATACATTCATTTGTGCCTATCTTATTTTTTACATTTAGAGACCAAAATGTAAAATACATGAAATGCTAGTATTCTGAACTTGGAACCTCTGTACCAGGAAACTTCAGTAAAATTCAGTTACTTACCAAGATGTGACAGTATGTAACTGAGCACTTTAGCAGGATAGACTTGTATGGGAGCAACCTCCTCAAATGTCTGAACGTGGAGATCATAATAAGCCAGCTTCTCTTTAATAGACTTGTCTTCAGCCAATATAACCACTAAACAGAAAATAAATCATGTAATATATGAAGCACTAGCTCAGGTCAACCTAGAACAAAAAATGGTCATACACCAGTAATAGTGCATTGTTTTCTTGTATTATGTTAATTTAACTAGCATTTAAAAATTATCATTATCCATGCAAAATGCCTTTTAAGTGAAAATAACTGTATACATTTTACCATTTTTAATATGTCAGATTTTACCTTGAACTACAATATCTGGCTTCGGTTCAGCAGTCAGACGCCTGTTAAGCGGATCAAGTTCACCTGGTGACAGGAAGCCCTATAATACCAAAAAGTGGTTTTAATATATATGTGTGATGGGGCAGGTAAATAAAAAAATTCCAATTCTTTTGAAAGAAATTTATTTCTTCCAGGAATTGGAAACAAATTTGCAGAATATGGTTGGTGCAGTGTTTGGCAAATGTAATTACTGCAGCACGATAAGTGAAAAAGTGATTTATCGTTGAATCATAGAAAACACAGAATAAATAGCCAAGGAAATGAAATGATGAGAACAAACATTCCACTGACACAGGTGACACATATTTCAGTTCCAAACTGTGCCATTGAAATGAATTGTAAGTACCACAATATTAGCTAGATTAAGATATTAAGAGTAATGATTTAGTCCTGCTGAAAAAATAAATATGATCTAGTAAGTAACAACTAACAAAGAAGTCACCTCTTTAACAAGTTTGCCAAGGACATAAAGAGACTGTCCCCACATCTGTGGTATCTTGCCGGAAGGAATACGGTCCTGGCTTTTAGGATTACGATACTCATCATCAACCTACAGATAATAAAAATAAACATTATGACAAAATGATAAACTTCAACACTCAAGTATATGTAATTATCATAGCTGCCAACATTTGAAAATTGGAAAGAGTAATCATTTTCGTGCGAAATGCGACATACGGCTAACATGACACTATGCATCATAAAACCATGTAATTTATCGATACCAAAACAATTTAACATCATAGGTATTCTTTTGTAAAAGATTCAACTGTTTTTTTCATTTAATCAGATTTTTACCACATTTAATCACAATTAATTAAGTCATCATGCACAAGTCTGCACTTTCAGTACATGATTACCCTACATATTCTGCAATATACTAAAATCTTCATAGGATTAATGTATTATTTATTATCATAATATTAACATAAAATTAAGAAAAAACAGTGATCAAACAACTAAACAATAAAGGGACAGAGAAATCCACCATACAACAAGACCATGTGCTTTTATTTATGTAAACAAAGACAACTGGCCAATCAGGAGAGAGTATTTGAATCATGTGACCATCATAATGCAAAATGGACGTTTACGCTGAAAATCGGTCCAAAATCCAGCCTACAATCGGGAATAGTCCTTTTTAGCAACTGTTGGTGAGGTATCAGCAAGGTTTATAAATATGACATGTGAAATGGTTACAGCAGTATATTATAGCATTATTTCAGACCAGGAAACTATTGGATGATAAATATCTGCTGAAAATCGGTCCAAAATCCAGCCTACAATCAGGAATAGTCCTTTTTAGCAACTGTTGGTGAGGTATCAGCATAGGTGTTTTAAACTATGATACTTTTTTCCACTGCGAAGAGCTCCAAAACAGTGGAAAATCATTCTACAATAAATGAACTAGAGACAACTGCACATCTTGCCTCAAAATGGCAGTAGCTTGGTTGTACTAGTGTTTTAGACTACTCACTAGCCCGAAGACAAAATACACACATCCCGGGCGTCCGGGCTAACGATTTTTCCAGCCCTGGACCACCGCCAAATATATTTGCTATATCTGTATCAGGAAACATTGTATGAAACAGAGGATCATCGGCATAGGTAAAAGACATCACCCCACAAAATTCAGGGCCCTCCGGGAACAAAGCACCATTCCGATTCGCTGGCACAGCTGACTTTCAAGCCATGCGGTCTAGAGCAACTGCTGTGTGGTGAGCAGCACAGAGGTTGTGCTGAACAAGCAATAGCCTCGGTATAGTCCACAAAATAGAAGACAGAACTGTATAATAAGGAACTATTACGGGAAAAGGCAGATTTATCGTAGTTTTCAGAGTACGGGCGAAGTGGCGTAATGAAGAACAGAAAATCGTAATGATTCTGCAGAAATCGTAATGGTTGGCAACTCTGAATTATGATCAATATATATATATATATATGTATTTTTCACACTGGATGACCATTCATCTTGTTATGGTTGTAAAATTCTATCCAAGTGCAGCACAACAAAAACAATTAATCAGCATCTGATTAGACAACCACATAAAATGTGATTTAATATTATGACATGTTTATATTTAATAATGTAGTAGCTATGAACAGGTGTAGAATGGATTAATTCAAGAGCATTAAACTTTTGGTGATAACACTCTGACCAAATAATGTTATGATTCAAAATATCTTTATATTAATTAGCTGGTGTCATTTGATATGTATTTCATTAGGCAAAGGTGATTTAATGTACATGTGATATAAAGGCTGTACATAAACTGTGCACGAAGTTTTAATAAAATAAATAACAATGATTGCAAATACAGTCTCAGCTGCATTATGGTTTTCATATGTTTAACACAGATATGCCTGATATATATTTTCTTTTCTAATGTATGATATTAACAAATTAGTTTTGATTTATGAGAAAAAGTATAAGTTCTGAGATACAATTTGTCAATTACCTTATCAGAAGGAACTGCATAGAGTTCAGGCATCACTTTGAAGTTATCTACTCCTTTAATCATAATTTCTTCAAGAGCTTCCATGTATTCTTCAACCTAATAAAATAAGAGACAGGTAGATTATAGTTGGATTAATACCTTTATACATGGAAAAATAAGATACAGTGACAATTCTCTTTCTTTCTTTCTCTCTCTCTCTCTCACCCCCCCCCACACGCCTTTTGCTATACCTGTTCTTTATTGTTGTTGAAAAGTCCATCAATTATAAGATATGCAAAGAACATTGGCCATTCACATTCAATGTTTTCAAAACCCTGAAGCTCCCAAGGTTCATAGTGCAATCGGTGTGGATCCTGCAAATCATCAATAATATCAGTATTGTTGAGTTTTGTATAACAAAAAAGGGAAAAAGTGACATAACTATTTGTATCCAGTGTATAAAGAAGAAACACAAAATTATAGTAATAATAATGTAGATTTAATTAAAGGCATTTATTATCAGAAGCTAATTAAAGGCATCATAACATAAAACCATATAATAAAATATTATAAACATTTACACAAAATAAAGAAGTCACAAATCACACAAATATACATTTACATACACAAAATTTATCAGTTAAATTAACCTATAAAAATTAATGGATTTCATATTTACCTCTTTTGGATTTTTATAGCCATCTCTCAGAAATCTACACAGTCCATATCTTCCCTAAAATTACATTACATATACTTATATATTGCCCCTTGATCACATGTCTCAGATGTGACCATTGCTAAAGGTAAATAAAGCACCCACTATTAAATAAGTGCTTTATTTAGCTGCAGCACTGGTCACACCTTGTACACAGGGTCAAGGGGTAACACACTAAATAAACATCCCAGAAATAGATGTATCACTGAAGTTTTGACACTGACCTGGCAAGAAAAACATGCAAATATATACACTAATAAAACAAAACAATGTATCATGTAGGTATTACAAAATAACAAAATATAACTAATAACTTCCTACTCAAAACAATAAATTAAATTAATAAAACATTAACTAGATCATTTATCTCTTTTTTGTATGCAAAATTAACTGCTACAGCATTTTTGGCTACATCACAACCCAGATAGAGGCACAGGAATGTGTCATCTAGATAGATGCAGATGTAAAAAAGCTGAAAAGTTTAAAATTGTACACTTTGTATGCTGGCTCAGACTAACATATGCTGAATGATTATGCGTTACTTTACAGCTAATGAATCTATAATGAAGCTTATAGATACAGTTTTATGGTTTCAATACATTTTGAGGTTTGGTTTATCTATCATGTCTGTCAATACTATTTTTGTATCAATCCATAAATGGCTGCAGACAAAAATACTGAAGAGATTGGTTCTGTTAACAAACACAGAAAAGACCCAATCTTTGGCACAGCTAGCATACGTTTCTAAAATTTAATTAACACATTATTATCAACTAAGTACCGATTGATGGATGGATATTATTTTAACTAAGTATCAGAAGATGGACAAAATACAGAGAAAATATTGGGAACCACAATGTACTGAATGGAGCCTTTCAAAACTTCAAGGTATCCAGATGTCTGTTGATGCTTCATTCATAATGAGGGAAGATATAGGTCATAGATCCACATAGGTCTGACAACATAGCTAATGAGACATTGTGGTTATACATAGTCATTGACTACCACATTGAAAATGAGTGATTTATTTTATTTGGATGTCACCAAAAACATCTTTCATTTGATAAATTAAACCAAATATGAAATAGTAAAAACCTAACTGCAAATTTATACATTTAGAGTATGAGGGAGCAAAGGAATGAGTTGAGAGAGGGAGGTGGAATTTTATCTTAAAAGCAGAAAAATTTAAAAGTGACAGAAAACAGAATAATATTATCATTTACCTGTAGTTTTTCTATGATTGTCTCTTTGGTTAGTTCAATGAGCTCTGGATCATCAACAGCAAATGCTGGATAACTGATGACACTAAGTAAGCTAGCATCAGTCTCCTAGAAAACCAAGTGATAAACATGTTGTGGTACAATTTGTTTATACAAATATCACATTATTATTATTATAACTGAGAAGTATTACTATGTTTTAACTAAATTCACAATATAAGAACTAAGTAATAACAAGTACAATTACTAAAATCAGTTTCTTCACTATCTTTAAATTCAGCATTGTAAATACTCACTTTTGAGTTTGATTCCCTTGGCAGGACAGAATGTAATATAGCCTGTTCAGATACAAACAAATATTAAAACAAAGGTTTACTTATTTCTTTATGAATCTTATCATTTTTTTGTTTCTTTCTTTCTCCATTTAACGTTAACCTTTGTGCTTTTACAGAAAAGAAAATTCTGTAGTGACCATCCACACATCCAAAATATAAATGAAACCAATCCCAAAAGGTTTTGCCTTACCTGGCACTGGGCAGCCTCATCAGGCATTACATGTATCACAGATGAGGGGCCACCGCGTGCACCGAACAAGTCTAATTCATTTAGAGCTTCTAGGGCAGCCTTAGCCATAGCTATGGAAGAAGCATTAATCTCTGGGACACCATGGTTTGTCTTGTCACCTCGCTCCCAAATACCAAAATCCTGAAAAAAAGGACAACAGATCAGGTTGGATCATATGTAAAACTACTGGAATAGAATGAAATGTAGCTCATTCGTTCAAACAGATTTTATGCTTTTATACATACGGGAACTCTATATGCACACTGAATATAGAAGACAAGATTCTGTATAAAGGCTACTTCATCCAAGGTATATATAATCCGGATGCCTGAAAATATATGGAACACAATAAACAGGTTACATACAGATTTCATAAGTAAACACAGTGTAAGATCCTGATTAAACTCATCTCTGATAGTATATACAAAACGGACAAAACATTAATATGTTTGCTAACTTCTCACAGTTGGAAAGGATTATTACTATTTAATAATTTGAATTAAGCTTCTGATATTTGAACCTTAAAATTCTAATAGGACACACATTATGATCTCTAACAGTAACAGTCACTAAAACAACATCATTCTAACTACAGCAATGCTTATAGATAATGTGTGAATCAAACAATTTTATCTTTGTTCACACTTTCTTTCTGTTCATGGTCTGTTCCTTTGAGAAGGATTTGAGTGTGTGTATTGGTAAACACCTCGGTGTGGAAGAAACAGCCCACAAGACTAATTTGTAATGATTACACAGGATATGATTACCATAGCTCAAATTCTAAAAACAGTTACTAACATTCTAGCAAAGTTAACATAGTTATGACATGGTGTCTTGGTTGTAGAACTAAATTATCTAAAAATATTGGCATTCCTGTCATCATCAGCACACATATAACTGAAATTTATTTCATTTTGTACTGTTTGATATATTTATTTCACATAGAAAGTTTTAAGTGAAACTGAGGCTAACTGGCCATTATTAATATTTAAACAGCATCAGATTGTATAGTATCAACAAATTATAATTACCAGATGCAGTCATTTCAGCCAGAATGAGCAAATATAGAGATGTGGCATCAAGCTGCAGATGCCCCCATTCATTGTCACCAACAACAGTGTTGCCATTCTGTACACTGTACTTGGCATGAAGGCAATCCCTTGGGCTGTTAGTATATTTGAACTTCTCCACTTTATCTATCTGTTTCATCATGCTGCAAAGCAGACCCCGCATCAGCTTTACAACACTCTGAAAGGAACCTCAACAGTTATTAACTGAATGTACCAGTGTTGCTTTTTGGTATAAGTAATAAACCTCAATGACATTTACGGATAAAGAAAGCAATATCAGATTAAAATGAATAATATCATCATAAGTAATAAACCTCAATGACATTTACGGATAAAGAAAGCAATATCAGATTAAAATGAATAAATATTTCACTCCGATATGAGGTTTCCTTATCCAAATGTGTTAAATAAAACCATTCAAATATTTTCAATAAGTTAAATATGAAAGATGTAATAAATCATTTTATTTACCTGTTCAAGTTCATAAGCTTTAGCTCTGTCTTCATCTAAATCAGCATTCTTCCTGTAGGCAAGGGCTAATCCCCAAACAGCCAATATAGAATAGACATTGTCCCTAGTCCAAGCATGTGGATGGTTAGGTGTAGCTGGCAGTAAGCCTGATACAGGATTCTAGGAAAAATCGATGATATATTTTTAATATTGAGAACAAATGAAAAGTTTCTGTTCCTGCCTAAACATAGCATATTGATAACAATACATTAATTTTATTATGTATACAGTAAGACTAGGCTGTATTTCACATTTTAGATTTTTAAGTTAAGTTTGTTTTTATAATGCAGTAGTATCTAATATATAATGCTTTTAGTCAAAATAACCAGCAAGACGCAGATATTTGGTGTATAAGTAATGAAGTGTGGTGCACAGACATCTTGTCTTAGGGTTGAAGTAATGACCCCGGAAGCATTGAAAAAAACATTTTATCTAAATTCAAATGAAATTTCAAGATATGTTTTTGCTACATTATGCAGTACAAAAATGTCAGCATTTCACTACAAGGATCTTTTTTATTTAAATCATGTATATTCTGTAAAATTATATGTAAAATGTAAATATTGGTCCCGAATTAAATATAAAAATATTGTTTAGTTAATGTACATCAGTAGAGTGTTAAAAGGTAAGGCTCAGAAATTGGCACCTGATTCTATGATTCAGTATGTTACCCAGTTCCCTGAATATAGTATGCTTAACAAAAATTGTGACAAAATAAAACCATGATTTCAGAAACAAGGCAAACTGTAATAAAAAACTGTATTTATATATAGCAGTATTTATTTAAATTTTAACAACTACGTTTACATTTTAGTACAGTATTAACACAACTAATGGACCTATCCAATGGAAGAGCATTGCATTGGTTGTGGGGTCGGAAGATTTTTAACATGGGATTTATCTGGGGTGTTCATTAGATCTACCATATATAGTCGTGTGTAAGCCACACTTTTTATACTCTGAAATCGACACCAAAATCGAGTATGTCTTATATATATGCTTGTCAGACTAAAAGGGAAAGTAATATGTGGCATAATTTATGGGCAAATACAATAGCATTGTTTTCCAACTTTAATAATGAATATATGAACAATAAACAAATTTATTAGGTGTGTTTTCTCTGTTGTCTTTCAAAGCCAAACTTAATCATAACAACTGCCATGATTATTTAATCCAATGCTCTAATTAGTGATGTGATCACAAAGACTATCAAAATATGTGAGTGTGTGTTATTGAACAGACCAGTAAATGAAGCCATGCAAAGAATGACCAAAGAAGTCACATCAAAGGAAAACTATTACAGCAAACAATGTGTTAATTACTTCCAAAGCTGGCACATGGGAACTACTAATAAACTACTTCAAAAAGCATTACAGAAACAAACACACAGCAGCAGGCAACCTGAAACAGTATGACAAATCCAATACTGACTCCGATGAAGGTGACAACATGTTTGATGACAGTGACACATGAACAGATAAAATAGATGTTCACTGAAGAGAGTAATGATAATGAATTTTTGGGTTTTGAATCAATATTGCTGATATTACTGCATCTAATATGTGGGTTCGATTCTAGGGGGGCTTATTGGTCCTAGAAACAGGTGTGTCTTATACACGAGTATATAAAGTACTCCATTTCTCCATTAATATACAATATCAGATAGACTAGGCCACTAATATTTTCCTTGGACTTAGTAAACAGGAAGTAGAATGTTTGAATTAGTTGTTAAATCATAAATAATGACATTACTGAAACAACAACAGTGCTTGAAACCCAAGAGTCAATGGATTACGAGTATATGGCCCATGTTGAACATGAATATTTGAGTAGAGCACACATACTTAAAATAGCCAATCTACTGTATTACTTTTAGTACTGATTAAACATCTGCAATACATGGTGATGACATAATTTGTTTAGTATTTTAGTTGAATTTATATATGTTTATATAATAAAATGGGTGTATGTGGACAAGCTTAACTTTAATATATGTTTACACAAATAAGCAAGACCCTTGTTTGTTATTACTGTTGTTGTCACTTAAAATACACATTAGAAATTGTTACAAGATACTAAATGTTGTTTCTAATGTATTTCATGAAAATATCCAGTTGGTCCCTCAAAATATGTTGTATGTATGTATTATTTATAATCAGTAAGAGACTGATCAGAAGAGACAGTGTTATAAACATCAGCTGGACCTTGACTTTCTTAATTAGGTTTGTGTTGCTAAAATATGCCATTATTTAAAAAAAAGATTATTTACAGATATATAATTATCTAGACATAACACTGATATATGTATTTTGGTTTATAAGACAACAGAAATATCAAACTTTTCTACACTACACTAAATAATTCTTCTGGTTCCTGTCAGATGGCAAGTATCATGAATTATAAACATATAATATAAACATTCGATGCATGGATGAACATGATAATATTAGGGAACATTAATTTAATATATAAAATATATTATCTGGGTGTGAACCGACTGATAAAAATTGGGCGTGAACCATCCTGGGTATGAAACATGATTAACATCAGTTTAGCTTTTCATATACTCCAGCATATGCCTACTGTATAAGTTAAGAACAATTTCTGAATTATCAGCTTGTCAGTTTTTTAAATCATTCTCATCATCCACGAAAAACCTGGCCCAGTTGTGGTTCAGAATGTCATGTGTTGTAGGAGAATGATCATAATAATCAGCATAGCCGCCATTTTATGCCACATCCTCTGTTTCAGCAACACCTTCATCAAGAAAATCTTCATGTTAGAAATACCACACTTCAAGAATAATGACTTGCGTACCATTTGTTCTTTAGGTTACCAACAGCTGTCATTTAATTGTTCTATAGTTTCTCCCTTTCACCCTTAAATGGCTTGTTCAGACAAACATTCAAAGGCTGGAGTAGTGATGTACACCCTCTGGTATGACAGCCTGCATGGATAGATCTATAGATATGGATTTTGCTCCTAAGATGTGCAAAAAGATTAAAAGCTGTTCATCGCTAACTTTGATTTCCAGTCATAATTGCTTTGGTGATAGAATTAATAAACAAACTTGTCACAGTCCCATCTACCAGTAAACAATTGTCAACAGCCATTTCTATTGTACTACTAATCATTCAGACTGAGAGGTACTGGTTGGTAACTATCAAGTATTATTACGTAAAGACCAGCATGTTTGGGAAATCCTGTATCTAAAAATAATCATTGGCCTTGTAACTATAATGAGTACTGATGACGTATTAGAAAATAGTGAATCCCGTGATCAGCAGTTCCATGGCAAACACATTTCCAGGCAAAAAGTTTGTGGATTGTTAATTGTAGTCTGTTATGTCTTTTAATTATTTTTATTTATAAAAAGATCAAATTAAAAGACACTAGTTAATATTTATTGTAATAGTTGGTGAAAATTAATCGTTATTTATTGAATAACGATGGATTATTATGCAGCGATGTGATGATTTTGTTCTGAATCTGGCTCTTATTAGGTTGAATCCCATAGTGTTGTGTGTCAAGGATGGGCCAAAACATCTTTCTTTCAGCTGATAGGAAATATGACAATATAAGTGGAGGTGCCTCGGGAACTCTCTTTTCCCTCAAAAAAATATCGACCATGACTATTTATGGTATATGGAATATAATGTGTCTGTATCATTATATAATGTATGCTTATCTCTGCATGAGTTGGATAAATTCAATATCAAGAACACTTAAATAATTATAAATCATTTCCTGATTATGACATGGAGATAAATTTAACTATGCTGTTCAGTTGTATGTTTTGTATGATCAATAATTACAAGAAGACCAGATGGCTAATCATAGAATATAAACTAATAGAAAACACTATTTCATTGCAGTTTATTAAATTGAATAAAACATAAAACTGTGAATTTCATATGAAATAATCCAAGTGTAATAGTTTGTCAGTGATTTACTGGATCTGGTATTGGGAAGTAGTTTTTTGTGTGATCAATACCAATAACAAAAAGGGTGAGTGGCTTCTCTTTTAATTTAAGAATACATTACACCTCAAAAGTCCAATCACTTGAATCTTATGTGCTGGTTTTTCTATATAAACTTTACCAGCTGACACTTTTATTCAGTTGCTCCTTGATATTCACATTTACAATACTATTGCAAATCTATTAATAATATGATACCTGCTTCTCGCTGAACCAAACCTCCATGACTGATGACAGATTGGGATACCTGCATATATTGTGAGGGTAATGTTGGCACCAGACAAGAGGTGTTTGACTGTGATGGTTGTCATAGATGGGAACACTGTACTACTGTACTTGTAACACAGGTAAATGGTGTTTATATGGCTTAATTCAGTAATTGACTAAATTGAGAGGGAGACTCATTTTCAGATATAAGCCTATGATATGGCTATACAGAGATATGTTGCACATTTATTAAGGAAGAGTCACTGAATGGAGCAAACATTTTTGAGAACTATGTATATGCCTGTCATAGTTTGATCAATACCACAATGGCAATATTACAATATCATTTTATTAATGAGGTGTTAATTTTTTTCTTCTTTATAGGCATCTCATGTAGTGTCTATTGGCAGGTTCTGCATGGAGATAATCTTTTTGCATGGAAGTGTGCTGATTGTAGCCTGCCAATGATCCAAGATGAATCATATTCATAACTGATTGATCTGGATGCTGAAAGATTTATCACCTCATCATGAGGTACATGATATCAGGATCACTGCAAGTACATTCGAGTGATTTTCAAATATTAATAAAAGTATATAATAAATACAGTTAGTGAGTTTAAAAATGTCATAGTTATAATAGGACTTTCATAAACATCATGACCGAATGTCACAAAAAAAACAATGGGCGACTGCAACCACTGATTGGAAAAGGCACCAAAAGGCGTACTCCCTTTCTCAGATTTTGTTTATGCCTCTTTATCTTTTCTTTAACATAATCACATGTTGCCATTTTTGAAAATAAACAACTTTACCATCTGTCGTCTGATTCATTATCTGTTGAAATACGACCATTTTTCATGATTTGACATTGAAATGTATGTACAGCATATTTTATAAATAAATTCCTTGTCCACTTGTGAGGAGATTAAGAAGTTAAAAAAAGTTATTTACATTAACTTTTGAATTAGTCTCCCAGGTGTTAACATAATATGACAGTCACAATTACAGCAATGCTAATAAATAGATCTAGTAATTGGTGACATAAATTCATGGTATTTATCTGATTAAAATGTGTATAACATTCTTTACATGTTACCTATTAACATAATTCAATCAACTGTATATCACTATATGGTTACAGAAACTAAGCTCTTTATGTTTGTAGATCTAGACTACAATTTTATTATAAAACTACCAAATTTATTTTTTTATGAAAGGGTCTAGTTATATTAATCTACATACCCTCGTTCACACGAACAGACACAAATGCAACGCTTAAATACAATTTAGGATCATAAGGGGTATGAGTTGTTTTGGCTTGGGTACGGGATGTCTTGGGTACGAGTTCAAGTTGTCTAGAACTAACCTGATATTTTAGAATCGTCTTCTGTACCATGCGCTGATAGAAGTCAAGTCTGACTCCAGAATTACTTCTACTTCTCATAGCTGATAAACGTACTTACATCTGAATTATTCTAAATCAGATGACGAAGAAAACAAAAACAAACACGAACCAAATGACATATCAAAGCTTAATGTTTATAGACTGGGTGATGGTCAAGGTCAGACTCCACGCCATCTGGCGATCGACACATTATTTGATAAATGTAAATACTTTTCAGATACTGTAATCGCATTAAATTATGTATTAGTAGTGTTCTGCTTTTACAGAACTTGATAACCTATATATGTTTGATAAATTTGTACTTCAATGAATTACTGAATTGTTTTTTATTTATATGAACTGCAGACATGATTTGATAACCTCTAGATTATTTGATATGCCCAAGATGATGATGATGATGACAGCAATTTATTCAGAATTCCATCAATATTTTATATATACAAGCCTACAACAAGACTTAGAATTATGAAAATAGAAATTATAGGTTACAAGTGAAGTTTATTACACTTATATGAAAAATATATGCAATACAATATATTTATTTAAATAGTTTTAAATTTGGCTTTGAAATCTAAAAAGTAACTTAGACTTTTGTTACGTATGATTATACTTACTAATATTGAAATTCTAACGCTTAGTTAGATAACAATTTTAATATTATTTAATTAATTCACTAATTAATTTGAAATGTATTTAACAGAGAAGTTAGCGTTGTGTCTTCGTATTTATATCATGGTAATGAATATTTAAATTAAGATAGTAACAAATTATATACTTTAATAGATATATGTTACAATAGACAAAATCTGGAACATTTTATGCAATTGTATTAAAAGAATAATACCTTGATACCATATATACGGAATTTAAACGCAATGCCTGCTATGGTATTCCGGTCCTTCTGTGTTGTATTTCTTGAATGTATATCTCATTTTAATCATGGCAATCTATAGTGCTCCCCTTTACAAAATTTATCCAAATTTGATTTGAAGCTGTTTAGACTAGCACAAGATATCACATGTTCAGACAGGGAGTTCCAGTCATGGACTGTTCTTTGGCTGAATACATTTCTCCTCAATTCTAGCCTGCATCGACCCTTGAATAATTTTTGACTGTGGCCTCTGGTGTTGTTGTTGGGTGGGAAGACAAAGAAGTTATTAGGATCTAGCCTATCCATACCATTCATTATCTTGAATACACGGATCATATCCCCACGCCCCCTTCTAAAATCCAAAGATGGCAGCTTTACGAATTTAAGCCGGTCTTCGTATGGGAGATGACTAATGCTTGGGATCAGTTTGGTTGCCCTTCTCTGTACTTTCTCCACTTCTAGTTTGTCTCCTCTGTACCTCGGATGCCAGATCACATTTCCGTACTCGAGGTGCGGTCTAACCATAGCTGTGAATAGTCTCGGCACTGTTGTTTCGTTGAGGAGTGTGAAGGTCTTCCTGATCAAGCCTAACATTCTAGAAGCTTTATTGGCAGCATTAGCTATGTGCTTGTGGAATTTTAGGTCTTCGTCCACAGTAACACCTAGGTCCTTCTCCCCATGGGTTATGTCTAAGGTTGTGCCATTCATCTCATATTGATTTGAGTTGCCTAAGTGCAATACTTTGCATTTATTCTCATTGAAACCAACCTGCCATTTCTCAGACCATGGTTTGGGTTTGTTGGTCTGGGAGAATCCCCAGGCTGTCGCTTAATCAGCAGAGCCTCTATGTTGCAGTAGTTGAGAAACCCATCCCCCACCACCCACAGGGGCGAAGTACGGAAAGATGGAGCCGAAATACCCTGCCAGAGTGTTTTACGTCCTCAGGGTTTTTTTAACGTCCCCCTTTATTTTAAATAATTCAGTGGAGACGGCAGCGCCATTTAACGTGGTCAGCCACCCACGATGTAGTGAGCCGAGAAATTAATCTCTGGAAAAGTTTCGACCTCTTGCGGGGTTCGAACCTGCGACCGTTGGCACCAAGTGCCGGGTGCTTAACCACTAGGCCACCGGAGTTCACTATCCTCAGACCATTTGACTAGTTGATTTAAGTCATCTTGAAGTTTCTCGTGGTCCTCAGGTGTTCTGATAGCTCTAAACAATTTGGTGTCGTCCGCAAATATCTTGGTGATAGATAACCGTTCAAAATGTCATTTTGGACTACAATTAACGTGGTAAATGGATTTTTCTCGTTAACATCATCAAGAAACAAAGTCATTTCTGATGTATGCAGTTTTTGCTCAATCTTTTTACTATGACAATTAGACGTAACAAAAGCAATCCTGTCTGCAGATATTTGGACAAGGTGAAGGATATCGGCAACGGTCGGAAAGGTGACTGGAGGAGCGTTTGGAACATAGAATATATAGGAGGATTTTTCGTTCTAGCGCTCTTTACCAACAAATATCCAATGTTAGTTTCTGGTTTTTTATTATTATTGAGATTCAATTAAGATATGTTTTCTTTGTGTGTATGTAAATAACATTTATTCTAGCCTGTTGAATCAACTAAGACGAAGACTCGTAACAGTAGATCCAACAGGCGTAATTTGTTAGCGTCGTTAGATATAGTTTCTTGGTTATCGTGATTAGATATAGATTTATATGTTGTAAGCTTTAATGTTGTAATGACGATGATAATAATATGATTTTCAGAATGTTTTAGATCGGGGTCCGTCGATGTCGGCCCATGTCATCATGTTGACCTCGGCCGACGTCGATATCGGCCCAGGTATTCCAAGCGATTAGCTTTAAAATAGTTACTCGCACCATAATGCCAATGAGCCAAAACCGACGAGGGTATCATAAATATAAGTTGATTTTGGCCCATATTGCACTAAAGTGTTATTTGTAGATGTGTGTTTGTATGTCGCCGTTCTCGGCCATGTCGATTACTATATTTAGTATATATATATATATATATATTTTTTTATATGTATAATTATATATATATATTTGTATATATATATATATATATATATATATATAGTATATATATATATATATATATATATACAGAGCTGCCAACCATTACGATTTATTCGGAATCATTACGATTTTCAGTTCTTCATTACGCCCGTACTCTGAAAACTATGATAAATCTGCATTTTGGTGTAATAGATCCATATGGTGAAGTTCTGACACTGTCTTAGCCGCACACTGTATCACACAGCTTGCATGCTTTTATTTCAGGGAGTATCCCCAGGCTGTCGCTTGTTCAGCACAGCCTCCTTGGTGCTCATCACATGGCAGTTGCTCTAGATTGTATGGCTTGAAAATCTTTACTGTGCAAACGAATCAGAATGGTGCATTTTTTTCCAGGAGGACCCTAATTTTACGGGGGGTGAACTGTTTTATCTATGTATGATATCCTCTCTTTGTACAATGTTTCCTGATACAGATATAGTGGGGAAAAATTGGCAGTGGTCCAGAGCCAGAAAAATCGGTAGTGTGTATTTTGTCTTTGGGCTGGATTTTGGATCGATTTTCAGCAGAAAATTAGTCATGATAAACGACAAATATTTATCATCCAATAGTTTCCTGATCTGAAATAATGCCAAAATATACTGCTGTAACCATTTCAGATGTCATATTTATCAATATTTACTGATTGGAGAGATTTTGTTAGCTGGTGATCTTGGTGGTAAACGTCCATTTTGCATTATGATGGTCACGTGACTCAAATACTCTCTCCTTATTGGCCAGTTGTCTTTTTTTACAGTAAATAAGCACATGGTCTTGTTTATATGGTGGATTTCTCTGCCCCTTTCATGTTTATTTGTTTGATCACTGTGTTTTTTCTCTCCATTTTATGTTAATATTATGATAATAAATAATACAGCAATCCTATGAAGATATTAGTATAGTGTAGAATATGTAGGGTAATAATGTACTGAAAGTGCAGACTTGTGCATGATGACTTAAATAATTGTTATTAAATGTGGGGGAAATATGATTAAATGGAGAAAAAAAAGTTAAATCTTTCTCAAAGGATGCCTATGATGTAATTTTTTTTGGTATAGATAAATATGATAAATTACATGGTTTTATGATACATAGTGTCATGTTAGCCATCAGTCGCATTTCGCACGAAAATTATTACTCTTTCCAATTTTCAAATGTTGGCAGCTATGTATATATATATTTGTATATATATTCATAGGGCCTACAGTGTAGTCTATTGGAATAATATAAATATCAAACGGTTTATTTTGAATAACAGTCTAGGCTGTCCCGAATAAGCGGCAGCCTGGGGATTCTCCTCGAAAAACAAAAGCAATAACAGTACTGAGTAACATGCCATCCACGTAGGCCTACAATTGTAGTCTATATAGGTGGGCATATGCTCGGAGGAGCTGGTGGGCAGAGTGGTCGCCTTTCTCGTATTCTGCTCGGAAGCCGAAGATATTCTGCAGATCAACTATGGCCTTCCTGTATGACTCATATTCCAATGTTTTATTGTACTGATTGAAACGACTATGACTTCCTGTGCTAAGATTGTTTACACATATAACTCAAACTTGCCCAGCAACCACAATCTGCTCAATGAAACAATGCTAGAGCCGACATAGACATGATAATTGGAAAGCGTAAAAGCACGTAAACATTCAAATAACATTTTATTTTTGTACACAAATACACATATATTTAGTTAGGCCGGCCATTTAATTAAACACAACAGAACATAGGAATACCACTTTAACAACCAAATAGCTGGGTCAACGAGGGCCGAGATCAACATAGTCACTACGTGTACATTTATACTGTAGACATAGTCTAAACGGAATACCATAGACCTCAGCCCACGTACACCTCAGCCCAGGCCACATATGTATAGTGTATTTGGATTTCATAGAACATTGATAAATTAACACAGAACATGTTGATAAAACAACGGCAATGTGTTATTTTATTTTAATTATGTTAGCAAGAAATGGTGCTCACATTTATATGAAAGTATTTTTGAATGTGTGTGTATGTATATATATATATATATGGTGTGGAGATAAATATATATATATATAGGGGCTATAGGTCCGTACATGCAATTTTATAGCTATTGGTCCTGCACATTTCCAGTTTCCGGTTGGTGTGTAGTTTCTGTGGGGTATATCATGCACATGTGGCCAGCAAGCAAGCTGTGCTGAATAAACCCCAAAAAACAAAGCATATAGTAGAAATATGAGCAAGCATATACTGATATAGTATATTTGTAAGGTGTCCAGCAGTGCCGGAGCTTTAATTTATTCATAAGGTGTCCGGTTTGTGATATTCTACTGGATTTTCATGAAACTGCGTGTGCGCAGTTGAAGTGCCAGAACTATAGCTATTTTAGTGTAGATCCGGACCAACAGAAACAGCCTATCTTATATATATTGTGTGTGTAATTATGATACGTGTGTATTTGCACGGTCATGCATGTGGTTGTAGATGTGCGTAGGTCCCTATTCATGAGCATATTTGGTGCAACCTCATTTGTGTGGTTGGTTCACAACAGGGCTGCATTTACAAGAGATATGAACGAAGATTTTCGATAGTTTCGTGATATTTTCAATGTAGAAGTAGTCAATATTATATTATTATGAGGTGATGCTTAAATAATAAATAAAAATAAAAATGTTTTTATCATTATTAAATGGTTGTCCATTTATTTTGCTGTTTCATACGATATGTATTTTTAAAGTGGTTAGATGACTGCCCAAAGATTGTTTTATATATATGAATTTTAAAATTTATCTTAAACATCAACTTGTTATTTATTCAATATATACAATATAAGCATACAAGTCCTCTTGTCACAGCATAGCTCAGTGTATGCGCGGGCCATGGTCTTTATTTGTCTGGGCCAAGGTCTAAACATACATGAGCCATTATGCACATACCTATGTTTAATTGATTAAAGCTGTACAGTAGTGAAATGTAAGAATATTTTTATTAACTAAATCAACAAGCGTAAATTGGAATTTTGTAGCCATTTAATTGATTAAAGCTATACATACAGTAGTGAAATGTCAGAATAGTTTTTTTAAACTAAATCTACAAACATAAATGATAAGATAGACACTAACTCTGTTATTATGGTTTCAAAATCCGATGAGCACATATCCTCACACAAAAACAGATGCACACACATCCTCATGTACGTTTAAACTACAGGTCTAAACATACAGCTCACATACATGTAGTCACTTTGTATAAATATTCCTAAAATAATGTTATTTTGGTGTTTGTTTGTATTTGTTCATTTCATATTTGTGACTCATCTTAGCAAATTTATAAAATGAGTCGATGTTGGTAAAATAAAGTTTCATCAGTTTTGCAATTTTCCATGAAAATGATTCTTTAGTATTCCTTTTATCGATTGCCACCCTTGTTATTGTCTAATTAGCACTGTTTTGTAGAACTGTTAAGCATTCCACTCAATTTCTTTAAAACAAGGCCAAAAATGCTACTAATTCTGTGTGTTCTTTTTTACTAATTTTGAAACTATCCCTAACAAATCAGTTATCACAGCATAGGATAAGATGTTGTCATTTCATATATGATCATATTTATGCTAATATATACATTCTCTGGCCTCTAGAATGCTTGGATTAGGCCCTCCCACAGCACCATCTATGTAAACAAATTGGGGTCACGTGGTAGCAACAGAGCCAGAAGACGTTCTCATTGGTCCATTGTGGTCATTTGCCTAATATTTCTAAACGAACAAACACATGCACACTGTGTACTTCCTACAGGTCACTACTGACCTAGTTAGCCAGTAAGATGAAGCAAAACATGGGGTTTAACATGCCAGAGTTACTGAATAATTGTGCTGTAATTAAGGCAGTTACAGTGGGTTCTGGATAAATCCTTTTTCTGGTCTGATGCTGTTTCTTTGAATGTTTACAGCTGGTTTCTATTTCTTTGAGAAACTGTGATTCAGTTATTGTCAAAAAATGGTTATCAGGAGATTAGTGCAAACAAATGAATACCTTATTTGTATTACAGCAACTTTTGGTAGGTTTATTCTGAGGTTCCCTGTAGGGATCTTGGAACTTATGTGCCAAGTTCAAATAGGAAGTGACAAGGGTATCTGTGCTCAGCTTTCCAGGAGCTAAATTTGTTCTCCAGATGTACAGTTTCTACATAAAAAAATTTGGAGATACAACCAAGAAAGTACTAATTGGTTGTCTAGTGCACAGAGAAGTTACCCTACACATATCCTTTTGTCATTATGTATTCAGTTGACTATACACCAAGTCTACGTTATAGTTCTTCACTGTGCCACCTTTTACAAATTCAATTTAATTGTATTAAAGTATATACTTATGTATAAATTTGAGACACTAATCTTTTAATTTGTTAGAATTAAGGTATTAGTCATATACCCGTGTTGAATTCAAAAGCAAAATTATTTGACGTGAATTTTATGATGAACAAACCAAATTGTCATTGCCAGTATTTGAAGAAATGTACATTAAAAACTATCTGCACAGTGACATATCCTATTTCACAGAAAATTGTCATCAGTGCATTAACATATAGACTGTTGTCATTAGTTTATACTGATGCACTTGTTTGTAATTATTACTAGTTTAGGGCCATTTATTAAACTTGGTATTGTTAAGGATATAATTAGGAACTGTTTTCATTACACATAATAATCTGTGCAGTGAAGTAATCTGTCATTGCAGAAGATGTGTCAAATGGAATAGTATCCTTACAGGTTATATTTCTGTGCTAATATATATATATATATTTTAAATCTTGTATTATTATCTAATTTTTAATACTTTACAGATGGGAAGGCACTTGGGATTATTATCAGACCGTGTCCATGGCACAGTGACATTTACATTGTCACCAATGGAGACCAAAGTATTTGCTGGTTTCCTCACTAGAAATGTGCCCAATTTTCTTAGACGAGCTGGCAGTCAGTTCTTCATGGTGGTTCCACGTAAGACTTTTACAGATATATTCATTTTGTAAACACTAAAAAAAAATTACAGAGGTCTCTAGTCTGTTATAATTTTTTTATCTTTATCACTTCAATACAATATTAGTAATTCTCATTTAATATTTATTTTGTGAAATTTTGTTGTATACATACAGAATTAATTAGTACAAATACTTCAAATATTTCTTTGTCACCGAATTGAATGATTTAGTTGATATTTTTAGTTTTAATAAACCTTTTTGTGGGCTGCATAAACAAAAAAGGCAACCAAGCCAAATGTCTGATAAAATATTTCATCTAAGCAATTTAATTTCATAAAAAATAAATTTTGTGTTATTATTTTACAGCATTTGCAGCTGCCTATCTCATATATGACTGGGGAGAGAAGAAAAACCTTGCAACGAGTCGTAAAAACCCTAAAGATTTTGAAGATGAGCACTGAATAAATAGTTAAACCATACCATATTCAGGAAAAGATATAGACTGACTCAGTGTTGTTTTTTTGATGGTACATCTTTGGGAACATCTGCATATATTAGATGAAGTGAATGGAAGGTTCATAAAATAAACTGTAGATTAAAACTGAATGTGTTTTTACTGGAACCAAAAGTGGTGATTCATTTAATCAACTGGTCTTGGTTTACCACGAGAATACCCCAATTACTTTTTAATGAAAAATTGAATGGATGTGTAGCTTTAAATTAAAAGCATTTTTCAAAAACAATATAATTATGCTAAAACCAACTGTTTTTGATAATTGATGTTTTACCTACATGTTCAGGGTACTGGATTATTACAAATTTTCCCATAATAATTTGTATAGTTTATCATGAATTTTAATTTGTGTTGATAGTAAAAAATTTCAACAGAGAACAGCTAATGAAAATAATTATCTAATATGTTCAGCAGCAAATGATCTATAATAATCTCTTTCTAATAATGTAAAACCAATCTTGGTCATGTTTTATTTACTGCAATTATAATTAGTATAAAAGCCTTCATTTCAAGCACATATTTCATCAGACGATACCATTCCACCTGCTAAAACTTAAATTTCATACCATATTGGAACTCCTGCCAAAACAACAGTTTGGTTTTAGATTTATTATGAATCAGTATCATCACTGCTACTTTCATTCTCCACATTGCATGTGGTTTGTTTGTTAGTCCCTCCAGTTTGTTTACAACTTGTGCTCTGTTCTGTATTTGGATTAATGTTATTTCCGAACTGCTGATCACTGTCGTCCTCATAACTATCTTCTTCATCACTGTTTCCTTCATCACTAGCTTCTTTGTCGCCACCTTCCTCTTTCTCCATCAAATCACCAAAAAAGTTCTCCTGGGCTGCCAAAGCCTTGTTCAGCATCTTTGGCCTGTTGGTACGTTTGGCCTTTTTTGAGGTGTCGATCTTTTCATTTTCTACGCCTGTCACGTTCCAGAAACGCACAGACTGGTCATGGGAGCAGCTTGCAAGAAATGTTTTGCCGTGTGATAGGCTCATGTTTTCCACAGGAAATCCATCATGTTCCCCTATCACACCTAAAAATCTGTTTGGTAGGATGTTGACAGCCCTTCAAACAGTGAACAATATATACAACAAATTAATTTTTAAGACTACAACATGTTATCTATTACATTTTGTAATTATATGGAAAGCAGATTTTTATTCCTAGAATAATGTGAGAATTAGCTAATTTATGACAAATCAGTGCACCATTAAATACACTTGGGATAACTTTGACAATCCCCGAGTTTGCTCTTTGTGATTGCTTAACACATTATATGCATCCAGGTACATATCCCTACTCATCATGATTACTTCACATATCATATCCATCTAGGTACATAGCCCTATAGGTCATTGGTTGCATTACACACTAATAACTGGCTGACACTTGGAATGTTAAAAAACCCAGGTATGAACTTAACAAGTAATGTACTGTGCCTGAGATAGAACACCTGGCTAATGCTATCCTATAAACATAACAGTCTACTGATTATTACTAAATGTTTAAAAATATAACATTTACCTTACAATACCATCAAATGAACCTGTGAAGATGATATCATTATTCAGTGGTAGCATACAGTCTATGGATACAGGATGGCCAGGGAACCTATCGCTCATATTGCCCCATTCTCCCCAATTAAAAATGTGCAAGGCTCCATCACCATTACCAACAACCACTTTATTTCCATCCTGAAAATGAGAGAACCACATTCATCAGTGTGAAATAAAATTCAAATTACTGGAATTATTTTTACAAGTATCCATTGTGTAGACCAGGAATGAAGAATGAACAGAGCCAAAGACCCCCAAACAAATTAAAGAAATACAATAGAAAGGAGCCTTTTATTAAGAAAATACAGCTCACTGTTAGCATTTACAATATACTACATAAATATAGATAAATACCAACCTTAACAATGGCAAGGGATAGCATTTCTGAATCAAAGAGCTCCGACTGTTGTTTCATTTTATGTTTTCGAATGTCAAAAGCTGACAATGTTCCATCTCCACTGTCAATGAAGTAAAAGTATAACATGGATCAAAATTTCACTTATCTACACTGCACATTAAATATATAGCCTTAGACAGTGACGTACAATGCAGTAAGATGCAATGCTTGTAAAATTATTACATTATTTACCTTGTTGCCAGGAGAATGCGCTTTCTACCTTCGAGCACCATATCGCTGATGAAGTCATCATTTTCTTTAATCTCCATGACAGCTTTTGGTTGTCGTAAATCCCAAACCTACAATTCTAAAATTATTAGTGACAGTCTAAATAATATTTTCAAAGTAACAACTAATAATACTGATGGATGGAGTGATAAATTGCAGTTTATATAGCTGCAGATTATACTTTGGATATGTGACCAAGGGGCTCTTATGCCTAAGGAAATAGAATGCTTCGATGAAATATCCCAGAGATCTGAGCAACAGTGGCGTTTGATACTAATGGTGTAGGTCTAGTCCACCGAGCTAACAAGCGTGATACAGAAGTGGGTGAGGGACAAATGACTGTCATAAGCCTACCTTCAATGTGCCTTCATCATCACCTGTAACAACAATATTTTCATCTGCTACATACATGGAATACAAGGGACAGCTGTATGGAATACAGAAACATTGTGAGCAACAGCACCCATGAAAACCATCCGAATAAAGTTAATATGCATTATATATGAGAGTATAAAATAAAAATTGTTTGATCGTATCTAAATCGATTAAATTAGTATGAGTTTGCTGTTACAATTAAATACATAAACAATAAACAAATTACGCATTGACCAATATGAAATAAAGGCATCATGCTGATATGTTTTAAATTGTTAGCACCTGTGTGCCTTTGTAATAGTCTGTTTGAGCTCCCCTCTGTCCATATCAATGACGCATAGTGACTTGTCTTTGGAACCTGTCATCAGTGAACTGCCATCTGGTGAAAAATTAATGCACCTACAAGCCTTCTTGTGATGTGTTAATCTCATCAGTAAGTGGTTATCCTCAGATGTGGAATAAGAATGCCTAAGAATAAACATCACATTAAAATAAAAAATAAGTATAGTTCATAACTATCACTCCAAGATTATGACACGTGAATTAAAATACTCTTTTTGAGCACATACATTTTTCAAAGTATGAAAATAGTAACTGCAAGATCTGTTTTTGGTTGTGAGATTATTTAGATTTGTAAAATATAAATATAGCACTGGAATTATGAACCTAATATGAGGAATAACATGATAAACAGAAATAAAATAGTCACAAGATATTTAAAACACAGAGAAAAGTATTTGTATAGCTATTTCAAGAATTAAGTTTTTTGAAAAATATATTTTAACAATTCAATATTCTGAATACTAATCTTTCTGTGGTAAATACCTGTAGTTTTAGTTTTTACTCAACAATAAGATTACAATGTCAATAATATATTGCACTCAGAAGAAATCTGAGGATTTCACAAGTGTTCATAAACCTTTGTTATTGTAAATCAATTAATATTTGATGAACATCTCAAGACCTGTATACTTCTAGACTGGTTTAGAGAGACATATGTCATTCTATCAAAATTTGATGGTTTCTTTTCAAGTAATCCAAATTTACCTCAAAATTAAACAGAAAAAAATCTAGTTAAATCTCTTGTATCAGCTGGAATGTTTTGTACATACACAGTTATATCTCCATCAATGTCACCAGCTGCTATGATGTCCTTGTTTGGATGGAATGATAAATCAACAACAATGCTGTCAAACTTTATGTCCTTTGGAACATTACCATTCTGGAATGAAAAATCAGTTTTAACATCCACCAATGAACATGTAGGAAACTTAACAAATGCTGGCTAGGCAACTGTATGCTGTACATGTGCACACCAATAAAGTGATGAAATGGACAAATGTCCAAGAAAAAAACATTATACAAAAACAATTCTTTCAAATTTCATACTTTATCACACACACCTTTTTGTGACCAAATCTCAAAATGCTACTTTCCCAGTACTACAATTATATTCTTGTTAATTTACTCAAAACTGAAGCAATTCAGAGAAACCTAAGATCCTGGCACTGGTAAAGATCCACACATCACTGACTGGGGTGACATTTAAGATGTATGACCAGAAGAATGATACAAATATTTTACGTGGCCACATTATTCTCAGAGTTTCTGAATATTTTTGCCAAACCAGGTATGAGTGAATAGGTGAGTGAGTAAGGTTTAACAACACATTATCTCTAAAGGGTTATTTAATGCTAACTTCTTTTAGTTGCCTATTACAACAGGCAGGATACAGTGGACCAATTTTAAACCCCGAAAACAAAGCGGGTCATGTCAGTTGTGAAACTGACATGCATAGACACTGATGGAGGTCAAGGATATTTCATGCCCCTCCTAAAGTATAAAATGTGTGTCAAATTATACCTAGACTTTTTAAATCTTAGATATAGCACTTGATATGGAATTTGCCTTATTCATAAACATGTGTTTGTGTAGACAGTAGTTTCTCTAGGAAGTACCACATGTGGCCTATGATTTACTGTGTCAAGGCTAAATAAAGCAGTGACTTGTTTACATAAATAAAAATTAGCCAGATCTGAGTTAATTCAAAATGCAATTTGCTTTCTTTTCAAATGAAAAACCAGGCCCCTGCATATCACATATGTGAGGAATAATTTACTGGAATGTTCGCAAATATATCAAGCTTTCCCAACACTTGAAGGTGAACAGTTAAAGAGCTCTACCAGTAGTTTCCCCCATACAAATACCATTCAGAAAAGTTAGTGATTATTGTTGGTTTCTTTCTACTAACAAGCCACACTTCACAATTCCTATAATTAACCCATTATGTTAGAAAAGTGTACAACCTCAGACTACTCCTTGACATTTACATTTGTCCAGTTGAGGTTTGTAACAAATAAAGATATTTAGAATAAGAAAAAACTAAATATCGTTTTTGTGGGGCATGTAAATCTTGAAAGGCAGACTTCCAAATATTGTACAACCAACTTGGGTGTATGCAAGATCACTATCTTAACCAATGTAGTTCCCACAAGGTTTCCTTACCCAAGAGTGAGTGTATTTACTAGTCATCTTTCATTGGTTACATAAAACTAGGGATTGCTTGGGATCTGCCTAAATACAAACACTAAATCAAAATTAGCAGGAACATTCATTCATATCATATTAAAATATCTGTCAGATGAGCTTCATATTTGCACCCCATTCTTCACATGAGCTACTTATTTTTAGGCCAATTTTGTCCGTCTGGCTTTAGGAGTAACTGTGAGTAGTTTATAACACTTGAACTGTGCCCAACAGTGCTATGTCAAGTTAGGATTTACTTTTAGGTTAGCAGCAATGACTAATCTGCAATTGTACTTTACATGTCATATGAAGTATTGATAATACTACCTTCACTGATCCATTCTTGGTTTAGGCTGAGATGGATGCAGTAGTGTTGTATCATTGTGGCTAGTGTTTTGTAATGTGAGTGAGTACTTATATTACGAGGCAATTTCCAGCATAGGCCACATATGGGAAAGCCCCATACATCCACCAGGCTCCCATGTACAGACAATAACCACTTTATTTTAAATGAAGTTATGCGATAGGAGGAAGGAAATACTCATATTGGGGCCCAGTGTGTTGACTTATCAATTAAACTTATAGTTATACCAACACAAACAAATACAATCCAATCCAACTCTTGTTGTGGACCGGGGCTGGTTGTTATATGCGCTTGCTGCAGCTAATTCCTCACAATTAATACTCTCTGTGACCTTTTTCGCTAGTGGTTCAAAGCTGTAGGGCTTGATATCCCCGACAATGACAAAGCCTGCCTGGAAGCTTGAATCCAGAATGTTATGACCCATGTCGTAAAAATAAAGATTCAACTGTCCAATTCGCATTCGCACCAATCGCTACATGGAGCGATCTGTTTTGTCACATTTGAAAATCATATACACAGTCGCACATGTGGAATCACGCTCGTACGTTTACATGTTTTGTCGGATTCATGTCATTATGTGAATACATTTGGATTGAGATCAGCAGCCATATAGATCTACAATTCAACAGACCTTCAACAGTTCCAATAGTGTTACGGTTATGTTGTAATAAATTAACAAAATGGAGAGCTTTTAAATGTCTGAGTGTGTGGGAGCTCAGCTTTTTGTTGGTGCCAAAAGGGACTTCACTTGTGGATCCCATAGCATATGTATTACTAGAGTTATGACTAACATATTTTCCATTAATAAACCATCGAGGAAAAAATTTAATATTTTGTTGCTTAATTGTAAGTTCAGCAAAAACATAATTACTAATATAATGTGACATTTCAAGGATATCTGCCAATTAGCATATGGTTTAAAATGCTTCACAAGCATAACATATCTTGGAGAGAAGCAAAAGAGCACTCTGCAATTTTGTTGTTGATACTACATAGTACCCTCTGATTGGCTGACAACATTACTTATAAATAAATTGCCATGTGCTTGTCTTCTAGTTCTACTTGCATTTGTTTCCATTAAGTTTCTTGTGATTACTTCTAAATCAGTGGTTCCAAAATGTGATATTACTGGTGTGTTTAGGATTATGATTTGACTGCTTAGAAGTAATTTAATAGCCACAGTTTGCTCTGGATATATTACACAGCAGTTGTTTACAATTGTTCCATGAAGCAGTAAGAGAACCGATTGTGTGGTACCAGAAACAGTGGTGGTTATGTATCCAGGTTCAAAAGCTTGAATGAGGGTCTAAAATGTTGGACTAGATGTATATTATTGTATTAAACAGCATACACTAAATATTCATGTGGAGGAGATCACAAGAGGTCACAGTATAATACAAAGAAACCAAGGCACAAGACAGCATTCAGACAGCACTTTTTTAGTTTAAGAGTCACTAAAGATTGGAACGGACTCGGCAAAGGAGTTGTGACTGCACCAACTCTAAACACATTTAAAAACAGATTGGATTGACACTGGGCCGTAATACTGTATGACCACTGAGACTTGATATTCACTAAGTTAAGCTATGGAGCTAAAGTCCTAAAAAGAGCCTAAATTAAGTAAAATGGTCAAGGAGGGCTTTAAAGGAAATATATTTCCTACAAGCGCCTGATAATAAGGATACAGTGAGTTTTTATGGTGGCTAAGCCTAAGGATAAGTACAAGAACTAAAGAAAGTATCAATCAACACACAAATTAGCAACTAACTCACTAACTTGTTACTAAAGCAAAACTCCAAAGACAGTCATTAAGTCAAGCCCCAGTTGGACCTTGGGGGCTCAAGCCAACCTCAAGCAGGCAAGGACTGTCTAAGTTGAATCCAGGAAATAATCGCCTTGGGACTAATCCCCCTCACATGAAGAATATAAAAGATTTTATTTTTATTTATTTTTGTTACATTTATTATTTTTCCTTTCCCATTAATAAATTAAGTGTTTTAATTAGTAAAATACTTCTTATTTAAATATAACTATTTTCATTGAAATGAATTTATTGTTGTTCATTTCATATGTACAATAAATTGAATGTAATACTTGATAAATGACAATTTAGTTTAATTGCAAGTCACAGTCAGAGTCTATTGAGATGAGGGAGATCAACCTGTAAACAAATTGGAAGTCGTATACATGTCACATTCCATAGGAATCCACTAGTCATTTCGGGTTGTTCTGCCCATTTAGCCTACCAAGTGCACAAAAGTGGCCATAAAACATAAATCATCACCACTAGTCATTTGTTTGGAAGGAAGCCAAGTATTATTTCACAGTAACATTACCAGGTGTAAATATTACCAGAACTATAACTATTATTACTAGTATTATGGAGGTCATCAAGAGTCAGAAGGGTGGACTCAAGATTATGCAGGATATGATATATATGTATGCCAAGAAGTCAGCCTCCAGATGGGAATGTTCCTACTGTATTGCATTCTTGTGCAAGGCTGATATCCTCGAGATGAAGAATGTGATCAGTTCTACCCCTCACATACATGATCCACATGATACTGCTTTCTCAGTTACCAAGCTATGTACCACCATGCTGGTAAAGTACCTATGAAAACCTCACACAACTTCTTACTGGCATAACCTCTAAGTTTAATGCTCCTATAGAAGTCTGCATTGGGAGCAGGATTGGGGTAACTGGTTGTAATCGATTACATGATTTCAAGTAATTGTAATAGACATTTCCAGATGTAATGTAATCATAACCGATTACATTGTAAATGTAGTCATAATCAGCAATTACTTTCACAATTACACAATGCGTTTGATTATTTACCATGTTATATCATGCCAGAGATATGATTTGGTATGTAAGACAAAAGATAACAACAAAACTGGTTTACCCATTGGCACTAATCTCAGTTATCTCTATAAATACCTGTATATTCATGCCAAATGCATTACTTGCTCCTTTGCTCTAGGGTGAATACTTGATCTCAGAAATGTTAAAACAAATAAACATCGGTACGATGGCATCAAAGTCAGTTGTACATTTTCATTTCAAGAACATACCATAAAATGTGTGTGGTTCTTACAAAGCAACATGTAAATATTATAGCATCTTTATATCAGTATTATACAATTAACTGAGTGAATATTGATGAAGAATCACATACATGTTTGTGCTATATACACTGTAATCACAACTGAAATCATGATTACTTTACAATGTAATCGAATACATTCAAAATGAATGTAATCATAGTATTCTCAAGTAATCATAATCGATTACCTTGGTCCTGTAATTGGCCCAACTCTGGGAGCGGGCCAAAAACCTAGTGAAGAACCCAAACTCAGCTGGAGATCTGGTCTTATTAGACGAGTGGGCCAAGACCAGAGATGGAGATCAATTTTTGATTGTGACAATATAGTCATGTATGCTGGGTGCCAACTACCTATGAGCCTCCATGATATAACTCTCGCTGGAGGCTCTAGTACCAATGATGCCTGTCAATTAAGTGTTGAACCATGCTTTCATGAAGCTTGTTGGTCATACCCATTCCACTATATAGAAAGCCATTGACAGTCTGTGCGAAGATCAAGCCCTGGTCGCAACTGCTATGTTCCTTGATCGTCATGGCGACCCACCAGCCAAGCATAGATCATAAAAGATAGCACACAGTCACCCTCCAGGAAAACTGCAGAACCTTTGTTCAGACGGGAACCAGGATATAAAAATAATTCCTGGGGTTCTAAGGGGAGTTGGTAACTTTATTCAATGGACATAACTTTTGATGTGTTTTACACATAGACTTTTTAACAGTTGAGTTAACAAAATAGTTTTGAATTAAATTGTTTGTTTTTATATTTGTTTTTTTTTTTGTTCTTCATATGGGGGGATTATGTCCCGAGGGGGATTTTTTCTTGAGGGGATTATTTCCTGAGGGGATTAGATCTATGTCTGAGGGGATTATGTCCGTTTACCGTATAAATTAATCTAGATCTAGACTAGTCAGTTAAACTTAAGTCTAGACTAGAGCAGAGAGTCGAGATTCTAGCAGATCTGACTAGATCTAGTCTAGGACTAGGCTGTAGCCAGTGTAGGCAGGCTAGCCGTTTCATAATCGTTCATACTATAGTACTTCTAGCTTCCTATGGCTGAAACTGGATATCTTTTCAAATCCACTTAAAGGTTTACCTGGCCAAGAGTTGACGACATTCTGTTTTGTTTCACTAAAGCCGTATATTTATAGTCATAGCAGTGATAATAGAAAATTTAACGTAATCAACCTTGATACATGTAATATCGCTCCTGTACACATGGGAATTAGACACTTCGCCACTTCTTTATTTCGCCACTTGTTACATCGGATGCTGCTCGCCATTGAGATTCGCCACTCAATAATTCCAACTTCTAGATAGATTAGATTGGATTTGTTCCGTGGTCTACTTTAATCACCAAACATGGATAACACACTAAGGCGTTAACTGAGAAAAAAAATGAATTGAATTGAACACTTATTTCCAGTGTGGTCTCTTTTACTGAGATGTTGATCTTGTAACTCCCCCAACACTTACAGGGAAACAGATTACTTGTAGTTCGGGGAGTATCCCTAGGCTGTCACTTGTTTGGCACAGCCTAACCAGGGAAACAGATTGGAAAAAACTCTATTTAACATGGTCAACTTTCCACAAAGTTGTGAACCGTAAAATAAATTTATTATAACTATATTTTCTCATTCATTCTTTTCCAACTAATAATTGATATATTTGGTAATTTGAACACCGTCTGGAACGGACACTAACATTCGCAGGATTAAGATAAAAAATATATTCGCATCTGCGCGCTCTCTCTCTCTCTCTCTCTATATATATATATATATATATATATATATATATATGTGTGTGTGTGTGTGTGTGTGTGTGGTATGTGTGTGTGTGTGTGTATGTGTGTGTGTGTGTGTGGTGTTTAAAATGTGGAATATATATATATATATATATATATATATATATATATATATATATATATATATATATATATATATATATATATATATTTATATATATTATATGATCGAATGACTAAGTGTCTTTGATGGCGAGGCTCCTAAATTTTTGAAAATATTTATCCGCGACATATTTGTATTTGGTAAAACAATTACTTAATGCAATCATTTGCACAATTAAAAGGAAAAATGCTTAGATCTATTTGATACTGTTATTGTTACTATAGGCTGTTAAAATCAAATATTATATAAGCCGGTATTATTTATCCGGGAGTCGGATCCCGAACGACAGAAAACGGTCTTAATTCATCCGGCAGCCAGATCATCGCAAAATGAGGACGCATTATTTTTTCCGGCAAATGGCACGTGTGCTAGAGGCATTGGAAAAGTTGTTCAAAATTTAATGGGTGCCTTTGAGATAACTGGATACTTGGTATTTTCACTAAACATAGCACGTCGGTTCATTATGAGATTCCAGCAGCCAGCTGCAACCTATTTAAAGAAAAAGGGCAAATCATTGTAAACTAAATTAAGTGCATCCACACCAACTCGGCCATTCGTTCCACAGTTTACAGCTGTGATTATTACATCGAATAAATAATACCTGCTAAAAGTACCCGGGACTGCCGTCGATCTTGGTCGGGTTCACAAGCGGCAAAATCTTCACTAGGGAACCGAATCTGCCGGGTGGGAAGTGGACAAAATCGTTACTGGGGAACCGGCAGCCGGGTGAATAATATTATATATATATAGTGAATGCTATTATATATAAATATATACCATGAGGGTGGTCAATGCCAGAGTGTTTTACGTCCTCAGGGTTTTTTTAACGTCCCGCTTTATTTTGCAGCGCCATTTAACGTGGTCATCCACTCACGATGTTGTGGAAAGGTTTCGACCTCTTGCGGGGTTCGAACCTGTGACCGTCAGCACCAAGTGCCGGATGTTTAACCGGAGCTCACTTGGAGGTGGTGATTTCTCGTTATATAACCGAAGGTATATTGACCAATGAGCACTCACTGACTTAAAAACATTGGTTCGTCTATTTGATATATCGTGACATGATCTTCTTAGATTACTAGAAACATTTCACGGTCAGTGTGTGACGATAATAGCGGGGATATTTATATGGCAATTTATGGTGTTCGTCTTTAGTAAGCATTGGCGGCGGCTGAATAACGGAGGTCGGATAAATAGGGGGAAATCGAGTCCTTATCAAAAGTTAGCGGTATTTGCGTTTGGTGGCTATTCGCGGCTGGTGGATGGCGGGGCTGAATATATATATATATATATATATATATATATATATATATATATATATATATATATATACAGAGACACACACACAGACACCATAGCGTTAAACAAATGTAACAGGGGTAACCAGTAAAAAAACTCCAGTCAAAACCACTTCCAGTCAAAACACCCTATTTAGAAAATAAACCCGAGTTTCTTATAGCTGTTATCTTTTAAGAAATAACAAAAAAATATTCAAATAATTGATACCAAAAATACAGTATTGGAGTTTATTCATGCTTGCATATGATATAATTTAATGGCATATAATTTCATTTAATTGTATATTTCACAGTTTATTAGATTATATTTATATCTATTTCCATCCATCCATCACCGCCGATGCCTTTCGGGGTATCCTCAATTAACTTAACACCATCTCACGGGGTGTGTGTGGGGGGGGGCGCGATTTTCATAAACGTACGAGCTTGGATAGCAGTTTGACAGTGTTACGGCGTACACGTTTTGCCGGGGCTTCATCTCTGTTGTTTCGCAGTAACCATGGATGTCATTGCCCTGTCTTTTCGAAGACCGTTTATGGCACCCAGGTAGTTGGGTGCATGAGCATGTCCGATAAGCTTGGCAGAGGCGTTATTCCATGTACAAGCCTCAGCCTCTGAATCTTCCTCCATCTGTTTTGCGTCCTGATACTTATTCTGGATGGATTATAGCAGTTCTTCATATCATACGCGGATTAATTGTAACAAATACTAGAAAATATGATCATATTACCCCAATTCTTCAAAAACTACATTGGCTACCTGTTAGACAGCGTATCCATTTTAAGATTCTGTTAATAACTTATAAATCTATTAATGATATGGCGCCAGAATACCTGTGTGAACTGGTTTCCATTAGAAAGTCATCCCGAAAACTCAGGTCATCCAGTCAGATACTATTGCAGGTGCCAGTGTCTCGGCTCAAGTCATATGGTGATTGTGCGTTTAGTGTTGCAGCCCCCAATTTGTGGAATAAGTTGCCGGCAAATATTAGAAATTCGTGGTCTCTTGGAAATTTTAAGTCTCTTCTAAAAACACACCTATTTAAGGTCGCTTTCACAGATAAATAATTATTATCTTTTAAACCATTACAGGGTTTTTACAGACATTATTTGGGGTATTATTAAATTACATATTATTTGTACAGCGCCTTTGAATGGCTCCTGCTAGTAAGGGCGCTTTATTAAATATACATTATTATTATTATTATTATTATTATTATTATTATTATTTGGCTCTTGTTGGATAGAAATGGATAGACATGGCTGATCGAAAAATCTCCGAGCGGCGCACGTATGACATACAGCTGATGGAACAGGAAGAAAGGGGAGCGGCGTTTAATGTTTCTTCCATGTACCAGACATCCGAACGAGTCAGATGCGGTATAGTCCCTCATCAGTCGCAAACATAATCATACGGGTAGGCGAGTCCATTATAAATATTGCTAATTTCATTATATTATTTTATTATTTAAAGATTTTTCCAAGGCTTCCCAATTACAATAATCTCTTAGTGGCTCTAAAACAATCATAAGAGGGTTTTTACCTGATGCAGTTATAGGCATGGACTATATGGGTTAAATCGTGATAGTAAGTATAATTCCAAGAAAAGTGCCGTGTTAATATGCAAAACTAAATATATAAAAATGATAGTGTGAAATATTTCGGTCACTTTATTTCTAATACATTATACGTGATGATAAGGACATTTTACGGCAATGCCGACAACAGTTTATGCCAGAGGTAATTAATACACTAGGCCTACTGCGGAAATATTACACGTATTCCATAGAAGTGAAGTTGACTTTGCTTATAACTTTCTGTTCTCCTATGTATACTACCCAGCTCTGTTGTAATTACATAGTATTAAGTATACATAAACTTGATGTTTAATAATAATAATAATAATAAATAATTACAAAACTTCTATAGCGCCAATATCCTCGAAAAGAATCGGGCTCAGTGGCGCACCTAGTGGAGGGGTTGGGCAAATTCATAGTCCGGATACGATGCAAAATTTATCAATAATGAACAGATGGAAATGAAACGTAGGAAGTATAAACGAGTCCGAATAGGTGAGTTTTCAAATGGTCACGGAAAGAAACTGTGCTATTTGATGACATAGCATGTTCAGAGAGTGAATTCCAAACAACAACTGAAAAAGCACCAGTCCCAGCATGAGTTTTAACCCTGGGAACAGACAACAAGTGAAAAACAGACGAACGGCGTTTGGGTGCTAAAGAAAGCATGGAAAATAGATATGAAAGTTTTGCAGATTAAATAGTTTGATAGGCAATAGTGCAGACTTTGAAAATGACGCGAGATTGAACAGGAAGCCAGTGAAGAGATTTCAGAAGTGGGACAGAATAGGAAAACCGAGGAGACCGTGTGACAACCTTAGCTAAGCAGTTCTGAACACACTGAAGTTTTAGAATATCCTTAGATGCAATGTTATAAAGAAGAGAGTTGTAGTAATTAAGCTTACTAGTAATGAGTGCTGTAGCAATGGTTTTGGCGACTGAAAGAGAAATATAGCGATGAATACGGCGAAAGGGAGTAAGTTTGAGTAAGTTTGCTGCGTTGTCTGGATGGACCTATATGATGAAATCTCTTTTGTTGGCATTGATCTTAAGTTAATTGTTTGCCATCCAGCGAGTGATATTACTGAGACAGTTACCAAGTGTTTTGAGGGAAAGATCAGTGTCTGCTTTAGATAAAGATATGTATACTTGGGTGTCATCTGCATATAAATGATGGTCTAATTTGTGGCTTTGAATAAGTGGGCTTATTGGTGTAGCATACAGAGTAAACAGTGGTGGTCCAAGAACAGAGCCTTGGGGAACACCGCCAAACAAAGGCACTGCCTTTAAAAAAACATTTTCTTATTTTTATTGATTGAAACCTATTTATTAAGAATGAGCGGATCCAGGTGAGTGCTGTGCCTAATATGCCATATCAATCAGAGAGGCGATCTAGAAGAACAGAATAATCAATATTGCCTAAGGCTACAGATAAATCTAAAAGTGTTAGTGCTGTGACCTTTCCTGTGTCCATGTTTAGTGCTATGTCGTTTTGAACTTTTAGTAGAGCGGTTTTTGTAAAGTGAAATTGTTTGTAAGCAGATTGAAAAAAAAACCCATTAAACAGGTGATTACAGTTTAAGTGAACGTTCAAACGACAGGATACGGCTTTTTTTATAATACTTTAGATGTGAATTATAGATTAGAAATAGGTCTATAACTGTTTAGGTCATTGGCCAGTAAAGATGATTTCTTAATAAGAGTGATTACGTGGGCATGTATAAAATGAAAAGGGGAAACCCCGAAGCTTAACGATAAATAGATTTTAGCAGAAATGTAGGGATAGGATCAAGTTCACAGGACTTATTAGGGGATGATAAAATCAGTTTAGAAAGTTCAGTAAGTGATGCTGGTTTAAACACTGTGCAAGGGTGATGTACAACTGGAAAATCAATATTACAACTAGAAGCAGAAACTGGGAAAGAAGCATGAATACAATAAGGTGTTTCGTTTATTGCCAAATCAGCCTAAATATTACAGTGCCTCGATCCACCATGTTTGTAGGATACCATGTTCCGAATAGTAAAGTTGTATTTAGAAACTTTGTATATAAATTCATGTTCAGACTTGATGCCTCTTGTAATAAGTTAGTAATTGCAATTATCAACAGTGATTTAAAGTGGCAATCCAGGATGTGACCATATTTGATTAAGATGTTGCGTATACATAATAGCTTTGTTTAAATGCACTTCTGTACACGATAAGTCTGAAATAAAGATACTAAATTTAATTGTAGTGCTTAATTTAATTTGCATTCGTATGCAAACTTTAAATATACTGCATGGTTGATGCACGGAAGGATATAGTTCACACACACACACACACACACACACACACACACCGCGCGCGCGCATACGCACACACACACACACATATATATATATATATATATTCGTGTGGGGGGGGATTTCGAACGCGCACGCTGTAAAGTAGAGCATGATCGATATATAGGTATGTTTTAGCTAAATATTCCCATCAGAACTCCAACTATATATATATATATATATATATATATATATATATATATTGCTATTACGCACAGATATGTTAATCATCGAATCAAAGTTTGATTAAATTAACTAGTAAAATATAAAAGGAAAAATTTGAAAGCAGCCAGCACGTTAAAAACTGGAGTTAGTGAATGATCAAGACGTTAGGTTTTGGTGGATTTCATGTTAATTTGTCAAATCGATATGTTGATTACTGTAAGCTATGTAGGCACTTCATTATTAACATAAACAACTGCGAATCTACCAAAATGTAGAAACTCCAACATCTATCCAAGCACCGAGGATAAATCTCTGGAGTCTAACCGTTGTGGAGCCTCCAATTTAAGATCGAAATGAATCCACCAGAGGTGAATCCACGGGAATAACTTAATTTGTTTAGTTTTATCATTAAACCTTATTTACATATCTGGTTAAAACCTAAAAAAATATCCTGGGAGTGATGGCATACTAATTCAGTTCACGATCTATTTCCATAAATGTACTACTTAGAGCTATAGATCTACTAAATTTGGTGATGCATTTGTCGTGTTCTCCTAACTCAACTTGAGATTATAATTCTGAAAAGTCAACAGACCTGTCAAGATTATAATGTCAAACTGGCTTAGAAGTACACGACTCGTCTTTTGCATGTAGTGTTCAGGTTTCTGTCAGCGCATGTGTTGACTAGTCGGTGTTTAGTCTGGCCCTCCGTCTCGTAGGAGAGTGTTCGGTTTATGTTGGGTCTAAACACATCGGATGTTTGATGACTGACGATCTTATTTAGTTATTACCTATGGAATTGTGTAAAGTTAGCGTGAAATTGAAATAAAAATGGGCATAGAAGAAGAACACAATGTGGAGGCTGTCCACGGACAGCTGCTGAAAGTTCCATTTAAGACATTTGGTCGTATAACCGTTTCGCTTCCTCTTGGTTCACTGTTGTTTTGTTTTACAACTGCTATGATTTTTAAATTCGACGAAGTTAACACAACTGAATGCAATGTAAGTAGATCAGCTATATTATTAGACCCTCTGACCTGATAGATGTTTCTCATGACCATGATTATCATCATTATGTGTTATTTTTAAAATATACTATAGGCTATAGCCAGTATTAGTATAGGTCTAGTTACTAGTAACTATGGTATAATTATAAATAATACACTGTTACTGTATTACTATTAGTTACTTTAGAGTTTAGTGTAGTCCTATATGACTAGATATAGATCTATCTAATGTCTAATACTTTAATATGTAGATCCCTTTAGACTAGTCTAGTTACTAGTAGATCTATAGATATAGTTTAGAGTCTATAACTTAATGTCTTATCACTAAGACTTCTGGTTCCACAATCCTCATCAGATTATGCCATTTATGAAATAATACCATATTTAGCCAAGTATTTCTAATGTACTGTAAATTTGTAATAAATAAGTACCAATCCATTTTGCAACCCTGCCCATTTTTAAAACGGAACATTCCAGTTTTGCAACTGCACTGCAAGCCTTGTGGTTGTAAGATGGGCAGTCTGTTTCGCAGCCACCTGATTCCGCATCATCAGATCATGATAAATTTGATCATGCACTATATTGTAAAAGATGAATTTATTATTTTTGCATTTATATATGTATATATATACTGTTCTTAAAAATACAATAACTAATTTCTGTAAACCATACTTTTGAAGTTGTTGAATTGGTCCACTTCCCATATATATATATGGCTCATTTGGGTAGCCCATATATCAACACAGGTGGCAGTAACACTAACAGGTACAATAAGGTGGGATGTTTCCATAAAGACTAGTCCCTCAGCGATATGTCCCAGGTGTAGCCACCACTGATGATGAACAGACGATTCACTCGCTTATTAGGTGGAACAAGATTTATAGTTGGATTGTGCAAGAGCTAGCCTATTATTTCACATTTAAAATGATGAGTAATTACATAAAATAACTTTATCTGTAGTACAGGTACAACCATGAAATTGACTTCCAGTAATTCAGTAAACTGCTGGGTTTTTTTCCTTCAAAGAACTTTCTAGCTTCCTGTTTTACAACCAATACCTTGTGTGATTAATGGCAATAAGGATGGTTGTGAGTAAACTGAACCAGTTTGTTATTTATAACAGACATGGTCTTGTACAGTTTTAAACACTGAGGTTATATCCCACCACATTATTTTCACCAGTTAAGCTTGGTTAAAGTTTAGCTACAAAAATGAATTGGAAAATTGTCACCCAAATGTTTCTTTTATGGTGATTATTTTATATTCTTTAATACACGGTTATTTCCAGTCTTCACTTTACTGTGAATCCTCCTTATTAATTTGATTTTTATTGAAAAAATGCATGGATGGAATACTTTGGAGTAGATGACAACTTGAATACAAACCCCACCCCCCATTGTCCTAAAACCCAAGATAAAAATGTCTTGAAAACAAATTCTAGCCCTTATTTAAAATTTATTGCTAATGTTTGGTGGATTGTTGGAGCTAAGGGAGTAATCTCTGTTTACTGTTGGAACATAACTCGTTGTGAAAATTGACCCAGACTATTAGTGGCTTCTGTCTGAATTGAGTTATGGTTAACTTTTGAATCTCCCTTGTAACTTGTAGTTGTATATAGGTGAAATTTTTCCCTGAGCTATATATCCCAGGTGTAACCAGCATCAAGGCTACAGAAAATACTCGCTCACTTGAATGGACCAGTTGCCAGTTAGGTAGTTTTCCCAACTGTTCGCTTGGTGCAGCACTGTTTTCACTATATCTGGTGAGGTTGGCTAATGAGAGACTTTGAAAACAATATACAAATTCTATGATTTAGATCTAGTATGGAATATATAGGCAGAATCTAGTATGGAATATATCTGCCTTTGTTCTCACCAGATTGGTTCCACTTATATGGAAAAACATAAGTCTGAAAACCCAAGTTTTACTAAGAATATTCCTGTGGCTCTGTTTATAATGGAAAGTATATACAGGAGATCCTAGAGATGATGGACAGTTGTGTTTGTTTACAATTATTAATCACCTGTTAACATCAATGACGTGCACTTAAAATGAAAAGGAAGTACATTTTCTATTAGCTTAAATGGTATTCCATCCCAAAACAATAGTCAATCACAAACAAGTTTTGATAATTGGGAGTAACTGGCGGATTATTACAAGGCGTTTTCAGTGTTGTTGATGCATCAGCCTGTCAAACCACATGCCACTCAGGAATAGAAGTTCATAACCTTTAACTTATGGAAAGGGTGCATGAAGGTGTTTGAACAGAGTCAGAGAACTAGGAAATATATAATTACTTAGTATTCCATTGTGTTACATTTGAAGTTGTCTTCTTTTTGTTCCTTTAACTGTCCTAATTAGTTTTTATTGGAGCAGGGTATGGAATGGCCAGCTGGTGCATGTTGTATATAATTTGTGTGCCTTTAATGTGCCTGTGTTTAGGGTTTCCTTTCAAAATGTTTTATTTGTGGCCCAAATCATGTTATACCATTAATTGTAGTCTGATAAAAGTTGATTTCAGTTTAATTAATTTTCTTAACATTTATTTACTTCGTACGGTAAACCATCAAGATGAAATATCTAAACAAGTCAAAGCATCTCAAGTTTATCGAAACTTTTGATACTGATCTCAGCTTTCAAATATTCTAAAAAGACACCAAGATAAGCAACTTTAAAAATCCCCTTTCATGCAAAGCTTTATTGACCAAATGATACATTTCTCAGACACAAGTGGGCGAGCAACTATTTTGTACATCCAGTTACACATACTAAACAATATATTTTATTTTCAGGTGCGAAATCTAGTCCCATCCATTAGTGCCATAACAGGTGTAACGCCACAGCGTTATGTGTGGAGGATATGCATTGCCTTACATTCGACACCACGTTTTGCAGTTGGTCTCATGTACTACAACTACTACATGTCCAGAGTGAAATATATTGTTGAATCTCAGCATTCTTGGTACAAGAAGCTGGTCTCATTCAACTTCTGGTGTTACACAATAGAAAATTCTTGCTTAGTGGGAGTGACCTATATTGCCAATGTAGAGAATTACCGTGAGTGTTTTGTAGAGATAATTAAACATTAGCACAACTGGTTGATTTCATTCATGTGTGTGTGTGTGTTGTCTAGATAAATTATGGATGTAAGAGCTATATCATTCTATAGTATTTAGTAAAGAGAGGTTTCGCTTTCAGTTGTCTTGGGAGGGTTAATATGATATTCTAGTGTTAATATGATATTCTTCGGGGAAAATCAGTGTATTTAGTAGCTTTGAACAAACATCACGGCATACTTGCAGTTAATTTTGTTGTCATAGCTGTTCCTAAATGTTTTTAAGCCATGACTAATATTACATAGCATTTACACACACCCTAGATATTAAATGCATGATTAATAATTATAAATTTTGAATCATGATCTAATAATTTAATATATGTAAAAGATATTCATCATGTTTACGACAACCTCTATCTTCTGTGAACTGACAATATGATTGTTATATGCATGACTGATAATAAAAATTTGTAATCGTGTTGTTTTACAGCTTTACATGAAAAGATATTCGTCATGTTTATGACAACCTCAATTGTCTATGAACTGATGACACTTGTGTTGTTTCGATGGGCACATCCAGAGATGGAGTCCAACCCAAGGGTAGGTATCTACCATCTGTGTATGGTATTGTCACATGTCCAGCAGATGAAAAGTATTTACCATTTCAGGTATTATGTGTATGGGGAGTAAGTAGGCTTGTGCCTTACCAAATTTAAGACCAGAGACATTTTTTATCCTTAGATGTGTGATGTCATTTTAATACTGACATCTTTAATTCTAAATAGTAATGTTCTTAAGACAGACTGGACATATTTGGAGCAATATTAGACATCAATTATTTGCCCAGGATCAGTTACTGTCTAGATATTCACTTGTTCAAGATTCACTGTTATTTGCAGGTCCTGAAATCCTACAGGTTGAAGAAAGGCTTCTTTGTTTCCATACTGGCTTTCACTTCAGGGCTTCTGTACTTCTTCCTTCGACACCGACTCTACTGTGAGCCAAATGGTAAGCTTTTGCTGTTGGATTGGTGGCAGTTGGGTTTATTAGGTTGTGGATACCCAGGGTGAAATGATGGTGTATCGTGGACAAATCATTGGTAATAAACAAATGCATGCGGGTTACTCGCTAGCTTTGGTTCATCTGTTTGAAATATTGCCACAAGTAATTTTACCACCTCACTGATAGATCCCATTATATAGAGTTCATTGTGTCACGTCACAGTGCCAATCCAATACCTACAGATCTGCCCCCTATCGTGTTAAAGTTAGAATGATAAGGGTGTGAATTAGATCACTTGTTTAAGTTATTTTAGTGGTAAGGATGATCATTCATGGCCATTGTAAACTAATTACAATAAGGTATCAATAATCATTTAGACTGTTTCAGTTACTATCACTGACACACAGCTGGATACACGGAGCAGGCTTGCTTTATTGTGCTGCTTGACACTTGGTTTGTGCATAGTTTTCATTCTTTTATTCATTTCTGTGTCAGCAGTTTTCATTTGCATCTTTAAAAAATCCAGTTGCTACTTACTGTAGTAAGAAAAACAGTGGATCTACTTATTTCGTGTGTGTGTGTGTGGATGAGCAGTTTTATGCTGGTTCTCACTGCTTGTTCTATACTAACCATTCAGACATAGGAGAGATGAAGTTCAATCCAAGCCAGCTAAAACAATGACATCTCAGTTAAGCAGAGAAGTTAACAGAAGTGAATAAATTATATGTACTAACTACCAGACATCGGGTCAATTCCATTTGGTCAATTCCACATGAAATTTAGTAACGACTGTCATATTATAGCATGTAACTAACATCCCTGTCTTGTGTGTTTCGCATCCGTGTCTACATTGTGGGGTCCAAATGTATTAGGCCACCCTACAAAATTTGTTGTAACTTCTTGCACACTTTCATGAATTTTATCAACTATACTGGTCTATTATAAACATTAATAATGATAATTAACTAAACAGAGATTCTTTGAAGTTATAACATGTTGTAGACACTTCAGGATCAAATATGTACACCTGGTTTTGGTGATGTCATTGAAATAGGTTTGAACTTCCTGTTCAAGCTCTCTAGCTTTTCTCAGTGTTGTTTCTCAATTTTCTCTTCACAGCACCACAGAAATGCATACTGCAGATGCTGATTTGCTCCTTTTTTCAAGATTTTGTTTGTTTGACCTGTGTCAGTATCATCCTGTAAATGAATTATGTTCATCATAACAATGCAAATGAACAGACAGTACCAGAAAGTGACCCTGGCTATCAATGTAACCAGTGCTGTTAAGGTTGTCACACCCTGTGTGAAGAATTCCAGTTCCTTAGGGTCTCATTGCATCACACACATGACACTATCACTACCAAACTTCACAGTTGAGACTACCAGTTGATTCTGTGTTTCTTTTTCATATATGAGTCGTCATCAGTATTGAATAGGTTGAAATAAGACTCATCAGTTAAGATCATCACAGGCAAAACCTACCATGTCCAGTGCAGAACTGTAGCCACAATTTGTGCTAAATGACCATGTACTGATGTAGTTCAGCACCTTTGAGACATCTCTACTGTAGAGTGGGAAGCATGCTGATATGTTATACTAGTCTCTGCTATTGTTTCATCTGGATCATTGTCCGGTCATCTCTTTCACTTGATATCTGTGGTCATGGGAAATTCTTGCATTCTCCAGTCAGCTGGTGGTGTGTTATGGCACTGGACAGCACAGTAGAAGAGTCCTAGATGTCTAGTGATCTTCCTACAGTTCCATCCCTGCTTCCTCAGTAGTTTACAGGCCAGCATCTCCTCAATCATCAAGTATAACATCACAAAATTACTGACAGGCCAAAAATATATTATCTTGGTACTTAACAAATATTGCATTATGATAATAATGGTCTTTTAATTTTTACTTAGTGTATTTATGAAACAAATTAATACAGAGGCCTTATCTTTCTTTTAATTTTTCATAACTATAATATACAGAACTAATTATCTCAATAAGTGATCATATATGTGATTTCTAAGGTGGCCTAAAAGTTTTAGATTCCACTGTATATCAATCCCACTGAGCAATATTAGTATAATTTAATATTAGGGTTTTTTGAGTATTATAAATGATCTGAAATGGAGTAATTATTAGTACATCTTTATTTTCTCACATTTACTGTTGTGTTATATCCCTAGTGTGTTATCCATTCAGATCAACAGTCGATCTTGAATTCTATCATTATTCCAGACAATAAATATATTCTTTTGCTTATTTGAAATATTTTGTCATAATTTTCTAATTAATTAGTATCATTAAGTAATCAAAACTGAAGCTTCCATGGGATGTGCACTTCAGTGATCCAAACGTATGTCCAAAAAAAAGCTGATACATCAGTGCCTTGATAACCATTCCACTTGTTAGCTGATGTATGTTTTTGTTAATTATGTTGTGTGTTGCAATTTATTTATACTTGGTGTTTTGTCTTTTCTTCTTCACAATGGTTGTAGCATTTACTAAGTTTGCATGCTGTGAGTATGCCATAGTGCTCATCAACATATCCTATCACTATAGCATTATATGGGACATGCATGAAAGAACCCAGTGGGTTGTCGGTGAAATAGTCGTCTCCAACAAGGACACAAACGATAATCACAAAAGGGAATGATTGCGTCCTACCTGATACTGACATTTACGACGACACCTGAATGTAAGGTTGATGAAGGCAGTATACGCTGTACATATAGTAACCTAGATCTGTGTTTTGAAGTGACCTTTCCCTGTGGGCAGCTGACCTGTACAGATTTGCCAAGATTCTCTACTAATGAATAGCCTTCTGATTAATATCTTGATTTGCACCAGATCTGCTGCTGATGACAGTCGTATTCATAGTTAATTAATAATTTTGTTGGTTGATCACTTTGCTGTGACTGAGATTTAAACAGTAACATACAGAAAGCATGAGTTGATATAGGTTAACTAATTCCCAAGTGTGTTTAGTACTTCATTCACATATCATTAACACATAATTTGATGTTGTTTCAAGATACCATTCATTTTGCAGAGTATTTAACTGATTTGTTTACTGGGTATACAGGATGTAAAAAATACAATTCAGAAAACTTAGAAATACTTTCTACTTATTTTTGTCTAGAATTAACACTTAATATTTTCTGCTTCAACTCAAAAGAATATTCATTTGCTTGATGGGTTTCATTTTTGAAAATTTAGTTTTATAATTTATTTTCTCTTGTAACTGATTTTTCATCTGTTGCAAAGTATAATGATGTTGCCATTCAAAGATATATATTACTGTAAACATATGTGTAGTCAATATTTCAGTGTGGTATTCTGTATGTTTTGTCAGCTAATTTCACAGAATGTGATCTGGGAATTCTTGTCTGGTAGATGAACCACACCCTGTCCCTTGGCTTAACACTTTAGTGATAGTGTGTGATCATATCTTTTTAGATAGTATTTTTCTGATAGTTGATTGAGACAGACAGACACATGCACCAATACACAGTCACACTCACTGACATTATGCGCTTTATATACAGCTTCTAATAATTTTAATGTGTTTTCAGATAGCTGTAGATGCTTGTCAGTGTGAAAATCAGTCCTCCCCAGGATTGTTTTATAATTCTTTAAGGAAAAGAAATACTATAATATGTTTACCTATGTCTTGTTAATTTTATTTTATTATTTAGGATTTATGTAATTCTTTTCAAAGTATAATATTTCTGATCTGTACACACTCACTGGTTTATAGATATGCATATTGATGTACCATTATTTTATTTTTATGTCCATAGCTTTTACATTCTTCTCGACCATGGAATATGCCATTGCCATCACCAACATCTGCTTTCACTTCACCGCAAGCATGGAATTTGATGACCTGTACTGGCTGGTGGGATGTAATGGTGGAGTTGTACAGCATGACTGCATTTCCAACAACAGTGCCACAAGCAGTGTCGATAAGAAACAGAACTGAGAATCACTTTCCTACTGCAAAGCTATTTAAACATGTTATATTATAGTTTAGTTATATATATATATATATGGCAACCTACTGTTATAGACTGATCTTAGATGAATTGCTCACTTTGGCATATTAGTCATGACAAGATGTTCATAATTCTAGTTATTTATTTGTATTTGCCAAAAACTTTTATACAGCCACATAATATACCTCTCTATGCAGTGCTGTGTACTGAGTTGCCCACAATTAGCAACATCAATGGGTCTATGCATATTTGATCATTTAGCCTTTAGTGAATTATCCAGGCTTGGTAGAAGTTAACCAGTATTTACTCTAATTAATAGCCTGGGAATGCAGCATAGTTGTCCCTCCATATTATCTGGCTATTTGCTTAGTGTACTGTGATGTTTTGGTGATAAGGAACTACAGGGAAGTTAAATGACATGTAGGTGCATATAGAATTGTTGTAATGTCGTTAATTCACAGTAAATAGTATATTTATACTATTAATTTAATATTGTTTTCTCTGTGTGTAGCTGATACTGAGAGGATTGTACATGACAGATTAATGAATGATACACTTCTGTTGATGGAAATGTTCTGCTGCTATGACTGTAAATAGTTTTAATTTCTACCTGTGTTAGAACCATAATTGATTGAGACCTGCTATTAAGAAATATCACCTAGACAGTATTGCAATAACAGTGCCAGCTTCTCTACTTAACAGTTTTATTTTGTGTCATAATTGTCTTAGGTGGTGAATGGCATATCCTGTATTTTAAAGCCGTATCCATTTGTATTGCAGTTTTAAGTCTGTCGCTTGGTTTTCTTTATTTTTGTTCTGTGCTTTATCAGTGTATTAACTTGTGCTTTAATGGGTTATTTTATATTGTTGATTCAGTAATCAGTGGATTGTTGATCAGTTTTAATGTCTGAAATGTTTTCTATTATAACTTGTATTGTCTTGTCATCATTGCCTTCCTTGTTGTTTTTTTGCCTTAGGTTAATGTTTTCAAACCCTCGATATATTGTATTTAATATCGATTTTATCCTGTGATTATTCATAATGATAGAGTGTGTGTGTTGACAGTAGGTCATACCTGCTATGAATGTAGCATTGCTATCTAGATTGCTTTTCATAAAACTGTTATTAGTATTTAGGTTATTTCTCTGCAGAGATATATTCGTTTTAAATGTTTGCAGATTAATTACTGTTGTTGTTGTTTCATGGAAAACTTGATGTGTTCTGTTATGATTGACGTTTATTCAACTTACCCATTTCTTTGGATCAGCTTTCTTGAAGGTCATTATCATCTCGGTACCAAGTTGAAGCCACCCCAGCAGCATCAAACTGATTAGAAATGTTGTCTCGTGTCATATTGGAGATTTTCCAGTAATTGATGTGCCAGTTTTGTTCATGTTCTTCGTTTAAAAGTTAGCTTAAATATCTGTGTACTTGTTTCTTACTAAGTCTGGTATGTATTTTTGGCAGTTGGCAAAGTGTTGTTTGTAGACATGACATCTATCCTTGTTTAATAGCCACCATGTCATGTCATATATATATATATATATATAATTAATTAAAATAAGACGACATAACCATTATACACCAGTTTGGGTTATATTGTGGTTATCTCTTTAATCCAGTAAATGATGAGTCTTGGAAGGGTTTTTGATGTCACTAGGTTTGTATATTTTTCAATGACTATGCTTTATATGGCAGATATCACATAACTCACTGATTGAATGAAATGGTAGATATTTAGTAATGCTATTGCAGCTTGAATGTGCACAGTCCTTCGTACTACGTGATCCGTATCACCCTTGATCTAAAATAAATGGATCTATGATTTTTTGACATGATGGGTAGATGTCGAACTCAGAAAGGAGATCCTTTTCACTGCCTTCATTCATATCAAACCAGAAAGTGATTACTAACTGACCATGCTTGACCTGTTACTGGTGACTGTTCAGCAATGTAAAGGGATCAGGACGTTTATTTTGAGCCAATTTTACCCCACTCACCTTGCCATGTTGTGTGTCTTTTACAGATATGAATCTACCTGGAAGTTGGTTGATTGGTATATAGTGATATCAGTTTGTAATACAAAATTTGTATTCTGCTTCTAGAGCATATATGTATGTATAAACTGTACGGTTATCTATCAAATTGTTGTGTTGTCCATTCTGCCAAAATATATTGTTTAGCGAAAGTGAAGTGTAACAAGACTTTTTACAGAAAACCAAACAGCTGCTGTTATTTCACTTATTTGGTATCCCTTTGAGTGAATTATTTGGTTAACCAGCATGTTTGAATAAACAGTATCTTCCATGAACTCATCTAATATAATGAGTTTATGTTTGTTGTTCAGATGACATTCAGGCATCAGTGACTAGTCTGAGTAAAAAATGAGATGGTAGCTAGAGCCTTGGTTAACATTCCAAGAATTTAATTATTTATCGCATTCCACTGTGTTAATGTATTTCAGGATTGCTGGTTCACAGCCACAGGGGCAACTGCTTGTCAGTTTTTACTGTTATCATCATCATCAGAGTTAAAACAATACAAGACGTATATTTTTTTCTGTATTGCTATTGTGAACATACTGCATGTATTCATTTGTTTTAAATTCACTAGATCAACAAATGGGTGTATTTTTGGAGTTTTTTATTTTTCAAAATCTCCACCTTATATTACATAAAGCATCAGTAAGATGTCACAATAATAGAGCAATGGAATAATCTGAAATGTCCATTTTCAGGGAAGAAAGGTGTCGTAGTTTTCTTTTTAATCTATTTACCAGGTGTTGTTAGGTTGTGTGGTACACATTAAGTAATATGTCTGCTGTGTAATATTCTATAAGGGTTATTCCTTCTGATACAGTCACAGTACACTGTGATAAATAGGTCTCACAATTTGATGAATAAAATGTACTTTTTGTTTAGTATTATTGTCGCTTGTGTTTCTGTTCTCATTGTTGTGGCCATTTTAGTCATAGCATGTCAAGTACCTGAATACAAACTAGCTAAAGCTAGAACTGTAAAAAATGTATACTTGAAAATGGTTTTAATACAATATATTTAGCCTTTAAGCCTAATATGCTGATTTAATGATTGGATAGACGAAACATACAAGTCAAGCTTAAAAGGCCACAAAATAAACTATAATAACCACAGGAGGTGCATCTCTAATAACACTTCAGAGAACACAACAAATCAGAAGTAACAAAAATAAGCAACAGGGTATTATAATGCTTCTCGAAACTTAAACACTGCTATTAAAAGTCCAAAGTTAATATATTGCATACATTTAACAAACCTTATCCGTAAAAAAACTGGTTGTGAACTCGAATGATATTTTATTGTTTTCAAGTTACATGCATACTTAATATAGCACACAATTATCATTGTATAATAGCAATTTAACATGGACCAACTTGTAAACAGGTTGCACACCTGTAAAACTCAGCATTTTATACTTCAGGATCATTTTGTAGAGAGCATAATCTGGAGCTAGTATTATCACAGATTAATAAAATGTGTATTTTAGAATTATATTTAATGACATTCTCCTTATCAACTACCAGTAAGTATTAATAAATAACTATCCTTCAAAACCTGCTTAAACTGCTACTATTCTCTCTCACACACACACACAGCTTGAAACAAATTTTGATTTTAATGCAGTACTGAATATTTGCTGACTAACTAACAATACTGGACATAAATCCAGAATGGATGTTAACAACTGTACACAACAACTGGCAACATTGAAACATATTAACAACCAACCACAATCACTCAAACATAACAACGTATATGCCATTATTTCAAATTAATCATCTCCGTGTCAAAACAATGCCAAGAAGAGGCGACTTTGCTAACTGACTTTGGGAAGAAAGTGAATTTTTTTTTCAAAAAAAAGTATCACAATTTAGTTAATATTGACTGCAAGCAACCCATTGCTCATAAAAATATACTGATATCACATTTTAATCTCGTTAAAATAGAACAACTTATTTTACTAACCAGTTGTCAAAGTGAAACAATGTTTAATCCATCAAATGGGAAAGTGTGCAACATGCAAACAATAACAGTAAAAAATACACAGTTGATTCAAACAGTAAGTTAACCCTCAGAAACAATAAGCGAATTTACAAACTCATCAAATTCCTTAGAACTAGCCTCAAAGCTGGCCAACTGATCTGTGATTGTGTTGATTGTATCCTCTACTGTAACAGTGTCCTGGAACATTGATAGTGGTGGTGCCACCTGACATTCTTGATAGAACTGACCCAGATCGGAATTGCCCTCTGGTCCAGCAAAAGGGGTCTTCTGCAAAATAAATAGGCCACATAGAAATGAACCACAATATAAGAATTAGTGCCATTTTTGGAAGAACCCATAGAAATAACACAATATTTATTTGTAAATAATTCCTTTTATCATACAATTTAGTTATCTCTAATATTTAATTTAGAGTGAGATCTGGATAAATAAAACATTCTAGTTATGTGACGATATGTTGGATTACAAAAGATAATATACATCAACCATTTCAAGTAAGGTGTCAGATAACTGACGACTGATGTGTCAGACAGAACTCTGTGTGTTCCCTTGAATACACACAAATAGTCCATCACGCTGACATATGCATTAAAATTGAATCAATAAATGTTTCATTTATAAAAATGTTTCACAAAGAAATGTGTCTAGATCAGGACTAGAAAAATATTTCTACACCTCACTAGCCCCTGAGTTAGTAAAATTTAAATCTACTAGCCCAACAAAATTTCTTACTAGCCCAACAAATATTTTAATGAGCACCCCCCCCCAAAGAAAAAATTACTAGCCCAAACAAAATTGTGCTGGAGTCAACAGAGAACACCAGATTCTCAAGTTGGGAGCACCTAGAATTAATGTCAATCTAAATCGAACCTACTCAAAACCTGCACCCTTGACATACCTAATATTCATACCAAATATTCTAATGTTACATTGTGACTTTTGTTATTAATTACTTAATTTTTTTTTAAATCAGGAAGTCAGCACAAAACTTTTGAAAACCCCCCAAAAACATAGTAATTGTGATCACTTAGTTAATATTCTATAATTAACATCTATGATCTGAATGCCAATCAATCCCCCCGCCAGCTAGGATATTTGCCTCATTAAATGTTTGTATGGCAGATATAAAAATTTTAAAGCCTTTTTTTGAGGGCTGGATGCTCTGGCTATCCCCCCTCAAAATGGCAAAGTGGTCAATGAAAAGTTGATAGCTTCATGTTAAATTTAGATCTATTGACACTAAACAAACCCAGAATTCTGAATAGTATTCTCAACCATTAGCAAGAATTATCTATGGCACAAATGAGGTGAATCAAACTGATTTATTAGTGACAAAATATTTGTTTTCCACCATGTATAAAGATGAGCTTGATAGTTTGGTGAAATCCAACTTCAGAACAGCACTGACCGGTTCCTAACCAATGTAACAATTTTCTAAACAAATCATAAAATATATCAGAACAAAACTAATATTTGTTGATTTTTAGTAGGCATTTTTCACAGAATTATTAGCACATTTTCATGAAGTTATTGATGTGATCATGCAGTAGAATTTCTGTGCAATTCCACCACAAAGAGCTTCAAAACAGTTAAAACATGTTTGAACAAAAACTGAACACAAGACTACTGCATATTTTGCCTCAAAATGGCAGTAGCCTTGTTGGGCTAGTATTTGGACAAGTCACTATCCCAAAGATAAAATCCACAAGTCCCGGGCTACTGACTGGTCTAGATAAAAACGTGTAACTGCTGATACATATTCTAATAAAAAATCATAATTTTGCATTAATTCTGGTAGTGTGTGCACGCATATATGGACATACCAACTCTACCATAACAAAGTCATCAGGTGCTGAACTATTAGCACTGTGTGTGCTATGGCTATCTCCTGATGAACCTGCCGATGATCGGCTTGTAGTGTCACTGCTCATCCTATTATCAACACCATCCTCCTGGCCACTGTCTCGATCTGATGAGTGATCTCTATAGTTACCATTCGTGTGAAGATGAGGACGATGTAACAGGGTACCAAATGGAATATCCTCATCCTCTTCAGACAGGTGAGGATCGATCTCCAAGTAAGGATGAAAGGCACAAATACGAGGCCCATTGTTGACACCCATTAGACGGTCAAGCTTCCTGTGGAAGAATTGTTATCAGCAAGTAAAAGACAACATAAATATAACAAACAATTAAGTAGACACGTTTTGTGTTCGTTTTAGGGATCATAAAAGCACCTGATAAATCTGTGTGATATACGTACATGGGTATATTTTCCTTATTATCATCCACCTTAGCACTATCACCTGATGGCTTCCGCTGTATGATATGCAGTGGCTGCGTAGTGCTATTACCATGGTAACAATGTTGCTCAGGTGTGTTACTGGTAAATGTTGTAACACAGATATCCTGAGGCTCGCCAAACACTAGCCCATCATCTGTGTTGCCGCTGCGCCTGCAAAATGCACAACCAATAATCACACATGTAGGACATTAAATGAAAACAAACATACCTCCTAATTATTTGTTTTAATTAGATGGATCACAAATAATGTCTGAAATTAAATGTGGCATTGAACAAGTTTAATGTGTATTAGGTACAACAGGTTTTCAAAGTAAAAGGCACCCAAAGCATTAACAAACTGTAATGGTAGCAAGTACAATCTGTTATGCTGTGATATCTAAGGAGAAAATGATAGCCAAATCAAACCTTCTTTCCCTGTAGCCATTCCGACATGGCTGGCCAGTGTTATTCCTCTTTGGACTCAAATCAGAATTGAAGTGATTTTCCCGCAGGTCCTCACAGAGGTCTTTAGTTGATGTGTGTGGTGATATCAACATTTTTGTTCTGTAGGCCACATTCAGTGCGTATGTTCCAACTGGCGTTGGCACACCACCAACTTTAGTCTTTTTGTAACCCTCACCCAGATGCGAGTACTGTGGCTGTCCCATGTAGATTCGGTAAAATATCACAAATGTTTCGGAGCCCTGCTTTCGCGATAACCTGTAGGCAGGTGTTGATCTACTCATACAAAAAAGCGACTTAAGGAGCACCCCCATTCGGTTGTATATGGTGTAGGAGACACGAGCATTAGGATCCACCTGATCAGCCAGTGTCAGCCACCATGTCTCAAGAACCATAGTTTCTCCTTCAGCTGTTTTAAGAGAGATCTCCAGGCAGACATTCTGTCCCATGTTCAAAGTTCCATTGAATACCTTCACTGTCTCAGCCTTCACTTCAGGTATATCAACAATTGCGAGGTTGAACTAGAAACAGAATATCGTTGAAATTAACGTCATTATATTTTAACACAATGCCATTTAAACAATGCATTCTTGGCTTCCAATATTTGATTTTAAAAACAGCAATATATCTCAAAATTGTACAAAAATAAATTGTACAAAAATAAATAAAACCACTCAGAAAATAAGGAATAAAAAATAAATGCACACAGACACATTTCACAGAACAGAATATCAACTCACCCAATCTGATCCTGTGGCAAAAGCCTTAGATCGTGTCTTCACTTTCTCACCAAGTCTTGACTGTACAATAATCTGTATACATTTATATACAAGGTATTTGGCAAACTTATCCAAATCTTTTTTGTCCTGCATGCTCAACTTTGCAGTAGCCATATCCAATAAAATGTGATTCAACTTCCTACAAAAGATATTATATCCATGTGACAAGTGTATTTAAATATATATGTAAATATGGTTATATAGAAGACCAAGACAACTTTTTTGAAAACAAATCTTTGAAATGATAGCTCCAATGTACTAATTGTTAAGGAAGACAAATCTAGTTTCAAGGGAAATTTTTTTTACTTGTTACTACAATATATAAAAAGGGAACTAATTATTGCCATAATACTGCTCATTTACGTATTAAAGATGGCAAAATACTTTAATCAGGTATTATTATTATAGGATTATTACCAGGGGTACTTACGTTAATGGCAATTGTTATTACCACAGAGTTAGTCCATATCAGCCACCTCCCTAAAAAAGAAAAAAAATGAACACTCTTGAGCCGAGATTTTGGATCATTAGATCTTTGTAATTGATTCATTATTATTGTTCCATATATTTCAATTTTAATAAGAAACACTCATTACCATTTGACAACTAAATGGAATGGATTAATTAAAACAGGGCCAGTATTCTAAAATAATTTTGTCAATTAATGTTTTTATTCCGACAACATTTATGTACAATATCACTCAAATGACAAATATCTTTATAATTAATATTTTAATAAAAACTAATATAGAAAACCACCAATGCAATTAAAAATAATTAAGCAAGTAACCAGAATTCTAAACAGAAACTGCCCACATAGTTGTTTCTCGAGTCTAACTTGGATATTCTAACAATATTTAACAAGCAAGGAAATGTCAGATTACAAAATCTGTCTGATTTTTCCAATTGATCTGTCCACATTAGAGGTTGTCACAATAGTGTCATCAAAACAATGCAGTGTTTCAACACAGTATTTTTAACCATTTACTACATACGTACATATATATATATATACACATACAACACTTGTCTTTTATTATACATTAATGGCAAAGCACAATAATACAGGAAATCAGATTTATGACCACACTTTTGATATAATGGAAGAATGTTGCTTAACGACACATCGGCACAATTTAGGCCATTCAGTGTCCTTTGATATAATGGATAAAACATTGTTTTGTACATGAGCGATAACATCTTAACTGTACTCTACAGCAGTGACTATTCCTTTTGATTTGCAATAAAGTGTGTTTCTAATCAGCTACAGATTGATGGATGAATGCTATTTAATGACACATCGGCACAATCTAGGCCAGAATTATAACCAACTAAGATTTCTCTGTCAAATAGTGTCAGTTAGATTTGCGTTTTGGTGATATTTCACATCATAAAAAATAAAAGTTTCAAATGCTTTGCCAATGTGGAAATTCCTTTCCAGAAATACTAATTCCAGCAACCTAAACAAACCAGTCACTGAGCTATGGCCATTTAAAGATGGATGATTATGACTAATTTAACAAAAATAAATAAGTGACACCTCTCTAAGCATTTATACAATTAGGTTAAAATATGAACCACCATTACCATCAGTTTATATACTATAAAAAGAACTTCGTAAAATTTCAGAATCTAATATGTCTCTATTGTAAGTGGGTTATACAGGTGAATGTGGAGATGAACAAAGTCATGACATAATAGCTCAGCAGCATGTGATCATCTCTGGCAGTAAAAGTGTTCTGTTTTATGCACCATTTTGCTCACTCGTCACCACTAATAACTCCAAATAATCAACTGGTTTGGTGACACAGAAATTCATTAAACATATTTTAAATTTTCATCCACTCAGAAGAAAATGATAGGAAGGGTTGACTGATTATCACTGTCCCAATTAGAACATGCCATGTTGATTGATAAGATTATGTATATGTTCTGCAAAAATCTATAATAATATTTAGAACTACATGTAATCTACATGAGTTTTATTTTTAACTCCTCATAAAGATATAAATATTTCTGAAGAAATTATGATACTGGAACCATTCAAACTAAAGGGGTATCATACACATGTCTACACCATTTATCGTTTGAGCATCCATTTAACTAGTGCTAAAAAATTATATGACACAATCAGTTTGAACATAAGAGCTCAATAACAAATTATCAGGAAAAAAATTATTATAACATATAAACATTTACACATTGAGTGCTTGCTACCAAGAGCTTAATAATTTTGTGTTACATCACATAGCTTAATTGAAAATGGGTAAAATATTGTACAGATTTTAGACTAGTTTGTCATACTCTATTTTGGTTAGACAACATTCAGAATTGGTATGAGATTCATATACTATGGAGGAGGTCCCACAGAACTCATCCGCAAGTGCAGGCTGCTCCAGACAAATGAGGTTATTGATAGGGTTATTTAGTCAAACTCAAGTTAAATTAGGATCTTGATTTAACCGTATTACTAAACAAAATTGAAAATTGACAGACTACCCAGATCAGAATATAGCAATTGGTGATTTATATCCACTACCAGGCCACATTTCACAATTCCTGAGATTGCTGAACTAACATAGTTCACATACGGTTTCCTTAATCAAGCCCACTACAAATCTGGTCAAATTTCATTCACTACACATGAATATTTCTTTAATCATGCTTTCATTAGTTATAAACACAAAGGGCACCCCAAGAAAAGATTAACATGCAAAACACATTTAAAAGAACTGCAAGATGAGCACAATGTTTACACTCTATTCCCTGTGCTAGATTCTTATTTCGGCACCAAGATTCACAAAAACACAGAAATCCCACATAGGCATACTCTCAATGGAACTCATTTTAACAAATTCTCTTCTGCTGCATCCAAAAGCTATCTAAAACTGCCAATATAGAGCATCCAAAACAGTGGGAGCACAATGAAATGATTACATAGTTGTTCATGCTAATCATAAATTAACATATGTGTCAACAAAAACATGGTGTGCACAGTTTATGAGATATCTTAATGTCGGCCTTTCTATTTGAAAAGCCATTTGAAGTCAAATTCACTCAGTTGATTCTTCTCATATTGACTGACATAATGTGATGTAAGAACAGTGCTGCTAACTCTTGTTCTAAAGTAAGACATAGCCTGCCCACTTGAAGGCAACATACAAGATTTTCTGATCAATTTATCAAGAGAGTCACCGCTGATTGGGTGAAATGCCCATTAAGGAAGAGGGCTAAAAGTGCTCCACACTTTTTAGATATTTCACAATTAAGATGAACTTTGAACTGCAAATGTGTTATGACTTGCCACTTTGTAATGGAGTCTGTGCAACTGATGCGTTTCTTAATTTTGGTCACTGCCCGACTGCCAATAAATGAACAGTCTCTGAATGCTTGGTGCATGTTTTATACCATTTCTTTTGCTGATACTGAAATATCCAAATTATAACCAATAACTTACCAAATTAATCACTGAAAGAATTGAAATTGCAAACTTGTCAACTTTTTGTAACTTGAATGCACCATGATAAAAGCTCTTTTATAACAACACCATAAAAAGCACCACAAGCCTTGTTTTGAGTTTTTGTTGCTTAGGGAAGTTAAATGGTTTGGCATATTGACATTTTGGTATGAAAAATCTACATATTTATATGATGGAGGTGCACATCTTTTTGCTCTCCTCTGGAAGATTATGTATATAGCGATGCACACTCCTCCAACGTAGAGCCCTGTAATACATTACAAGATTTTAATAATTGATATAAATAAACTCATTTTCAATTCATGTAATTTTACAATGACTAAAGAAATTAACATTGGTGTAATTTCAGTTCCATATTAAAGATAAACACTTTGGTAGAATTTAAAGAATTTTCAGGGCATCTGATAAATCTTTCTGGACATTTACAAATTAAGGTTTTTCAAGATCTAACTAAGTTAATATATAAATAAACATATGAAGTATTTAAATACTACCACTATAATCAGAGAAAATATTCAACATGTTTATGCTGAACCATTTGTATGTCCAACAGAATAAGAGAAGAAAATTGTGGTGTTAGTGCTTATTTCATAAGTTTCTGAAAAACAACATAATTTATAGCAGATATATAGTCATATAGTAAATTCCCCTACATTATATAAAGGCAGGTTAGAACTGTTAGATAAATATTGGAAGAGGAACATTACAATCTGCTGTAACCACACTAGGTAAAGCTTTGTCTGTAGTTTAACATTACACCATATATCTGATACCAACAATAAAGGAATTAATTGATAAACACTTTTAATTATTCTTACAATCATAGCACTTGTACCAATTGCACTGCAGCAAACAGCTATTATCTAAATATTTGTTATCACTGAACACAGATGCATGACCATAATCATGTAACTTAATAAGTGGCATGCAAGTCTTGACATCAACACACTTAGCTTTAGGGTCTATAGACCCCCTCCCTAATACTTGTACTGTTGTAGTCAAGAATAAATCAAACAGGTTTGAACACAAATCTGACAACAATAAAATTATGACAACAGAACCGTGACCAGTTGATTTATCCAGGATAACCATCTGTTTACATTATTACAATATTATATATGCCTAATATAACTGTTTCTGTTAGTAATGCCCACAAGAACTGATATCAGGATTCTATCTCAGACAATCACTGAATAGACGTCTACAGATAAGAGTGAATTAAAGTAGTTTCTAGAAGACTAGACTCTAGACTAGATAGTAGACTAGTCTAGTCTAGTCGACTAAGAAGTTCAAAATAACTAACCAAATATATACAGAAACAAGCAGAGTAATTTCGCCGAATGTAGAATAAAATGTCCAACCAATCTATTACGACGGGATGCATCAGAATGCAGAGCGTATTAATATTAAAATTACATGTTCAACGAGAAAATCTCAAATCAGTGTAAACAAAAACGACTTCGTCACCACTTTTAGCCATGTTTTATTGGTAGAGGTCGCTGCGCAATGGCATGTATTTGGATGGTGAAAGGCGATTGCGAGATATTAAACGTACACGTCGTTGGTCTTCAGCAGCAGTGTTTGTATTAAATCAAGATTATTTCCAAGTCTTTTTGGCACAAATGCAGATATCTAATGAAAAAGTAGATTAAATTCTTAACCTTTTAATGAATTACTACACAAGTTGTTGAATTAACGAAATTTCCAAAGCTTTCTATTTCCTAATATATATTCATTGTCCATCGCTTAAGGATATTAATGGAATTCTTTGGCTTCATCATCTGTGATTAATCGAACTGGTGTAATCCTGGGGATATAATGATCATAGTTCATTTGTTCAAACCCGTTTCGCAGTCACTAATGTCCAATGATCGAAGTACATATTACTCGAACCCTTCTCCCACTGAACAATAAACATAATTGTATATCCGTCCAGAAATATAACCTATAACGTAACCACTGGACCCACCTATATAATCATTTCTATAAATATTCTGTATCAGTCCCGTACGTCTTCAATCTGAGCTAGAAACAGACTGGTTATGTTTTTGTTCAGATTAAACTATTTAACTGTCCTTATCCACGAACCGAAAGTGTCCGTTCAACAACTGATTTCACAATATTTAGAAGTGTTTTTATTTTTCTCAAACAACACGGATATTGGATTAACTGGGTTAGCCAAGCATTTTCTTATCGTGAATAATAAAATAACCTTTAAGCGACCTCGTAGCAATATTTCTCCTTGAATAGTGTATATAGAAGTTGGAAACATAAACTTGATACAATGTTTGAGCGCTTCAGTCATCGGGATTGCCCGCGTCAAATGTTGTATTTTTCAGCTAAATGGGCTGTGTGACCTCTAAAGTTAGTGAAACGAAGTCAAAGATGAAACACCCCTCAAATATGCACACGCCGAGATTCGAACTCAGCTGGTAGTGATTTGTAGTGCAACGGTGTTACGATTTAGACCACTGAGGAGTTATTGTTTTCTCTGTTCGAGATGGAAGACTGTCAGAACGGCAGAAAAAGTCTCCTCCTCATGATCTTCTAGATTAAAGAGTAACCTGGTTTCTTGTGAAATGCATGATCGCTCTGACCATGTGACACAAACTGGCTTTGTCACTTCTTGTGATGCCGATGATACCACTATGTATCTTGCATGTTATGTTGATAAATTCAGTTGCCTGTTCAGCAGGGACTTGGTTGAATAGTCTTTTGGTCCTCTTCATTACAAAGTTTCCATCAAGAAACTCTGCATTGACCCCCGGTGCTGTCTTCTCGAGGAGTTTCATGCCTGCAAGGTAACGTGCAGAGTATGTTTGGTCATATATTGTGAGCCAGGGTCGCATCCCAGGGAATGCTTCTATGTGTAGAATCTAGTTGTTGCAATCCCTCTCAGCTCTGATGAAGTTCAGCAGGATCTCGACTATGCTCATATAAGTTGACCACAACATGAAGTTTGGACTGTCAGAGTGCGCTTGGTCAAACTCCTCCATGAGGATCTCTACCTCCTCACTACGAAGTACATCTGACAGATTGTCGATTGCAGTGCAGAGTTTTGTTCTATGGTCAGCTTTGTTGTGCTTGTTCAACACCTGACCCACACTTTGGACGAACTCTTCAACTGCCACATCATGTTCATGGCCATGTTCAGCCAGTCATGACTTGAACATTTGCCACTTGAAGTGCCAGAAAACTTCATGTGTAAGCTGGTGTCCTCTGACAGCATGGCAGTAGGCCTTGCCATCCAGCATGGTCTTAGTGGTGTTGGCTGCATATATGCCTGCCTCAATCCATAAGTCATCCAGTCCGGCACTGTCCATGTGTTTACCAATGCTTTTGAGGAAATTGAAGCAGATGTGGAGTTCTTCCATGAGAAAGAGGACACTTTCAAACTTTGGATTTGCCCATACCATTTCCTTCCTCCTGCTGTACAGGGTTGGTCAGTATGACTCACATATGGCATATGAGTATCGTTGCTGGTAGTTTAAATTGAAAACGCTGTGCGGAGCAGGGTGTGTGTCCGTGATGTATGGCCTGATCGACATGTACCCGTACACATAATGGCCGTCATCTTCAGGATTGTGTTTAAAATGGCTAAAAATAAAGTAATATTATACTGGAGAGGACTTAGGATAGCATAAATGGCTTCAGCATGCTTGAAAACATACCAACAAACGCCAATTTGACTCGAATGATTATATGCAAAGTTATGTAAAAAAAGTACAAAATGGATGATGGAACAATTCTTTATTAATTACAGTATATGAAAGTTCCCGTTTAAGGAATTCGACAGGTTAGTTCTTCATCGGGGTGTCTTATGCAGACAAACTTATGAAGATGGAAGAGACAAGTAATTTCTTAGAACTAATTTCTCAGACAGGCGCGACGCTAGAAATACCAACGACTACAGTTTCGTAATAGCTACGTACAACTTAACATCAGTGATTACGACACTACAACTACCTGGTATATATATATATATATATATATAAACAAACTGTAATCAAAAACTTTGTTTTACAAAATAATTAGGTTCTGTGCGAAACATTATCAAGTCTTATCACGGATGTAGAAAATGATCAACAAATCATGATGTAATGCAATCAGGAATAAGAAACAATTTATAGCTGAGCTGTGATGAGATCTTCAGTTGACGTTTTTCATGAGAACGAAACTGACATAAAAGAGTGTGTTTTTTCGTCATCAGTGGAGGTTGGGCGTACCTAAACAATAACGAAGTTTGTTAGGGCCAAGAATGCAGTACCGGTCTCAACGATAATTAGTCTATATTCTGTGCTTAGATATCAGTACTATAATGGTAAAAGAGAATTAATGTGATATCGGATGTTTTTCCAAAACAAATTTGTCCGCCATGAGTTCGCCGATTGTTAGGCATTGTTAGTGACCGTGCGTGGTACGGGTAAACTGTAGCACACAACACATACATATACGTGTGTGCGTTCATGTGTGTTTGTAGCCTCCCACCCCCCAGTGTATACCCAAAACCAGAGCGTCATCAACAGAAGATAGGAGAAACAAACTCTTTACTGTACACGTGATGTTCCAAGTGTATAGAGAATGACAGATTGATGAAGGTCTATGGATGTGAATCTCCACCTGATCCGGCATCCTGTCATCCACCTCCCTAATAAAACAATCCACGTTTTCTTAATTGTGTGGTGAAATGTACACACTAACCCAGATAGCACAACGCCGTCGGACCAGCGGCGATTTCGGACGACGCCTGCGATAGCGATTTCAGCCGGCTAACCAACGGCTAACCGACGGCTACGTGCACACGGCACCCGCTGGCGACTGAGAGTATATCTATCTATAATCTATGACCTTCACCTTATAGTCTTTTGAACGTGTTTTCGTAATTGTCGTCTTAATTCAACGTTTTCTTCAACATTATCTTGTCAAATGTGAGCATAACAACTGCCATGATGTACCTAAACTAACACAATACGTAATGCATGAGAATATATTAGATGTTACATCAAAAGTAAACTGTAAATGGGAAACAAATTTTGCGGTGTTCGAACATGTCACGTATGTTGGCGCGTAGATCAACCGCCTAACCAGTCCTGTTTGTTCTGTTTATCAATGATCTCCCGGACAGAGTTAAATCCAACATATCTCTGCAGACAACACAAAATATTCCGGGAGATTGCTTCACAGAACGATCAGGATCAGCTACAACGGGACCTCAACTCATTACAAGAATGGGAAACCAAGTGGCTTCTGAGGTTCCACCCTCAGAACTTCAGAAGTGTAAAATTATGACGATCAGGAACAGACAGAAATTACCCCCAGACAGACAATATTATTTTGACACTCAAGAAGGAGAACAGAACAAAAGAGTCATATTGCAAAGAGTCAGTCAAGAGAAGGATCTAGTAGGAGTCACCTTCGATGAGAGACTAACCTTTGAACAGGATATACTGGAGAAGGTTAAGAAAGCAAATGAAACCATGGGATTAATTAGAAGATCCTTCAGTTACCTGGACATCCAAAGCTTTAGATGGCTATTTAAGGCTACGGTCCACCCACATCTTGAATATGCACAATCTGTCTGGTCTCCGTTCAGGAAGAAGGAGATTGTAACCATAGAAATGGTTCAAAGGAGGGTTACAAAGATGTTACCTGGGTTGAAGTAGCTAAGTTATAAAGAGAGGTTAAAGAAATTAGATCTTCCAACATTGGTGTACAGACGAATACGAAGAGATATAATAGAAGTGTATAAGATACTGAATGGAAAATATGAACAGGATGCGGAAATGCAGCTGCCGGTAAATATCAACAATACTAGAGGACACCAGAAGAAATTATATAAGGGACAAAGTAAAACCAAAATAAGACAATCTCAGTTTAGGTTGCATGTGGCAGATGCATGGAAGTCTTCCAGAATATGTTGTAGAAGCCCCAAGGATTAAGTACTTTGAGCGTAGATTAGACAAATTCTGAGCTGATCAATCAATCCATTTTGATCACGAGTCGCAGATAATAACCACCTGCATTCGTGAAAAACTTGGTAGAATGTCAGAAGATAGCGATCTTGAAATAGAGGTCATGTGTAGATCTGCGTTCAGAAACTACATAAGGTTATGTAGCGACGTGCTATCCGGGAAGTGGGCCCTGAAGTTAATTACTGTTGCCTAAACGCCCACATTTACTCAAGAATTAAAGAGTATCCATTAGATAGAGTCTACCATAGACTAAGGCGCGTACAGAAGATACTTAGTGACAAAGTGACCGTCACGCACGGAAAACGTGACTATTGATTTATGCCTCATTTGACTGAGGTGTGGGATGTTTGATAATTACTCGTAAGTGGGAATTATCATATGTGTGCATTCTGCGGGGGTGTTCGTGTCAGCATTAATATGGCTCTTGTTTGTTTTTAGTTCAGTTTTAGTCAGTGCGAGTTGCGCATTTTTTGTTTGTTTTCTGTCTGCTCACTTGCATGCTTTATATAATGGATCGTAGTAGTATATGGGGCGTAGAATGGTCTTTGCCAAGTTCACTTCTTCTTTCTTGTTATGCCCCTCGTCCCTTCTGAGACATAGGACGTTGATCACGGCCTTCCAGTGTCTTCTGTCCTGGGCTTCATAAGTCCTCGCGATGAAGACACTTCCTCTTCCAGGAAAGGGTTTTCCGTAAATTTTGTTGTCAACGTTTCTGTAGCGATACGTGAGGGTACTAGCCCTACGCTCAACCCTCCTCCTTTCTCATCCGGGTTTGGGACTGGACAAGGCCGAGTTATAAGTGCCAAGTTCACTGGTATCCAGTTATATACGTTTTATAACCACGTAATGGTTTGCTTTACCCAATGATTCATTTTCTGAGTGTCGTTCAAGTATAATTGTCTGTCTCCCCCATCTCTCTCTCTCTCTCTCTCTCTCTACACACACACACACACACACACTAATCATTAGCATACATAATATTAATAAGCATCATTCTGAGCATTTCCCCTCCAATGGTGTAATAAGAGCACATCCTTTGATATACAGGGGTATATATATATATATATATATATATATAACATACTTCATACTATAAATGTCCAGTATCTTATTATTTGTTGTTCTTCAATGTCCATATTATCCCTTTCTAATTAGTACACCTTTTCTACATGTCCTATCTATTAATGACAGTTTGCCTATTGTTATCATTTTGGGGCTTCAATGAAGGCAACAAAACTATGGAACACGTTCAGAGCTATACTTTAAAAGTGACTAGGATCAATCCTTTATTTCATCTGTTATTTGTTATAGCTAATTAGTTGAGTTAAGCTCCAGACAATCAAACTGTTGGATGAACTATGTATTATAGTGGCATAAAAAAATCACTTCTTAATTAGAAAATCTTCAGGGTATATTAGGTCCCCAAGTCTTGATGGTACTATTGCAGGTGCTTGCATGTGTCTTAATTGATTCAGGTCACAAATGAATTGTGTTTTTGGTGCTGCACCCCCGCTATGCAGTACAATTTTCTGGAGGAAGTCAAGTGTGAATTTATTTCAAAAGTTTTAATGAGTTCTTCAAACAGTCTTGTTAAACATTCATGTTTTGGGTAATTAATATCAATCAATCAGGAGATTTTTTGTGAATATTATAGTAGATTTTGTTTCTTGTGGAACATGTTTTGTAGAATGTGAATATTCTAATTTAAATACACGACCTGTCCATATATTTTTGCATGATATGATCACGAACTGCTTATAAATATGGCACATGTTTTTTTGCAATTTTAAAGTCTAGATGGCTTAATTAGTAAGATACTTCAGTAATATATGCCTTATAATAATAGTAATAACAATCCAAGCATAAATATATTTCATACATAAGGTATAGTTTCAGATATTATGCACCTATACCATACATCTCTAAATCATTTCAATGATTATCCTTATAGCTTGGAACACATATGAGAATGCCACCCCTAAAGCTCAACAAATAACTTTACAGAAATTATTTATTATCATTGTCATTAATGTTACACATTATATAACAAACATATCAGCTTATAAGCCAAACACAGTCAAACATGGCTATATTAAAAATATTACAGAATGAAATTTAATTTAAGATTTCAAGCATTCCTTTACATCAAGCATTCTTCAAAAATACATATGTCTGCAAATATTTGTAATTTATTTACATTGGACTTAAATGAACACAATTTATAAAAATATTTTGATTTAAAACCAACCTTAAGTAAACTTTCACACTTGTTCTGGAAATGTTCCATTTACTGGTTACATTCAACACACACATACACACACACACACACACACACACACAATACATACAGTATGTATAAAATAGACTATAAACTTTGAACATGTATCTGCTACAAAAGCTAAGCATCATATAATTTCTGGAATGAAGAAATACTGGTTCATATTTGCCCCATCATACAGTCACCGACATTTGATGGGACAAGAATAATGATGACATACAATGATTGTAAGATTGTGTAAAACAAAATCATCAGCCCTTAATTTCCTTTTGGGTTAGTATTCTGCACATGAGAAAAAGAAACAATGATGAGGCTGGGTTATTTATACAAAAAGGCAAATAAATGCTTCATTTCTAATACACCAAAAATGTATATCTATACTTTTAAACTTTCATCACACACACACACACACACACACAGAGAGAGAGAGACCTTTCTAAATAATACAGAGAAAAATAGAAGTTTTTTACTTAAAGCACATAATGACATAATACATGCTTAGACAAATAATAGACAGTGTTAATTATATTATGAGGAAATATGTCAAGCCCTTATATACCTAGGACACTGAAATAGCTCCATACAAAAATATATAAATACTGGAAACATTCAAGTCTAACGTAAGTTCAGAAGAAACTGAACAAGCTAAAGAAATACATCTCTAATAAATTAGTCAGTCTTTTAATATGGTAAGCAAACATCAAAGTAATTCATTTGCCGCAACACATTAAAACTGAATAATTGTTAAACACCAATACATCAACTAGACTAGAATATACAATAATAAACACATACAGCAAAGAATTTTTTTTACATTCCCTTTGATAGTGTTTGATAGTTCTAATTAGTGTTAAAATATAAACAAGAAGAGCATGACCCGACAGTTGTAACATGACATATACATTTTGACTTTAAGTTGATTGACCTGGATAAACAATATTTAACAAATAAGCAATATAGCAATAACAGGACCATTAAAAACCAAACACACCACCAGATAATTGTATTGTGTGTGTGTGTGTGTGTGTGCACATGTGTTGGGAGATAGTCGTATCTATTAGGTTCATAATTAAGAAGATAGTTCATATTTGATAAACTAATAAATACTGACTCTTAATTAGCATTAACATATCAGTATTTAACCTATGCTACACTTTCTCTCTTGTTAGCCGTAGGTTCAGCAGATTCAATCTCCCTTTCATACTTGGGTGGTTCCAACATCTCAATGGGGTTGTCAGGTATACCATCAGTGCCATCAGACATGTATTTGGTTAGAACAGAAAATATCTGATCGTTTAATATCTGGAACTTCCGTATTCTGTCAACCATCTTCCTGACAGACTGGAAAGAAGTGAATTTGGAATAATTTGAAAAACAATCTAGCAACATGTGTGCACTAAATAAAATAAGAAAGAAAAATAAACACAAATCGTTTAGAGTTAGGCACCTGATTAATTCATACACAGTTTGAAGTATATACATTTATACAGGATATAGTATTTCAGTATAAAAGTCTTTCCTCACAAATTGTTACAGATTGCTATTTTGTTAAGTAAATTGAGATACATGGAGGTTGAAAGGGTATCACTATATCTAATGAGATGAAAATTCAAAACCATGCTCTCACAAGAAAAACTATAATTGTTATTATGAAGGTTTAATCAACAGAGGTGCATTACACCACTGTAATAAGGTTCCTTTGAATGGAATCATATTGAGCTGTTTCTGATGAAATCAATATTTCCTACATGACTGGCAAGATGTTTACTAAGTAGAAGAGGTATACCATAGCATGACTTTCATGTTACAGTGTATATGGAATGAAATGTATTTGATTATTGAGGAGCTGCTTTCCCCCAAACATATAAAAAATATAATAATTCTCATCTCCTGATTTTCTATGAGATAATTACTCAGGATAGAACTTACAGAACCTTATAATCATCACACCAATTTATTTTTTATTATCTTCATGGATTATCTCCATTATAGATATCTGTTTCAGAATTTGCACACACATACACACACACACACACACACACACACACACACACACAAACACACATAAGCATTAATGGAATATAGAATTGAATGGTAGCTATTCGAGTTTGTTTTGAACTACCATTTCAGGTGTACACTTACAACTCCTCTGCACATTTCATCTTTCTGGTCAGCTCTTTGAACTTTCATCAGATGATAACAGAAGTCCATAGACTCAAATCTTCTGTGTTGATTTAGTAACACAATCAGCGTACATCCAGCCCAGTTTAGACCTTCACCAAACAACATCCTACATACAAGTTATAGGTATGAGAGAAGAAAAATAACACTATGATAAACAATAAACAAATCAGATGAATTAACAAGTTTTGCGTGATTTTCTAAAAAAGTGAATTTCATTACACATTGATTTTAAGATAGCTACTTTAAACTAGGAAGATAGAATTATACACTAAAGTTCAAAACAATTTAATTAATAAATAACATTTTAAAATCAACAAACTGGAAAAAAGATTCAACAACATACTCGACAGTGTACTCATTTCCTCTTTGTGGCAAACAGAAGACAAACTGTGCTGCACTCCATAACCTGTGAAACTCCATATTTTCTACCACATCGAGTACACCATTCTGTGGTATGGGACCTTGCCACACTGTATCAGAGAGCTTACTCCGCAACTCCTCGAGTACTTTACGAAATATGGACAGGCCACAACAGAGCTTTTCTCTGGTTAGTACAGCCATCTGGGTAACATTCTGAGTTTGCTGAATGAGAGAATGCTGTATAGTTATGTACAGAACATGTAGTCCAGTTTAATAGTGATTCATAGAAGAATAGTCCATACAACGGAGGCACGCAGTAAATATAATAAACGATTACTAGTAGAGTAGTTGATATAACAGAACCAATACCTCTTCAGTCCCAAGTTTCTTTATTAACGGCACCACATTCTGATACCTATATTTAGCTTCCATTTCTTTCATATGTGTCCGTAACTCATTCTCGAGGTCTTCCTTAGTTTTGTCTGTAAAATTAGAATCTTCCATAGTTCATGGGACGAGAATACACTAGATAGTGCAGCCATCGCATAGCCTTCTACAGTATCACAAATCTAGTACAATTTCAGACAGATGCTGATGATGTCATAACCAGTACTGTTATCTTAAAGTTATGCAAAATTAAAGTTGATTAAATAATCATGTTTCAAACCTTTTTTGTTTAGGTACGGTTTTGGTATAACATGCTGGAAAAGTCCTGCATGATTAATTTCTAGGATTTCTTTCTGAATCTGGAAATAATGAAGAAAAAACAACACCTGTGTGTTAGAAACCTCTTTACTGGAGCCACATCATATCTATATTCCCTACAATTAAATATATCACATAGCTGTGATGTAAAAGCATTAGGGTATCGATGATCATTTTGATAGGAAATACTAAAACAAATGTATCTGAAACAGATATTGTTCTGAACAATAATAAAACAAAAAACTCATTTCTCAATTGGTATGATTTAATCCGGCAACCTTTTTGAGGAAAGACCAAATCATAAAACTGGACTATCGGCAGGGCGGATGAGGTGCAAAGCGCTGAGTGGGAATGGGTGTGGGTCTCACTGGCAGAGGTTTTTTAAAAACAGTCTTTCAAAATGATGGGATTTTGGAGCATTTGAGACCAAATGTCACCAATATATGAAATTGCTTCTAACTGTATGGGTAGTAGAGTGCAATTTGGATTCAGCCAGTGGGCAACCTGTCTTTTCAAATGCAAGAAGTTGCATAGTACATTGTGTGTTTACCATGACCTATACTTCTCACATATAGTAACTTCATGAATGTTAATGATTACTGGGAATACTATTAACACACAAAATGTGAATTAATTAATTATATGTAATATTTAATATTATTTTCAATTCAATGCGTGGTCTGGTGCTGGGCTTGCTTCACTCACCCGTGAATATCAGGCTATAGATGTGACCTTCAAGCCTCATAGTATCCTCCAAATTTACATCAGTAAGTTTACTATGCTTCTTGCTCTTTGCAAAAATCACTTTGATGAACAGTTGTTCACATATATAAGTGCTTCCAAATAGTGCAATTATCATTAGAGCGTGATGCATTAGTCTGGAGAACTAGTCAGCTGGAATATGTTGTTGGTAAACTTCAGTAAACTTTGTTTTCAAGTCAGTGTTGCATTGCAAATCAATCAGTTTCACCTGCAGGTGAACAGCAACATTGTCCACAGTTACTGCAAATGGAGTTGCAATTAATACAAAAGCCTGGTTGTTGATGCCCAGATCTTCAAGTCAAGTTTTGAATTGTTCTTGCAGCTGCCCAACAAAAGCAACATATGTAGTGGCATCATTAGGTTGACTTGCAGACAATGTTGGAAAATGTGCATACTTGCATTGTTTGAGTTGTCCCACTCACAGATGGTTGATTAACTGATCTCTGCCCTGTAATTTTATGTTCAACACATTCATATATTTTGAAATGTCTACCAAGAATGCAAAATCTGACAACCATGATGAGTCTAACAGAAAATAGTACTTGGTTTTTATTCAATATTATATCAGTCTGGCATCCAAGAAGGACTTTAATAGAATAAAACACTATAATTCTCTGCTCCAGATGACCGTTATTATGAAAGAAGGTTTAAAAAGCTAGCCAGCTCCTGATAGGTTAGCCAATTTGCAGAGGATTGCTGATCTCTGTGAAAAAGATCATTAGACTAAGTCCCTAAGGAACCATCCCACAAATACAAATAAGACTCAGACTTGAATCCACAGACTGCAGGTTTCCAACACAGTTTTCCCCTATGTCAAGGCAGGATGTGTGTGTGTGTGCGTGTGCACACATGTTTGATTTGTTTCAGTATTATTTAGTTATTTCATTCATTATTTACCAGGGGAATATCTACATTATAAACAAAAACTGATATTTTATGTTGTTTTCTAAGACAGGAAAGTTATCTATTTCTACAGTGATAATCAGTTGCTCCCATGCTATACAGTAAGGACAATATACACTATATGTATCTTAAACTTTGGCTTAATCAGACCTTCTTGTCCATATTAAATTATTTGAGACTTTCAGCTTGGTATCAACAAACATACATGTATATTTGCAGTTAGCAGGAGTGAGCTAAGAATCAATTTGTCATGATTATTTATACCTAACTTAAAAATATATGTAACAACTCAAGCGTAATTAGCTATGTGATGATATTAAATTTGGTTTGTCTGGATTACATATCACAACACCTGTCGTGCCCAACACAAGTGGATCATTAATTTAACCGGTTGATAAATAAAAACACTCAAACATTTGAATGAAAACAAAATTGCAAAGTATAAATGTGTATTTTCAGACTTGAAATTAAGCTCAGTTAGAAGCATCTGACTTCAATTTTTCTATCAGAATGAATGTGTCTCAGGTCTCACTGACTGTTACATACCAGCGCTTGCTCCAGATGGAGACAGAATAGTACAGCATTTCCAACTTCTCTGAATACCTGGAATACTTTGGGCTGTAGATCACTGTACATCATTATGTCAGCCAGCTGAGCCTGGAAATACTCTAGGATCCCTGTATAAACATTGATTATAGACATTAACTTTATTCACTGACAGTCATATTCAATGCAGGGATTGATATTCTTTGATGCTTAAAATGTTCACCAATTAAGTTTCAGTGAGGCACACACAAGTATGACTGCTAATACAGTAATATAAATTACCTCGGGTAGACTCTTACAATTTAAACTGAGATAGACAGTCTGCCGTACCTGGTGAGGTGTATTCATATCTGGGCATTTTACATCTACGAGGTAACACATTTGACAAAGTTCTTATGTATGGAACCAGTGTATCTTCAATCTGCAGAAATATGAGCAAAATAACTAGTAAAAAATATAACAAACCACATATTGAAGATTTTATCTCATAGCATATATAATCTCCCTCCCTCTCTCTCTCTCTCTCTCTATATATATATATATATATATATATATATCAATAACACACACACACACAGAGAAACTAACATATACAGATAGAGATATTCAACAATGTAAACTGATCTGAATATATTTAATCACATTAATTTAACAAAATTTATAATGTACACTCAGATATAAAACTAACTGTAGTTGATTCATTGCTTACAATATGCTTGATCACAGTCTGGATTTCTTTAAATATGGCAGCTATATCCTGATAGCCAATCATTTGTACCATGGCTTGGAAATGTGGAGGACCTATAAACTGGGAATACTGGCCATACAAGGTGGAGTACAAGTTACTCAAAGCCTGAAAAAAGTTTACAGAACAGAAATATTATCATACAATATTGCTGATTTAAATAAAATAGTAATACCAAAATATATTTAATGATTACCAGAAAAAAAGGCACCATTAATTGGGATTATTAACTGATGAATGTAGCCATACCTTTGTCCCCCAAAGAAAATGATGTGCTGCATTTGGTGGCTTTTCATTCTCAACTGGATCAACAAAAGGATATATTGTACGTACAAATCTGAAAAGAAGAACATGCTAACTTGGTAATTGAATGTTACTGTATTTTGTAATTCTAAATTTACTGTAGAAAACAAAATTTAACAGCAACAATCCTCAATACATATCATAATGTACTATGTATATTAGGTTAATTTCAGACAGATGATAAAAAACAGTAGTCAATTTTGTACATTGTTATTAGTGTTATTTTTATAGTAAAAATAGGTAATCATGGCATACACTGGCTTGCTACTGCTAGCTTTTATATTTTCATACCAACAGTCTTAACAGACTCACCTAGATGTTGAACCATTATAACAGAACTGAGGCATGAAATCTGTATTGAGACTAACAAAGAGATACTGCGAGATGCGTCCTAGAGGAGAGGCAACTCTGTGGTCAGCCTCTTGTACCAGGGCATCAAAATCATCAAGGCACAGATATTTAGACAACAGTCTATGTGTGAGGCGATTACAGGAGATCAAACCCTGAAGTTCCTATAAGGAATCAGTATATGATAGTAAAGGATAAACATATTGCTTAAAATGAAACATGTCATATAAACAAAGATAACATTTAATATTTATACCTGGAGATGGCAGGAGTCTTTGATTTTCAGAAACAGCAGTCAATTTATGTATAATATATATATATATATATATATATATATATATATATATTAATGTAACTATTAAATAATATTGAGAAAGAGATTGAATATGATTTAATATGAATCTAGAAGTATTTTGTAATGGTGGTTTAAGTCATAGGAATGGCTGCAACCACAGACTTGTCAGTGCATCGAGATTTGATCTTACCATGATCCCTGTAAGATCTCCACATTCAAACCTGCTTATTGCTATCTTCACACTGCGGAGAATACTTTCATTCATGCGCTGCGCTATCAAGTGATTCAAGTCTATACTGCGACCTAACAGCTGTCATTAAAATGATAGTGATGTTTGTTTTAATTTGTTGTTAACAACTCAATTTAAAACAATGATAGTAATTTGTGAGTAATAGATGAATATAGGTATCATAAGTTTAATAACAGTAAAGATTTGTGATGACATTTCTATGAATACATACCTGAAAGTGGGTGGTCCTCATAAGAGTAGTATATTTTCTGTTACTAGGATATTTAACGCTGTGACCTAGTTTATTACACTGACTTCTGAACTTTCTGTCCAACATAATACTAAAAGAAAAACAAACAAAATGCCAATGTAAAATTCTAGTAACATATTTAGTTAATTAGTTACTATATAATACGTCAATAATAACGGTATATAATGTTACATTACTCAATCCACAAAGAAAGTTTCTTATATGCATAGTTTTGCTACAAACCGGAAAATTATTTAAATGATAATAATAACTAATTATTTTATAATATGAAAGTCAAAGAAAGTGGCATAGAAGCTAAGAGCTTGTTTTTCCATAAGATAAAATAAAACAACAGAATGACAACAGCGATAATAAATCAGCCCTTCCTGTCATTAGAGTATTCGAAATAAAACAAAACTGAAATCAGACAGTTATTTACCTACTGGCTCTCTGCTTGAAGTGAGAAAATATCTCATCACACAGCTTGTAAACAAACTGGTCAAAACACAAGTTTACCTAAAGAAGAATATCTTTGGAAAATTACTTGCATAAATGTTATATATGTGTATGTGGGAGGGATGCACATGTGTTTACAGTATGAACACATGCGCATCCTTCCCACATACACACGAACTTCATACACTTACATAAATACAAAAAATAGGTTTTACAAAATCTGCTGAAGTATACTGAAACTGAAGTGAATTGAACCACATATACCTCGGCCTCTATTTCATCATAAAGGTGTTGTTTCTTGAACTGATGAAGAGCCCACTGGGCACTGTCATTGTATAAATCCAATGGATAGAGCACAAACCTGAAAAATGTCATTTGTTGCACTTGATCTGATCACAAAATAACAGATACAGTATTGATCTTTACCATATTTATCCAGGATATGCTGCTCAAAATATTTGTATGTAATTTCAAGAGAGAATCATCAGAATTCTAGTACTCACTCTATCATCTGTTCATGCTGAGTTTCTAAAATATGATCTGTCAAAATCCATGGCATAGACATCTCTATTGGAAACTATGCAGGAAAGTATATAGATTATTATATTATAAGTAAGTTAAACTGTACCAATTAACAGTTCATTAACCAAAGGTAACTTCTTAGAGATATTATTTTCACACACACATTTAAAACTCGTACCTGTTTTTTCTCACCCTTTGTCATCTCCAGATAGAATTCCCTGTACCACAGCTGATAAAGATCACAACATTCCTGTACATTTTCTGGAAAAAGAAGGTAGAAATCATTGAATGATTAAGATTATAAAACAATAATCAGAAGCTTAATGATAAGTGTCACAGGATGGCAAAATAAAATTAGTTAAGATACTGACTGCTGAAGTTCAGTAGATAAGGCCAGTATCTGGACTTTTTTAGAAAGTTCTCTATCATTGTTATATGACTAGAGTCAAGATCTTTGCGAGGTGTTTTACGTCCTGTATTCTTGTCCTTCTTTTCCACCAGTGATTCAAGCATTGTTCTTAGTAGATACAGCTTAAAAGATGAAAAACAATAGTTATGGCTGCAGCCAGTTGATTAGTTACTCTATCTAGACAGGCATGCAATTTGCAACTGTATGTGCTGCCACCTTCTGAATTAATTAACATATTAACTCCCTCAGATGGAGTGACACACAAGGTATGTAAGAATAAAACAGTTTCACTACCTGTGTGCTAGAAGGTGGCACCATCTTTCTCTCGGTCTCTAGTTTAAAACCCGTTTCAGCATCTTTTTTCAGTTTTGTCAGAAGCGGATCATTGGACCGACTATACGTGCTGACCATATCCATACAAATGTCTTGTATGGCCAGAAGTGTGCTGCATTAACAAAACAGACGGATGTATGAGAATGAAGTTTATAGTATTAAACACTCGGATTATACTGAAAAGGGCCAAAGAAAGAGAGACATGAAAACAGCCGAATGAGTGGTTTATTTAGGCCAAGTACTAGTCACATCTGGGACATATTGGCGAGGAGATAATTTATAAAGGAATGAAAAAGCTCATTATTGGTAGATGAAATATTCTACAGACACAGGTAATAATGGGATTCAATTCTATGACCTGAATGTCTGCATAAAACGAGATAAGAAACAAGACAATTGGGGTAAACAAGCCACTGGTATATGTTGGTCACCTTATGTTAGTCCATTGTTTTTATTATTAAGAAATGGAAGGTAAGCTGGAACTGGTCCCGAATATGCTGAACCAAGGTGACAAATCATAAATTTAGCACATGGCTTGTACGTGAGGTGATATGACAGACCCTGATGATATGTCATAGCATGTAAATGTGTGTGTGTGTGTTTGTGTATGTATGCACATGTCTTATTTCAGTACATATTATTAATTTATTTCATTTACTATTTATCAGAAAATTGCCTTCAATGTAAGTATTGTGTCTCAGTTGTTCTCTTTTTCAACATTGTACTATTTTTAGTTAATGAATCATAAATTATGTTGAATAAAGTTTTGAATAAACACACACAGGCGGAGAAATAAATAAGTGTTGTAGGCTGGCATAATTTTACTAAACTTTAACTCTATATCATGACTTGGCTACTTTGCAATGTGTACATCTCAAAAACCCAAACATCACATTATAATGAGAGCTGTTACTGTACTTACATAAATCCTAACAGGATTTCATATAGCAACAACTTACCTTTTAATGATTTCTTTCTTTTGTTTTGTTCCCTTCCTCAAAGGCTCCCTTAGCTGAATCTGAACAAAGTCTTGGAGCTCTGCATACATATGTCTTACGATGGCTTCATTAAATCTTTCTTCTAGCTTCAGAAGTATTTCCTGGACACTTTTTATCATAGCTATTATTTCAACAAGATAGGATTTCTCTTCTCCATTATAGTTATACTTCGTGACCTGTGGTAAAGGTAAGAACAGTTATGTGTAAAGCGAAGGCACTTTTATTTGAAACTAAAATAATTGTTTACATTGGGAAAGAATATGATAAATGCTAACAGTAAAAATAATATAAATATTTTAAAATTATGATAGTACTAATATAGAGAATATGATGTATAACAGATGTACTTTTTGTACATTATTCTAGTAAAATTTGTTAATTATTTTTGACATATTACAACTTGCATAAAACTTGAATATTATTATATTAACTGAGAACCCCAAACAAGGTGCAATACTTCTAAAACAGGAAATACACACACACACACACACACACATTATAACAGTTACAAATGACTAAAATCATTAGCAAGTGATTTTAGATATTAAATTGTAGGTTAAAACACACAAGTGATCAAAAAGAAGTGACAGAGATAGAAAGGTTGATGTTTTGTCAGATTTTATTATATAAATAATAATAAGATTAGTTATGCTTACTCTTTCATAGCTTTCTGCATCTTTGGGCATGCTTCTGTTATCTAAGGGATCACAAGGATGTAAAAGCTTCCAAGAATACTAAAATAAATATCAATTAACAAATTTATCCTCACCATAATATTTTTCCTTTATAGATCAATGACAATTTTATAACACCAAATTTAGTTATTATCTCATGTAGTATTATAACACTTGTTTTGTAATATATCAGAGAGCAGTAAGTATGACAAAGATGAATCTATATGAATAGTGTCTGGCAGTATGTAATGACTCCTATTGTATACAATATAGAGGTGTACTGGAAAATATTCTTTGCTTTTATATATATATATATATATATATATATATATATATGGTAATAGAAAATAGTCTATCATATTAAAATATCTTAACATTAGTAACGTGAATGCCTCACATCTAGATTTAAATTACAAAGTGATCATTTAAAATACTATGCTATGATAACCATAATACTATAACATCAAAATTATAGAATGTGGAAACATCATTTTTTGCTTTGATATGGTAAGTTTTAAAAAAAAACCCTGATGACTTATCACAGATTGCTTGCTTCAAACTCTATGTTGTACTAATTAAAGGGGGGGGGGAGAATGTTGATATATTTGAATTGTTTCTACAATCAATCAAGCAACATAACATACCAGCTCCATGATCTTTCCAGTCCATGAAGATAACTTGTGTAGAGAATCCAGAGCTAAATCATACAACTCTTGATGTATTTGGTCTTCTTTCTGTCTTTTTGGTGTTGTTTCTAAACATGAAGATTTGTCATACTGCAAAAAAGAGCTAGGTTACTGTATTTGTGTGTGTGTGTTTATGTGTGTGTTATGATTAAAAAAAAGATTAATTCAACACATTAAAGATGTACTAAAACTAAATTATTGATCATAATCATGAAGTCAAGGTATTTGCTCATAACATAAGATGCCATCTTTAAAGAGTAAATCCATTTCAGCATGTTAAACATGGATCATAATTCAAATAGGTCAGCATTTTCAAAAGATATCTTTTTAAATTATGGGTAGAATAATTTAATCCAATTACTTGAAAAAAATTAAAAATATGCATTATCAGTGATACCTTTACCTTTTTGTTGTTCTCGTGTATCATATCATTGAGATGACACTGACGCGTCAGTACAGATACCAATGTGAAGTGTTCTTGCCGTAGACTGTTCATCATTTTGGAATCTAATTCAGCCTGAATACTCCGCTCCTCAGACATACAGTGTTGCCACCGGAATGGGTCGAAATTTGGTGTACTCTCAATATACTTGAATGGCCCTATCATCATGTCACCATAAAGGGGGACAACTTCTACTTGCTGTCATTGAATTTATACAATTAGACATCAATCAAACAAATACACATTCATCAGTACTCATTATGTAGCACAACTGATACAATATTGTTAAGCATATTGTGTGAATGGAAAGTATGTAATGGGTCTTTATTAGTCTGGTGAACTGTATTTGAGTGTTTTGTCCTGTTGCATTCTGGTATATTATGCTGTACTACATTGTAATGGATTAGGTACCTTAAATATTTTGTCTATTTTGCATAGGTTTAATCTTCTTTTGTTCTCAAGCTTGTTGATATTGACAAATTCACCATCTATTAAATGAAGACTGAATCCTATAACCTGGAAACAATATATAGCAAAAGACACATAGAGATGTCTGGATGCACACAACAACAACAACAACAACAACAACCTAAAATACGTGAAGGTGATATTTGTCATTAAACCAATCTTTAAGAGATTCACCTAGATACTGACCTTCACTAGAACATGTTTCTCAGCAGTCTTAAGATAAACATGATGCTCATAATTGCTGACACACGTGTTTATGATGTCACAAATGAGACCCTCATATCCAGGTATCTCCTTCATACCTTTCTTTACTTCTGTCATGATGCTGTTGTTTGTGGCTAGAAACATTGAGAATGCTTCCATCTTAGACAACTCTTTAGGATCACTAACAGCCTTCAGTATACCAACGCATCTAGACGTTCATCAGAAAACATTAATCCAGATTATTTTAGAGATTATTACCTGTTCTTAATTACGTTGATACCAATATGTAAAAACGGCCATTTTACTTCAGAAAATTAAGTTACCTTTTGTATGTAGAGTAGTCATTCTTAATGCTGGCTTTGATGTTCTTCAGTTCATCCAGGACAGCAAACATGTTAATAAACTGTCCAAGTGTGTGTAGGTATCCATCTGAAATGAAGGCTGATCTCTCTTGACAAACATGCTTCATTTCTTCACAGAATGCTTGTACTGCCCTGTACTGACAAATAATAGTATAGATATATGTTTATTAATATATTAAAGTAAAACAGTACTATTAAAAAAAACACACACAAAGAGAGAGAGAGAGAGAGAGTGTGTGTGTGTGCTAATTATTATTATTCTTTCCAAGAAGACACATTTTCAAGTTTAGAATCTAAGCCAAAAAGATGAGAAGAAAAATACCTCAAGAGTGTATTGAATCAGCATACCTCACACACAACTAATATCACATGTAAATACAGATTATATAAAAGTCATAAAATGTTTAACAAAGCCACAGTCATTTAACAAAGTAATTACAGACAATAAAACAAAAAGTTCACACAAAAGGCTAAATCTGAAACATCACTAATTTCTAACTTGACAAATACCTGAAAATCAAAGAAATTCAACAGCTTGTCAATTTCTGGCTTAAGGACTTCATATGATGTCTGATAAATCTCCAGACGATTTTCTTGGGCATTAGATTTGATCTAAGGTGAAATTATATATAATAATGTATAGTAAAAAACAACAACAACAACACATTAATAATAAAATCGCAAATAAAATATTTATATATTGAAAACAAAAACTATAATAAATAGTTTCACCCACCATCTAACAAAACTTTCAGAGGTAACAAAAGTTTTATGTAATTCACAAATATTTAAACCACAAAGGATGTAGTTATATTTATTAAAAAATCTTCTTACTACATATTTAGCCACACAAATGTAATCTATGTTAGAAAGCAGACTTAGTTATTTACTGTAACTGCATATTCTTTGCTTCCATAGTCAACAGTACCTATGTAATCTAATGTAAAATGTAATCTAATGTAAATATTAATTAAAACGAGAAGAGATTTGCATATCATTTCGAAAGCTACAGTATCTCTGGGTGAGAAGTGCTTTTCAAACATCATATCTATAATATATATATATATATATATATATATATATATATATATATATACACACACACATGTACCAAGTTAGCTGGTTTATGAAAGCAGACCAATTACAATGCCAAACATACCATTGGTATCCCAAGCGAGCAGCTCCTCCATGTATACAGTACTACGGCATAGTTCTCAGCTTGCTCTAGTAATTTCACCTGCACAAAATAGCTCAACATCAGTAAAGATAAAGTAATATAAAAATCCATTTGTGAATGTATTGTATGAAACTCTGACACATATGATGCATGACCAAATGTGAAACAAACATAAAGTATTCAACAAATGTCTATGAAACCATAAACTGTAGCGTTTTAATGATGCTAGACAGTAACATTATTAATAAACACAATCAAATCTTTAATGTTCTACAGCACTTTGTCTTTTGTGCTGTTTCATCATCTTCATAACATTTTTGTAATGTCTTTCCATGTTTCATATTCACTTTTGTCTCAGGTGATATCACAGATAACATTTTTTGGTTAGATTATGATTCAGAATGCAGAAACAAGACAATTGGTATATGCTGTTGTATAACATTGTTGGCATAGATTGTCTGAACTAGTACTGCTAATTTGCAATGGAACAATGAATCACTTCCATCTCTCAAGACAATTTTGTGAAAGATATCTTATACATGTACCTACTCCACAAATCCTAGGAAATTCACTCAATTTCAAGAAGGCTTTAAATATATGCTTTTTTTTAATAGCGTTCCGCGATTCGTGCATCAAATGACACTATGCTGGTACCAAAAAAACAGACCTTCTACAATCTCTGTAATAGGCTTTCCAAGTGTCATAATACCTAGGGTGGTTGATTAGAAACTGTGATGTACTTGGTTCAAAGTATAAAATCCATTAATTGGCCTTTCATCCACCCATTGAATGACTCAGCAATAAATGAGAAAACTGGGTGCAACATGCATATTATAATAAAACAAAGTTTGATGACACCAGCTATATAGCAGAGATTATGTCATTTAATTTACACAAAAGCATGAACATTGAGGATGTTGTACTAAATTGGTAATCATTAAATTGATAAAAGAATTTCACTGCTAGGCAAAGAGGAATACTTTTTTAAAAGTTGGAACCACTGAATTATAGTTCAAACTGTGGCTGGGATATGTCTGAAGGGTGTTTCATTTTTTCACTCCACCTCACTATCTTTGGAGGTCCCCTGCCTATTTAGCCAACAAGGTGCACAACAGCGGCCATATAACAGCCCATTGAATATGTTAAACACAGTCCCACAATTTTATTATTTTTTTAATGGGCCAGAAAATGTAACTTTCTGCATTAAACATATTGATGACAAGATGAAGTTATTTTTAGTTCAATTTATGTTAGAAGAATAAAAGATAAATGTGTGTTCGGGTTGTTGGTGTTTTGTTTGTTGTCATTGTTATCATTTATAATGTGTACTTGCCTAAACTGATGCAATATAATAATTGTTTTTCCAACATTCTCTTTGATAAAAGATGACCTTTTTAATAAATCATATATGTAAGTGTTAAATTGGTTGTGGAGACTGAAATAAACGATGGCAGGTCTTTTAGCCATTGTGATTAGATTGGCATTGTTTTCATACGGAATTACAATCATTTCAGACATGCCTATGGCTGAAAAGTATTATGGTTGATGTTAAAACACATTTTTTAAATTTAGTTTTTTTCCAGAGTCCTGTGCTAGTGTAATTTTGTAGACGCATACAGTTTTGAAGAGTGCATTTTATATAGACAACGTTTGTTTATTCATTAATTTAAATGTATAACCTCTCTGGTGAATCATTTCTATAGGGTGTAAGATAAATATCTCACCAATTACATGGTTATTACTGATGGTCAACAAATCATTTTTAATGCAGTATTACAAATGTTCTCATTGTGAAATAGCAATTCCCTGATGAGTGAACTCATCAGGGAATTGATATTTTACCAGTTTATACAGCATTAGAAGGTATAGTGTATTAGTGGTTTTCTGTCCCATATCTGTAATGTTTCTGGCTCCCACCAGATGGTGAACTTGTCATGGGATCAGTCTAGTCTTACGCTCAACCCAAGACGAAGTGATGCTGTGTGAGGTATGGGAAATCGTGCAATGTTCATGCTACATCAGGATGTCATTATTGACAGAATTCTGTCTGTGTTTCATCTGACTAAAAACTATTACATCAGCTACTTAATTAATCAGTGCACTATAATCAGTTCATGAAAATAATGCAGAAAACTGTTACAGAAAATATAATTAATATCCATAATTTATATATTTAAATTATCAAGCATACACTCACGCGTAAATGTGTGTGTAACAGTAACTTTTCATGCTCAGACATGTGTAATATATCACCAACCCAATGCAAAGGTGTGTGTGTGTGTTCAATCCGATCAGTCAACATTTTAACTATCTTGATAGCATTAGTCAAGTGGCTGTATTAACTTTCTGACTATTTTACATGTAGCTTGATTATAGACAAGACCTAAGCTGACAAGCACAACAAGTAACCTAAGACAGCAAATGTCATACTATACTTTACTGCTCAGGCCAAAATGACATGTTTTGATTATTAGTCATTCTTAAACCCATTGACATATATTTCTCATTTAATATAAAATGATTGTTTTCATTTGTTCAACAGCTTTACCATCAGCTTTTTCTGATGGTATATTTACTGACCCGAAAAAGGCTTTTGATACAATTAATCATATTAAAAGTATATTAATCAAGAAATTTCAGAGTTACTATGTTTGAAAAATTACTTGAAGATAGTTCAAGCATTAATTGAACAATTCGGTACAATATGTAAACTATAATGGTGCTAATTTTGTCAAATTAGTTGAGATGTGTTGGATTAGTTATTATATATCTTAATATGTTATAAATGTGATATTTAGAGAAATGAATATAGTTGATTCCACTGAATTCCTATATTAATATATAAAAAAACACATAGTTGTACATATATTTGTATACACTTATATGAGGGTACTAGCTTAGAGTACAAAAACCTACACGTCCATCTATAAAACTATAATGGCTATTTTATACTTTGAGAAAATATATTCATAGATATCAAACACATCTGACATTCACCTTTTCAACATACTACTATGTATAGTTTAATTTGATGAGTCATAACGGCATAATGTTGAATAATAATAATAATGGTACTAGAAATATATTTTCTAGATTAAACATCTTTATTAATGTTGTGTAATTCCCTAATCTTGTCATAAACTAGTTATTGTTGTGAGGTACTGGATATACTGAGCCACACTTCTGAGATATACTTTCAGTATCCTATATCTGGTTGATTGTTAACAAAAAAGTCTCAACCAAAGACTGAAGGGTGTATGCATTATTATTATTAGTACAGAATAAGGTGTCAGAATAGTTTGTTTTGATCAATATTTGGGTTTTAGATGACCTGAAATAAAGACTACACACATAATAATAATAATAAAAAAGACAGTTATTTAAGTGACCGTTCACCTCATAAGTTACTGCTTCACCACAAGGAATAATTCTAAATAAATTTAGAATATGCAATAGATGACATATTCGCTTTATTAAATATACATTATTATTAATCGGCTGTGAAAACCTTGTTATTTAGTGCTGGACATATGAAAAACAGTTCCTACTAGAGACTGCCACAGCCAGGATTCAAACTTCCAACTCCTCGCAGTCCATGACCATGGCCATTGAGGAGTGCCGCCCTCTAACCCAGTAGTCAACAGAGATGATATAATGAGAATGACAATATCTGGATTCTGATATTCAGCTTTTTATAATTGTATTATTTATGAGGTATGTACATTCTCCTCAGCCAAAACCTCAGCTCTGTCCTTAAGAGTTCAGTCGACATATACTGCGACATATACTGCACTAATACACAAGTACCAATCAAATCTGCCAGCCGATGACATGATTTCTAATCACTAGATTTAACCAGGGTAATGTATTCTTACTAGTTCAGCTTAATTTCTGCTTTGACATAAAGCAAACAAAACAATGCACTTATAATTTAGAACCCCCCCCACACACATACAGACACAAACCCATAAATAAAATAAAAAACAGACTGAATTAATTCACTTTTATAAACGCTAGTCCCAGTATATGACCATTTTACTCAATGTGACCCGGTGTATATGTTATCTTTGCCAAAATATCAGCTAATTTAAACAGATAAACAGCTGTATAACTTAAATACATCTGGCAGTTTCCTTTTCAATATAATACCATAGTGTCTTTTTATGAGTTATAACTGTATAATGTTGAATAATACATTACATTAGTTTTTACATTACTGTGGTAGCTAAATGGTCAATGAGGAAGTCACTCTAAGGTTAGCATCAGCTAATAGCTGGCTGGAGGTTTCGCATATGAAAGCCATGAGACATATTTAACTTCAGTCCACTCGCCTTTAAAAGAACCCCTCACTAAAGTAATACGAGGATGCCACACGAAGATGTACTACACAGAAAACAATGAATCATGTACACTTTTATGGGAATTAAAGAAGTTGCTACTAGCCAAGAAGCAAACAGTTAGCTGCATCTTAGGAGCTGTAAATCCATGATTGGCTAAGAAAGGAGCAATCGTTGTAGCGGAGGAAATATTTTAAAGAGTAACACTAGACATGGGAGTAAATTACACACATATTTATGGTCAATAAATATGTGTGGATAAGGACGATGTGTGTATGTCATGGTATATAAATTGAACGTAAGGTGACAGGTAGACACGCATTAAAATATAACAAAAAGTACTATTATTAATTAGTGAGCGAGTGAATAGAACGTAGTAAATGAGGTGAATATGTGGAACAGGTAACCAACATTCTACTAGCTCCACTGAGGGAAATGACAGGATCAGACCAATGACTTATTGATGGATGAAACTCTCTACAGAAACAAGCAGCAGGGGGATTTGAACCTGTGTTCTGATGGCCTACAGGACAGTATACTATCAGCTGTACCACTGAATCAGCCACAAGAATTGTTGTCTATGACCACTAGTTTGCACACAGTAGGCTAAATGAACCAAGTAATCTCCAAAAGTAATGAAATAAAAGAGGAATAAAATCTGGAATCTGGATCAAGATCCTAGAGGGCTTTGGCCAGCTACATTACCTGGGTTCAGCCATGGATACAGCCCATACAACTGTCACAAGGTTATCTAGCTAATTAAAACAGCACTAGGCATATAATGATTGCTTACCATACATTATTTTAAATCATGCTAGGTAAGTAAACATCTAAAATCAAGTAACTCAGTAAGTAATCTAAAGTAATTATCACTCACTAGGTTTGATTGTCTGTTCAGCTCATCCTGGAACTTGTTCACGGCACTCCCATAAGCCCAGCTATCATCAAACTGGGTGTCTCTGTTAACATGGTGATGGATGGCCTGTTCTGGAGCTGTAATCATTGGCTGACAATTGTGTATTGAATTGGTCATGTAGATTATACTGTTAACATTAACTAAGGCTTCGGAGATCTTTAATGGCTGCTTGTGGGGCACATTTTCTGTCCCCAGCTCGCTTGTGTTCTTTGCTTCTTCCATAATGGAGAGGGTTGCCTTTAATAGCTACTACAACATGACAAATCTGAAAATAACAGTGCATGTGTGTTTTAGTAGTAGGAGTAATCATAGTAGTACTGTGTGTGTGTGTGTGTGTATGTCTAATTTACACACACACACACACATAAAGAGGAACAAACGAATAATTCACATAATTATTTACAATAGAGATATAAACTGGAACATGTATTAAACACCTCATCTAAATCTGACAACTCATTATATATATATATATATATATATATATATATATATATATATATATATATACAGTGTTTTTCCGTGTTTATAATATGTCATGATATCCATCCATAACCTAGCCTTTCAATATGACACACACACACATACACACACACACAGAGCATACAGCATTAACAAAGATCCTGTCACAACTGACACAGCAACGCACATTGAGTACATCCGCTTAAAGGTTATTATGAAAACATTTCCAAATAACATTGTTCTATGTTATGATAACCGTCCAGAAATAGTCAATGCCATTATGCACTTACAGGACTTGAACAAATGGCATCTATTACCATGCACAAAATGAGCTGTTTACATTAGTATCAAAAAAATCAGAGCTCCATTTCATAGAAATGTTGGCATACTTTACAACAGGAAACTATCAATGGATGGAAAATGCTGGAAGAAAAAAATCTTATCCAGAAACAACTTCACTGAAATAAAACCAAACGATTCTTGGTATTCCAAAATTGATTTCTGTTACGCCATGAAATAATAATGATATCTGAACTAGTAATCACAGATGAGTGGAACGTGATCAGAAATGTACCGATTTTAGAGAGAAACTTAAGTAAAAAAAACATACTTCCTACCATGGCGAGAGATATTAGGGAACGGTAAAATAAAGGTGGTTTATATGCGATAAGCGAATATTTGATGAGAAATGTTCTTCAAGGATAAGCTACTCAACAAAACAGTACGTTGTTATCACCATAATCTAACATCAGGCAAGTGTTATGTTATCATCGATAATTATTCCCGATGGACGTAAATAATAACACGTTGACAGACTGGCACTTTAAACTAACATGTATGACAATGTGGTAAGATGATGGAGTGTTATAATCTGTATATTAATATTAGATGATGTGAGGAGATTAACTCATCATATCAGACACGTTGGTTTCAGGATATATATTTTCAGGATCTATCACTGCTGCCATATTGGCTGGAGTCATCATTGAGATTATCTGTTATGTTACTTCTGATTAGTAATTAAACGAATTAAGTATTTACCATACTCTTGGCTGATATATCATGGAGCGGTAAGAATACTATCATCAATTTTGATGAATACTATCATCAATTTTGATGAATAGTATCATCAATTTTGATGATATCATAATGTAAATTATCCACTCTTCTTGCTCTAGTTAAGTCGGCATCTGAATGACAGTACCGGTAATATACCTTTTAACATTACAATATCCTGAATATACGGAAAGATTGCACGTTTAAATCTATTACCTTTGGGGGGGGGGGGGAGGGTTAGTCATTGTATATAAGAAGCACATCAGGATAATTCAACTGAAGTGTGATATTATAAATTAGTAAGACTATTATCATTATATACAAAATATCATACATACATTATTTGTGCAAACATTCTTTGAATAAATATTTTGAGAGCAATAAAATATTTGTATTTTGTCTGATGTACAGCTAATCGTATCACTACAATCCTATCACATAATTAAAAAAGAAAAGAATTATGTTATTATTAGTGAAATCCGCAAAATAAAATTACGAAAAAATATTTCACTCTAGATAATTCTCTTAAAATAATTTATCTTCTTCTTTTCATCCTACACACTCTCTATCCACCCCCTATCTCTGTATGTGTATTTGTATATGTACAGACATTATATTTTGGCTTGATGTAGTCACAATTATATTTTCCATACAATAACAATCAAATTTTATTTAGTAAGTTCCGTTCTCTGCTAATTAGTTTAACTATTTATACTCTCTATAATCTTATCCACCAAAAGAACTTTACCAAGAAATAAGAACCTCATAAATGGACAGTAAACCTAATTATAGACATCAATCAATGATTTACTAATACCACACCACTGTTATGTAAAGATAAAGGTTGATATTTTTAACTGTTTGTACAAAGGTTAAAAGTCCACTGAAAAAATCTTTAATTATACAAGATCAATACATCGAGCACATCACATAAATATGTGTACACAGTGATGGTTGAGGTTCGACATTCTAAATTGGAACAAATCTAGTTATGGCCCATTAGTAAATATTATTTTATGAACACAAATCGGCATTAAACAACAACCAACTTCAAGACCTGTTCTTAACGAAAGTATGACCCAGATAAACAAGTTTATATCAACTACTGTTTCGTTAAAAAATATAAGTAATCTCGGAACTCGTTAATGAAAGAAGAATCGTCATTTATATCAGAATTGAAAGTTAAGACTGACGAACTATTACTACAGAAAACAGACAATCAGTAGCAACTTCTTTTCAACAGTCTAGAGTTGATAGTTTATGCTTGAGTACAAGTACCGGAAATTACCAACTACATAGATAATATCGCTAGCTATTTTTAAATATTAATTAGAAGGAATGACAAAACCTTTAGGCAATCATTTCAGGTTGCACTTTCTAATGGGCAGCTGTGCATAAAGCGAATGATTGGCGAAGTGCCTTTCTGGATTCTATCCAAATTGTCGACCAAACGTGATTATGAATGGAAGGCTGACATGCAACATTGCGTTCATGCCAGGAAAGGGTTCACACATATACACAATGAACGAAGTGAAATTAAATTACACAGATATAGCAGAAAAACAACAACAAGTACAAGTACTTGGTTTATAGATAATTATATTATCAGATGGTCTAGCACTGAATTGTGTGTGTGTGTGGGGGGGGGGGAGGTAATCTCTCTCTTCCCCTGTGTGTGTAGGTATATGTGTGTGTGTGTGTATAGGTATCATGGTAAAACTTTATTGCATACACATAGACACAATGCGACTCAATGATGAGGTATGACGAGGGAGGATGCAATAGGTGAACACCTAACAATTTGAATAGACCCAAATAAATAAACACATTACAAACCAAGTCTAATCCTATTTCATTCTTTATTTAGTGAGAAAATAATAAATTAATATGCTGATATATTTAATAATACTCTAGCATGACTGGTGTTAAGCAGCCCCCAACTTACCAAAGATTTCTGGACAGTTTTGCAGTCTACTGTTAAAATGAAACATCTCATAAAATAATTAAATATCTCATAAAATAATTGGTAAAAATTAGAAGAAACTTCCATGCTTAATGTAAGCAGTTGACTTAATAATAAAACATTGATACATTGCCTAATTCAGCAAGCCATTCTAAATCACTTGATGTGTAGTAAAGCTGCTGCAAACAATGATCAATATATTCCATACTGTTATCCTAAAATGTTGGAGACTGGTAGGGTTTTCCCTAACTGTAGAAAGAGATGGACAGTACTTATATATGTGATTTATTTTTAAAATGTTGATGGAATTGGGTGCCATACATATGTCATATTTACACCATTTATATGTATGTGGCAACCAGAAATACAATAAAACAGATTAATACTGGATCACTAATCTACTTGATTTTTCCCTCTGACCCAGTAATTGTAAGTAATGAAACAGAAATTCTACTAACTAATTTATTTCTAACAAAGTAGCAACACTTCCTACATATATTTTCACATCCATCTGAAAACATTTCACACAGAGTCCACAAAGCTTTCTTTGGGAGTAGATTACAACACAAAAACACACTGATTTTGATAGTTATCCTCGCTAAGAAACCTGCTATAAATTGCTGAACCTGAATTGTTGAATAATTCTTTTCATTGGTTTCTAGAAGAAATAATCACATAACGACAACAAGGTTGTTAACGACAACAAGGTTGTTATGTGTGCTGATGTACAATTAAGATAACTTCAGTGGCACACCATATACACATACCTGTGTATTGCTATTAAACATTTGCATCAAGATGGATATTTAAAGCTCAGCTTCAGCTCAGAATTCAGTTTGATTTAAATCACTGCCAAAATGTTGCAATTAGATTTAAACACAAAAAGTCTTACTAATCAGTGACAATTCTCCCAAATCTATGGTTGCGATGATCTTGGAAGATCAACACAATACAAGGTGTCAAGTGAAACCACACTGCTTCAATGTGGTAAACTGAATGAATTTGGGGATGGTTTGACATATGAAATCACATCGTTTCTATGCATTTAGGGGATCATTGAGTTAATGCTAACCATTTGGTGTTTAGCTAGGATGGTCATATAAGGTGAGGATTCTGTGTATATTCACTATTACAAGGCTGTGCCCAGTAAGTGACAGCCTGGGGTCAATCCCCAAACTTCAACAAACAAAGATTCACTATTAATAGTTATCTCATGCTGAATACACACCGGAAACCCAAAACCCCTGATTGAAACTTTGAGATTTCAGTATTATGCAGATTTGTCGCCAGAATGATAAAAATCATGATTTTTTCCAACATTGCTTCAGCTTTAATTGTCACCTCAACATGTCATATAATGTATGAATTATATGTACTCATTTTGACTATGACAGATTTTAGTAATCATTTCTTGTAGCAACACATATTCATATCCTGGGTTAATGATGACACTATCTAAAATGTGGCAACACACACCCCACTGACACATACACAGGGAGTGTGTGTGTGAGAGAGAGACTGGGAGAACAAAAAAGAGGGGAGTGAATGAGCAGGACACACACACACACACACACACACACACAGAAAGCAGTGAACAAATGGTTGACGTTGTTACTAGTTATTTGCCTATGTAGGAAAATTTATCTGTTCTACTTTGACATTAATTACTTTTTAGAAATGTTTTTAGATAGCTCTCTTACTTCTTCTGAAGAAAATAATTTTTACTTCTGCTGAGGTACAAAAAGAAAGTAAATCAATTGCCACTGACAGTATATGAATAGGCGCAAAGTGCAGACCTTTATACTGGCCTGTATATGCATTCACATACTAAATATCAAACCTATTTTAGTGGCAGCACCTGGTAAGGAACATGCCATAACATGTCTGTGTACATTCTAAAATCTCTACTTCAGCTGTTTCATAAACCGAGAACACACACACAAAGAGAGGGGGAGGGGGGGGGGTGAGAGAGATATTTTATTTCTTTATCATAAAAGTTATTTATATTCCAAACTTACTATAACAGTACTCACCTAACATTTATATGATTATGCCAACTCAATGGACCGATCCGGTAACATCTTCCCGATCGTGAAGTATATTTACAATCTGACCGTATATTATTTAAAAGTAAACAAGTAGATCTAAGACAGATTAAGTTATAGTTTAGTTAAAATTTACACTCTTCTTGGTGTTGTCATACCTACTATTATACTATACCCTAGTCCTAGAGACTAAATTTTAAAGGTCTGTAACATCGTAATCCTTGGGACGAGCTATAATTTTAACTCAGAATTTTTTTTCCGACTCAATACAATATTAGTAGTAGAAGCCCTAGCCCCCTAGCATATAACTTCAATAAGCCACCACACCACCTCCATCAGTCCAGCAACACACTGACTAAGAAGTGACTAACTCAAAACAGCCATTAAAACGTATGACAAATCGTTACCTACTTACCAATAACAACAATTTTCAGCAACTCGTCTGCTCACACACAACTGCTTATAGTTCAGATTACGGCCACTGTTGTTATAACAAACTTTCTGTAAATCTTCTTTACATTTCGTGGACCTGTCACCTCGCCCACTTCCGCATATGGCGAATTACACGGCGAGCAAACGGCCACATCGCTACCTGATGTTTTCTCCATCGAACCATTATATGCATACGTTATGATGGCGTTGGTCGGTTTAGAATATTGGCAACAATGTTTTGTGACTCGATCAGAGTTTCTACCTGACAGAGTGTCTGGACTTTGAAGCTCTGTAAGATATCACTGACGACAGCAACACTCGAAATTTCCTTTTCTATTTAACACGTGTATACAGTGTCTAGGAACAATACAAATTATTTTTTATTACTATTTAATCTAATTTGATACTATAACGAGGATATATTTCGTGACGCTCTTTGGCGCCGTCAATGAGGCTTTATTATGATCAAAATAGATTACCATACATTCGTCTAATCTGTTTATCTTCAGTACCATGCATGGTCTATCTTGTGTGCTAATTTAATATTTTGTTCACATTCTTATCACCAGTTTGTATTAATAAAATACGAATTACACCACCAATGGGAGGCATATAGTCGACAAACGAAATAATAATTTTATTATCAGTTGATTGACTATACTATACTCGGAAAATCAAGCTATTTCGGTGGCAGGTTGATAAGCTACCTAACCATCATTTATATGCAGATGACACCCAACTATACATATCTTTATATACAGCAGATACTGATCTTTCCCTTAAACGGCTAGGTGACTGTTTCAATATCTCTGGCTGGATGACAAACAATATACTCAATGCCAACAAAACAGATTTCATCACTATGGGTACATCAAGACGTACAACGTAGCGAACCTACTCGTTTCTTCTCTGCGCCCATCCTTAGTCATAGCATCACACCATCAGACACTGTACGTAATCTTGGTGTTACATTTGATAGCGATTCTAATTTCAGAAAACACATTTCTCTGACATGTCGCTCCTGCTTCTATCATATTGGTGACCTTCGCCGTATTCGGCGCTATATTTCTCTTTCAGTCGCCAAAACCATTGCTACATCACTTACTACTAGTAGGGTTGATTATTGCAACTCTCTTTATAGCATCACATCTAAGGATATTCTAAAATTTCAGTGTGTTAATAACTGCTTAGCTAGGGTTGTCACACGGTCTCCTCGATTTTCCCATTCATTTTCAAACTCAGCACCATTGCCTATCAAACTCTTTCTTCTGGAGAACCTTCATATCTATTTTCCATGCTTTCTTTAGCATCCAAGCCCAGATAACTCCGTTCATCTGTTTTTCACTTGTTGTTTGTTCCCAGGGTTAAAACTCATGGTGGGACTCATGTTTTTCAGTTGCTGTCCCTACTCTTTGGAACTCACTCTCTGAACACGTGAAGTCATCAAATAGCATAGTTTCTTTCCGTGAACATTTGAAAACTCACCTTTTAGGACTTGCTTATCCTTCCTAAGTTTCCACTCCATCTGATAATTTGTTGATGAACTTTGCATTGTACCTGGACTATGAGTTTTCCCAACCCCTGGACTAGGTGCGCCACTGAGCTCCATTTTTCGAGGATATTGTTGCAATATAAGATTTGTAATTATTATTATTATTATTATTATAACTTTGCCGGTAGGATATTGATACGCTAGCTATTTGTGGTGCCTATATCTGTGACAGCTCCATCAGACAGTTGTCTACCTAGTTTATATACGTGACAGTCTCATCAGACAGTTGTATACACTGTCTATATCTGTGACAGCCTCGCCAGACAGCTGTCTACCCTATCTATATCTGTGACAGCCTCACCAGACAGCTGTCTACCCTGCCTATGCCTGTGATAGCCTCATCATACAGCTGTCTACCTTGTCTCTATCTGTGACAGCCCTGTCAGACAGTTGTCTACCCTATTTATATCTATGGCAGCCCAATCAGACAGCTGTCTACCCTGTCTATATCTGTGACAGCCTCATCAGACAGTTGTCTACCCTGTCTATATCTGTGACAGCCTCATCAAACATCGAACTGTCTACGCACGTGGTTAGACGGTGAGCCTTTAACGAGTAGGTTGATGAAAATAGCTCTCAGTCAAATTGATAGGTTATTGATCTTCATTAGCGAGATGTTCGTCAGTTAGATATATTTTGTTCTTTTGTCAATGATAAATAATAAAGAAATTCATCTATTTCGGCCATTTACACAGTTTAATAAACTAACAATATCCAAGTCGGTATACATCCTGTCTGATTATACAGGCTTCGTGTCGATCGTATTTTAAATGACTAGTCTATAATTTGTCGAGCTGACTAGATAGTTCGGATGTTCTTGCGGCACGTATAGCAATGTGCCATACGCAGTAGGCGAGTGGAGACCGGTCTGCCAGACTAGTTTGTTGATTTCCCTTCGACGTCATTGCGCCACCTACGCATTCGTGATGTAATAGACTTTTTTACGAGGAGGCTATAAATCCCAGAACAAATAACGCACTCGTCGTGTACCGTGTTCCCAGCGGTGAGGAATAGTTGTTGGCGATGTTTGCTCATCGTGTTAACTAAAAATGCCATCCTACATAATGCAGTTCTCTACCAAAATGCTTCGCCAACGCATCCCGTCAAAAATTACATGTATGTCAGTTCTGTCTATATATATATATATATATATATATATATATATATATATATATATATATATATATATATATATATATATATATATTGTGTGTGTGTGTGTGTGTGTGTGTGTGTGTGTGTGTGTGTGTGTGTGTGTGTATGTATGTATGTATGTGTGTGTGTGTGTGTGTGTGTGTCCCCGTTCGGTGTATGCGATTCATCAAAACGAACTACGCCCAGTAATCAGTTGAATTGTCCGAGGTGCACGGGTCTCCCAAGTTTCTTAGTTCGGTGTCGTTCGTTTCGTTTGGTATCTTCGTGATTAACTATTTATGACCATCTTATGACAATCATCATGCATTTCGTTAATTTTGTCACTTGGATTATGTGCATATACTTAGCCACTGAGTCGGCAGCAGCTGAAAAGAAACCAATCGTTCAGACTACGAAAGGACGCGTCGCTGGTCGACGAATAGAGCACCAAATCGGCTCGGTGACCGCTTTCTTCGGGATACCCTACGCCCGAGCGCCGAAGGGTGACCTCAGATTCGTTGGTCCCAAACCGGCACAGCCGTGGACTGGTGTGCGAGACGCGGGAAAGCCGGGTCCAAGCTGTCATCAGTCCATGGACAAGCTAAAACAGCTCTATCCGGCTGAGGAACTGTCCAAGCTCAGTTTCGACGAGGATTGTCTTAACCTGAACGTGTTCATCCCGGGAGTGGGCGATATCGGTGACAAAGACCCGTTGGCGGTGATGGTATGGTTCGCCGGCAGAACTCTGGACACGGCGGCGCCCAATATGGAGCAGCCCTACGCCCTTAGTTCTCGGGGTAACATCGTAGTGGTCACGGTCAACTATCGTGTCGGCGTGCTTGGATACTACACAAGCGGAACGGACACGGTGAGGGGCAACCTAGCGTTTCTGGATCAGCAGATGGCGCTCAGATGGGTGCAGGATAACATCGAGAAATTTTCCGGCGACAAGCGGCGAGTTACAATAGCCGGAGAAGAGGCCGGAGCTCGAGCAGTTAGCTTGCATGTGATCAGTCCTACGTCAACCGGGCTGTTCTCGAAGGCCATCTCATTCGGCGCCGCGATGACGCAAAAATACGTCCCACGGCCGGAGAACGTAACCAAGCTGTCAGCGGCGTTCGCCAAAAGTATCGGCTGCTACAGGAGCGAACCGACCGACATCGTGAAGTGTATCCGGAATAAAAGCGTCAAAGAGATCACCTCTGTCGAGGTCACCTTTCCGGTCGTGGTCGACGGGATCTTCCTGACTGACGATCCTTACCAACTATGGAATGGCTCGATAGCCAGTCCAGTCAATTACCTGATCGGTTGTACGAATTACGTTCTGGCCATCGACAGAGCGAAGAAAGCGAGAACAAACGCACCTAAGATGACCTATCCCGAGGTACGGCCGTACATCAAGTGGATTATGGAAGCCGAAGGCTATCCCCCGAACACCACCGACGATGGGAAGGCCGTATATTGGGCTGTAGAAGACCAGTATTTTCCTTTCTTTTCCAACGAGGCGGCAATATTCAACGGATTCGTTAAGATCCGGATCGATACCGACTGCGCGGCGCCAGCAGCCCGGATAGCGTCGTTCATGTTGGCGGCGAACAGGAAGACGTATCTGTACGAGTTCGAACGTCGATCCAGCCGTCAGGCAGCTAGAGGTTTGATAGCCATGGCACCGGCCTGGTACGCCATTGGCAACGTTGACATGGCTAATGCCTCGCTGGTTGACCCCAAGGATGCCCAACTTTCTGATGATATTATCACAATGATAAGCACATTCGTCAGGAGAGGGTTTGTATGGTCATGCACTATATATTTTGTTCGATCTCTATTATATTGATCATTTTGATGAAACCGAGGCAAATTCTGATTAATTCCATACCAGAAGAGTACCATGATAAAAAACGTGCAATGTAAAGATGAATGCAACACTTTTGTTTAGGGTTAATCAACATCGTAAAGCTAGACCATTACATAGACGTAGTATAGTGTTATTAAAAATGGAGTATACCAAAAGCACAATGTTTCAATTGAATGGCGTTGTTGCAGGTTTCCCATCTGGGTGGACAGGAAAGCCTCTCCACCACAAACCAAGATGTGGCCAGTTTTTGATCCACGCAACGACCAGAGTTATGCGGCATTGAACGTCGACTTTGACGTTCATGATTTTCGGACTCGCCCTAAATCAAGAGCTATGAGCTTCTGGAACATTTTGCTGCCAGCTTTGGTCGATCAGATTAAGATGGCACCCGAACCAAGCACTGTGGTTATTAAAAGTTAGTATAACACCACGGCCAATTCAATCAATCAATCAACACACACACACACACACGCACGCACGCACGCACGCACGCACGCACGCACGCACGCACGCACGCACATACACACACACACACACATATATATATATATATATATAAATAAATATATATATATATATATATATACACATATACTTGCACAAATATACACTTTCTACTAAACTGGAAATATTTTACGCATGCATTTATGTTTCAGGTAACGAGGACATGATATTCAACAAACGGACGGTAAGTAATAATAGCACTGTAAAGTAGAAAAACAAATTGGAAACACTACAATAGCTAGATAACAGATAACAATAAAATATTAAATCTGCCATCCTCTCATTATTGTCCAAATCCCAGTAAATAATTTACACACAACCGTTGAAAGTGTTGGTTCTTTAAATTATTGATAATTCCCATAGAAATGACTGAACAGATTTATATTTGCAATTTCCACAAATATTGATGTACACACATTGAACATCGTATAAGGGCAAATATGGGAGCTGCGGCATCAGTATGTGGCATTAAATTAATTGCCATTGTTCGATAAGAGAAATAGCGTTTAAATATAATCGTTACGTACACCTGTTATCAGTGAACTCCGGTGGCCTAGCGGTTAAGCACCCGGCACTTGATGCCAACGGTCGCAGGTTCGAACCCCGTAAGAGGTCGAAACTTTTCCAGGGATTAATTTCTCGGCTCACTACATCGTGGGTGGCTGACCATGTTTAATGGCGCTGCCGTCTCCACTGAATTAATTAAAATAAAGGGGGACGTTAAAAAACCCCTGAGGACGTAAAACGCTCTGGCAGTGACCACCCTCAGGGTATTTCGGCTCCATCTTTCCGTACTGCTCCCCCGTGAGTGGTGGGGGGGGGAGGAGGTTTCTCAACCACTCCAACATAGAGGCTGTGCTGATTAAGCGACAGCCTGGGGATTCTCCCCGAACAACAAACCAAACAAACCTGTTATCATTATGGAGTGAAAGAAAACCTCGGAGATACAGACGAAAAGAAGATTCTACTCTAGAATGTGAAGTCTGCAACGCAGTGCAATAGCAGCTGCGCCATGACAGCGCTATTCCGAGCACGTATAAGTACTGTAGCGATCCTCAGTGTTTCTAAGAGCAACACGACTTACATTCACCCCCCCCCCTCGATCATATTCTCCCCATGTAACCAGGGTCGAAACCAAAGATTCATTTATTCGTGGACGAGTTTGAGATGTTGCCAATTACGCTGACATTTACTATGTACACACATAGTATAATAGAAAAATAGACATTTTTGTGAACTAAAATAAAGGAAAACGCCTCGAGATCAGTTAAATTTAAAGCAATAATACAGTTTTACAGCATGATTACATTGTTGATTACAATTGATGTTGCGTTTACTGCGATCCATTACAGATGATGTACATACTGATCTTCTTGGTTGTACTGTGCATTGTCCTGTTCTTCGGGATGCTCGGCGGATTCTTCCTCTGCTACGATGCTCGACGTCAGCTGAAGACGAAGAAAAAATACAAAGAAGAAGAGGAAAACAAATATAGTGAAACGATTGATTATTGATACTGCGCATAAACACATATAAGTGAATATTGACAATATTGGGAAAACAGATTATAATTAATCCATAAACCATTGCTTGTACAGCGTCGAAAAGATGAGATAAACATGGCTCTAAATTTAATAGACACATAAAGACTAAGGATGCAAAACGCTCTTTGAATACGTTATGCTTTTGTACTGATATTCCCTTTTATCCGTTTTTGTCTCAAGCAAAATTATCAGTTAACACTGCGGGCGAACCAAGATCCGGGCTCTGGGGTGTTTATAGCTTGTCTTGTTGAAGTTTGAGGTGGAGACTCCCGGCTGTCGCCTATTGGGCACAGCCACCTGGTGTTGATTTCTCCGGTGTTTATATACTGGTCATCATTTGTTCTAAAGTGTGCATGAAATTATAGACAATTATATATCTAATGCTGGAGGAGATCGTTTGCTAATAAACGCTCATTGTTGCTACTATAACGCGACATATACATGAAATTCTTTGCTATTCTAGTATTTCATTTGGTCTGACTTAACGTATTTCATTATCCTGTGCTGCTTTGTGGTAGATTGGATGTTGCTTAAAATCTTCACATAATATTCGATGCACCGATATTTTTTTTTAAATTATTAAGTAAATATTTATGTATTAAAATGATAGAATTGTCTCGGTGATTTGATTATTAGTCAGTTAGGTCTTGGGAGTGGAATGCAAACATTATTTTGCTAGAACTGTTGTTTCGTTTTCCGCCATTACTCTTTTTAATCTTTCCTTCGAGCTACTCTTATCACACGCAAACATAAACACACGCGCGTGCGCGCAATTAGAGTACTTTATTCGTCACATTTCAATGGGTGAAAATGCAGTAAAAACGGTTGGTAGCATCCCTTTATTATTAAAGGTATATAGTTCTTGCGAAGTCAATATTTTTGCTACATGTACACCTTGCGTTAATGTCTAATTGTTTTGAAAATACAGTTTCTGGATGTTGTAAATGTCTTTTTATTATAGAAATAAAATCGTGGGCGTGTATATTATTAAATATTGTATTTAGGTATGCGAGTATATGTGTAAGCAACCCCCCCCCCCCGGACAACTGGCGGCAATTTTTACTGGTTAAGTGGCCGCCTCTTGAAGTCAAGTGGATGCTGTTTTTTTGTTAATTAGAAAACAAAAAAGGTTCTCTGGCAGCTAATGTGGTTATATGCATTCCGATTTTCCAGCAGAGGAAATATTCTGCATGGAATGTCAAAAAGGAAACGTAGAATTGATCAACAGAATGTGGAAAGCGCAAGAAAATGGAGAAATGAAAGTTGCATCAATCTAAAAATAATATTCCCCCAAAATAGGATTTATTCATCACATTAAAGAGTATAAGCATTAAATATTAAATTTGTTTATTTATTCATCACATTAAAGAATATAAAGATTATGATTCAATCATCTCTATAAATATATCCCAAACATAGTAACACTTGCTGATAAGAATACGATTGTGACTACCGGGTATACTACCATGTACCATCAAATGTAATCGACACGTATATAGTCATACTGACATGAAGATGAATATATTATTCAACGTGATAACTCACAGCAGCATAACAATTCTAAATCGATGTTTCGGAATCCAACGCCATGGTGTCTGGAGTACTAGATGGCGTCTCTCCAACGTCGCTGATATGAAATCTCACAACTTCCAAGGTTCTGGATTCTCTCCTATTAATTAAATGTGTCAGCGAGATGTCAAACAGGTATCTTCTTATTCGCTGACCGAGCTGTTCACATAAATCAGACACCTTACAGTTTGGGAAAGGCTTCACTGGGGGTGCATTTTGATTCTCTCCAAGATTGTTAAAAGAAGCTATATTTACATTTACAAGGATGTATATTATCTGTCTGAACATTATATATATAAATATATATATTTTTTAACTTTTGTTGAATAGAAATATAATACCATATCTGAACATAGTAAATATTTCAGAGTAGTTGTCTATTCTCATTCATCTATTTTGGATAAAAAGTGGTGGATGATAAGGTTTGATGTAAATGCCACGTTACTGCATAAATTATATTTGGGTTCATATGAAAGTACTAGTATCAGTTATTCATTTTATGTATCATTCTAGGCATTCAATTCTGATGAACATACACAAACAATGTATGCAAAATGTTCTACACATTCCATCATTTACTGTTTTATAAATTGTATGAATGATAAATTAGTCATTGTATTATTTCTCTAGGTTGAAAGACATGTTTGGTTTGTCATGTAAAGTACTTGAATGATTTCGATCCTATCTGGAACAATTCTCCCACAGACTGTCTGTTCATGGTATTTTATCTGATGTTCAGTTTGTGTTATCTTGTGTATTACTGGGTTCATTTCTTGGTCCTCTGGTTTTCACAATGCATAATCATTCCCTTGGAATCATTGCACAGTGATGTGGCATTATATATCACTTGTATGCTGATGACATACAGCTGTATACAACACTTGATCCTGACAATGAGTTAAATTTCTCCTCTTCCTTGAAGAATTTAGAACACTGTATTGCTGATATTTGGCTACTGATGACTCAAAATCTTTTAAGACTGAATGATAATAAAACAAATATTATATATTTGGCTTCATCACATTGCGTTAGATCCCTAAAAACTGCAGCATTACAGATGGGTCAATCTTTGATTACCCCTAAATGGGTCAGTAAAAACCTAGGGGTTATTTATGACAAATATATTAACATGCATGAACTTGTCACATCAGTATGCCGAGCTGCCTACTACCATCTTAAAAATATCCACTGTTTAAAAGCATTCTTGACACACGAATCACTTGTAACTGTAGTCCATGCCTTTGTTACATCTTGTATAGACAATTGTAACTCCCTGTTATATGGCATATCTGATTATAACATCAATCGCTTTCAGCAAAATCAGAATAGTGAAGCTCACATAGTGACAAATACTCGAAAATATGATCATATCACCCCAATTCTTCAAAAACTACATCGCCTACCTGTTAGATGGTATATCAATTTTGAGATTTTACTAATAACTTACAAATCTATCAATGACATGGCACCTGAACCAACCGTTGTCATATAATTTTAAATATCCAGCTCTGAATATTGTTCTTGTGTAGATTGTAATCATTTACCAACACTATACTGTAGCTTAATGACTAAACAGACTGCACTTTTCGATTGCGACTGATCTGACCAGTATTTTTTGAAAATAATAAATTAACTGGTGTTTTCACAAAATGAAAAAGATATTCACATAATACTGTACAAATATAACAAAATGCATGTTTACACACTTTTATTGTAAAATAATATTCAAATACATTTGCTGAAATGACTGGCACTTACAACTATGGATGTATAATTAGAAAGGATATGAAATAGATCATGATAGAAATGAGTTGTATTTGATATAATGCAATTGTTTACAATATAAAGCTTGTAAAATATGACAAATGAATAAACAACTGGAAGTGCATAACTCAGTAATGACCCTCCCTATTCATTATAAATAAATCCTAGCTAATAAATAATTTTGTCTTATTAATTATTTTTAATACACTACAAGAAATTAATTAAGACTAAAGTGAAAATGAAGAAAGAAAACCCTGTTTGAAATATATAGATGAGTAAACTCTTAGGAAAATATAATTTGCCAAAAATTTTAATAAATAATATACTAAATAACTAATACTAAATAACTAATGGAAGAACATAAAATATTATTACTAGTAATTTAATTAAATTAATTAATATGACAATTACAACAACCTGTTGTACAAAATGTGTGCTAATCCCTGAAATAGATTTTATTTTACTCATTGAAAGAAAAAAACTAAATAATATCCATTATGGTAACATTATAACTTTTCTGCTTCTCCACTGATGCCATTTGTATAATGCCCATGAGTAACCTCTTGATCCTGTCTGAAAGAGAGAGAGAAATCTAAACTATGGCTGTACATGGCTCTACCATACAAACATATTATGTGACTCTTGTACAATTCCGAACAAGTAAGTGTTAAGATGTATTTACCCAAAACTGAGCCTTGATTCCCTGAGCCCTCTTTCTAACTCAAGTTTTAGTTGTTTCCTTTCCTCAACAATGTCGTTTTGTGAATGAACTAGCCTGCTCTGAAAGGGAATAATAAAAAAGTGTATGCTAATATTAATTGCCAGTTTACAGCATGAGAGATGTTAATCTGAAGGTTTGTCGACTCAGTTAGAGCAGGCCATCTAGCCTTGGCACTGATCAGATGAAACATCTTGGATTCAAACTCTGACCTGGAAATCTGATGCGCAGTGTGCTATCAACTGTGCTATAGGAACACGTTCTGAAGGTTTGCTGAATAACTATTTACACAGAGTAAAGTTTATCAAAAATAAGTGAATAGTGTTTAGTTTTGCTTAAAGAAACTTTGAACAATTATGTATAATGTTTAGAAATTTACATGACGGTATAAAGCTTGCATTATCGATATAGGTTAGAATTCCACTGATATTAATTTGACAGACATGCAGACAATATCATACATAAATGCAAAATTAAGTGTTTCACATACATGACCAAAAGACACACGGTTCCCAGTTTCTCTTATCCTCTCTTCAAGTCTCTGAATATTTCTAGTGTATTCTGCTAACATATTCTCTATCTGTAATGACAAAAATATACACACACATTTTAGAGATTTTAGCCAAAATTCATTCAAATCAAACAATTGTTTGTGATTAAAGTTTTAAATACAGCATAACACCAGCACATCTACAAGATAGAAAAGAGACAAGTTACACTTCAATTTTGGTGTTCATTTACAGTTCTACATTGAAATAAAACCATTTATATTACAAAGAAGATATGGATATTAAAAAGAGAACTACAAATTATTAGTGGGAGAAATCAAACAAAAATAGCTAAAAGTAATAAAATCAAGATGCCTACCTCGGCTGTTTTATCCCTACTTTCCCTGAGTAATGTAGTCAGTTCTTGAGTTCTCTGTTTTTCTCGTCTGCATTGTTCCCTGAGATCAGAAATCTTCGCCTCAAATTTAGCTGTTATACTTGAACATTCCTCCTTCCATCTTAATTATACAAAAACAAAATATCTACAGTAAATGGATCATCTAGAGCTCACTACAATTTGATAATATTTCTCTGGAAAAAGTTTGCTCATTTGTTGGGGGATTTTTAATTAGGTCACATATAGATATTTCTTTAGAATTTGTGTGAATATGAAATACAACTATAAGCATACAAATAAACAGCTATATAAAACAGGTAATGTTAAAAAAATAGCCAAATACACATTTATTTGCTTCAAGTAAACTAAAAGTGGAATGCTAATTACTGTATATACTTGGGTTTAAGTCACTCCAAATTTGACAACAAAACCGTGTGCAACTTTAAGTTGCCAACTTATAGGTGAGTGAGACTAAAAAGGAAGGTATATTTGGCATAATATAGGGGAAAATACAAAATTATTGTTTTTCAACATTAATAATGAAAATATTAACAATAAACTAATTTATTAGGTGTGTTTTCACTGTTGTCTTTCAAAGCCAAACCATAATCATTTAATCTGATGCACTAATAAGCGGCGTGATAATAAAGACATGTCGTTACTATCGAAATATGTAAGCATGTGTAATTGAACAGAATAGTAAATGAGTCCACTCAAAGAATGACCATAGAGGCCACATCAAAGGAAAATTATTAGTATTACAACAAACACTGCATTAATTATTTTCAAAGCTATTACATGGGAACAATTAATATGAACGTACTCACTCTTCAAACAGCATTACAGAAATGTAATACTATATACGAGATATTATTTTTCATAACTTTATATATTTGTTATATTTATCCAATGATTATGTCTGGAAATCTAAAATGAAAGCGATGTGCATATGATACAGAGTTTAAACTTAAAAGTTGTGCAGTATGCTGACAACTGTAATAATAACAAGCAGATGGCTCAGGGGTTCAATGTTTCAGAGAGGCAAGTGCGAGACTGGTGAAAAGCCGCTATTGACTTAAGCTGAGATTTCATATATGCGGTAGACATCCGAATGAATATTTTCAGGATTCAACGGTCTGATTCATGTTCAGATGAATCGCTACATGGAGTGATCTGTTTTGTCGCACATGTGGAATTATGCTTGTGCATTTACATGTTTTCCATTTTTGGTTGCATACAGATAACACATACCGCATATATGGAATCTCAGCTTTAGCAAAGAAAGCATGCAGAGCATAGGGGGGGGAGCTTTCATTTCCCCAAGAATAAGAAATGAAAGACAGGATATGTGACCACAGACAACTGGGTTATGTAGTTATCTGTGGGACTATCAGAATGAAATTGAAACAGATAAGTTGATCCCATGCATCATCCCAAAGATGTCATCTAAAACATTTATCTTGACACCGTGGTGATTTTAGTGTGTCTTATGTGCAGGTTTGATTCCAGGAGGCTTATTTGTCCTAGAAATAGGTGCGTCTTATACACACAAGGGTGGGACTTAAACCCACGTATATACAGTATGTGACCTATTACAACAGTAGACAGTACTAAAGTAACAAAGGCCAAGTTAAACTATAAAAAAAATATGTTTAATAACAATTCTGTAAAGACAATTCTGTAAAGAATTTTAAAACTAAAAAGTGACTTGAAATGTTGCTGGAAAAATATATAAAGCAAGGAAAACGTGCATTTTGCATTCTTTTAATGTCAGATTTAAGATAAATTATGATGGGCAAAGCTTCGCAAAAACAATTACAGCTCGATTTAGAAGAACAATTTGTTTTCATATTCAGTTAGTGGCAGAGTGAATGCTTTGTTTAGTCTTGATGCTGGCCATATGTAGAACATCTGAATGAGTGGCAACTAACAAGAAAATAAGCTCTGAGATTCTAATCTCAATATATCAATTAGTGATATAGAGAAAGACGAACTATTATAGTAATAGCTTATCTCATTAAAGGTCAAGTAAGCTATAAAACTGCATCTCCATTAATAAGAAGCTGTTAAAGTCATTGTACATTATAGTTACAACTTGTTGACATAGTGTAAAAGAGAATTTTAAATTGCGACTACAACTTCTGGACAATTCGCTGAGGGACTGAATCTAATGATGTTAATATTGATACAAAATCCTGTCATGCCTCATAATTTAATAGGAAATGTAATTTGATACGAAGAAAAAGATTAATATGTAAATTCATTGTGTGTACCACATTTCAGTGACTACAGTATTTCCCAACTGAAATGGAAGTGTGAATTGTATTCTGAAGTGAGACTTGTATTCTGATTAATTTAGTTCTATATGAATAAAATTTTATATAACCATCTCTATTGCCTCATGGGTTAGAGCGTGGGACTTTAATGATGGTCATGCTGTGCAGGAGGAGTTTTTCATCCAAGCACACAACTGGCAAGGTTTTTCTGCTGAATATGCCATCTATTGTAAAATCTAACTTTATTTTGAATTAGTCCCCATGGTGAAGCAGTAAATTGTAGACCATATGCATCTCCCTCATTTGAGGTAATCAGTCACATAAAATAACTGCCATTTTGGCCATTATCATTATTATTAATATAATCTGATCATGAAAGATAATACTCTCACTCTCTGAATGTTTATGGAAGATGGTGTTGAATGTATTTAGTATAGACTATCAAAAATATGTACTACAAGTGCAGGAAAATATGTTCTCTCTCAATGTTGGAATGTGAGTAATGAGGGTTATTTATTATAACCATAAACATAAGCAACTTAAAATAATTAAACGAATGCATTTAATATAGATTATCCACTACACTGGAGTGGATTCTAGTAATTTGTCACTCACCAGGTGAATATGTTCCGTCTCAACCTTAGAATGTGAATAATGAGGTTTATTTGTCATATCCAGAAATATAAACAAGTTAGAATAATTAACTAGAAGTGTTCAAATGTTTATAACCTGGCAGCAGGATATACAATATCACGGTATGTCAATATGATTGCTCAAATAATTCACATATGAGGTGGTGACACTGGTGATTGGTGATTTTATTTTAAATTTGTGTCACTGTAAAAGTATGAGAGTGTATGCAAGTGGATAAAACAAAAGAGGGAAAATATAAATATGCGACTTATACACAGGTGTGATTTATGGAAGAGAAACTTGATACGTGTATTAAATTACTGACATCTCTGTACTTTATGCCTTCTAAATATTTGGTCTTGTATATACTCAGCTATAGTAACACTGACTTCGCACTCATCCGCTGCTGTGACTGCAGCATCTGTCTCAGCTCCATCATTGCCTTACGATGTGCATCTTCTGTAGCCTGTATTCTAACTTCATACTCCTTAAGTTTGTGCTTGTAATCCTTTTCTAAACAAGTAATCTGGAAACAAAATATCAATCAGGAAGGAAGCCGTATGTTCTGTTTGGAATTGGCATTTAATAATTGGCACCGGACAGAAAATGAGAACGGTGTTGAAACAAACTTCGAACTCCGAACTTCAAAGACTAACCTACCTGTTTAGTGGATTCTCTGTGGGCAGCATCTCTCTCCTGCTGAAGTTTAACCATTTTTCTCTGCAGTTCATCGATTTTTTCTGTTAACTTTATCCTATCTTCACTGGCTAACTCAAATTCATGATTCATTATCTTCAGTCTATCTCTAAGCTGTTCAACTTCGGCTGTCAGATGAATCTTTTCTTGCTGCAGGCTGCAGATAAAAACTTACTATAAAAGTGCACCTGATAACTTTTTCAAATCATAGTCTTTGAGAAAAGATAAAATAAAACTTATCACTTAAAACCATGTTTCATATCTAAACAAAGACCATCACTAAGATTAAAACACACACAGGAGGATAAACGATCTACTGGTATTATAACTAATAAAACTGTGGGCAGCAATAAATAGTTTTTCAAAATATTTTCACTAAATATGCTGAATCTAATCATCTTGTAACATTATACAATGAACCCACGTCATTTCCATCTTTTTCATTTCACTTTGCATTGTCTCCATTTTGACAAGCGCCTCATCTCTCCTTCTCTCGGCATCACAGGCTCTTTTACTCAGCTCATCTACGCTTGTTTTCTCTCTCTGGCCTTCTATCATGCCCTCCTTGTATATCTGAAGGTCAGTTTAAAAATAAGCGCAAAACATGTATTCTCCATTTATAAACAAGTCTGAGTTGCAATGCATAACTGCATAAATGGTATCAAGAGATTTGAGCTTTAAGTTAGGTGAAGTATTACCATATATGGCACAGATACAAATTCCTGGTCACTTAGAAACTACAAACGATTGTTGCATTAAAAATGAAGTAATCAGTAAGTAATTAATTAATAGATTTTAGAAGATTACTTCAGATTTACCTTCTCCAGTTCAGCTTCGGCAGATCGTTTTTCTCTGATAGCTCTGTCAATTTGAACTTGTTTCTCACTGTTGTCCTGAAGTAAACAGAGATACACTAATTAAGTGGGCCATTCAGAAAGTGGCTGGCTTGTTAAACATATACATTGAAGAAAATGTTAATTAATTGTGTGGCATTTAATAGAGAGTGCACCCCCCCCCCACACACATATACACACAGAGAGAGATTACCATTTCAAGATGATGAAGTTCCTCCATAAGACTAGTCAAATTTTTATTACACTGTTCTCTGACAAGGTCAACCTGTTAAACAAAAGGTAAAAAAGGTTATATTAGCTAAGACACTTCATAAATAAATAAATTTAGTACAGGTAAAAAAATACTCTATCCTGAGGCAATATTAACTTATGTGGTAAAAGATAACATATAGATGTGGTGCTAGCAAGACTGGTTATACAATTGATTGATTGATTGATGTTTTACGGCCACTTTTGTGTACATGGTAGGCTAAATGGGCCAAGCGACTTCCAAAGATAATGAAGCGAAGTCAAAGATGAAACAACCTTCAGATATGCTCACACCGAGATTCAAACATGGGTGGTAGTGATCTGTAATTGAACACACTACTGTTAGACCACAGAGGCACCTGACTGGTTATACAAATATCACAATAGAATGCATCACCAATTACCTCTTGTCTGGTTCTTGAACCAGCCTCTTCCAATAAAGTGCTAATGGCTTGTTGTAACCTAGATATTTCTTCATTGGCTAGCTTTTCTCTCTGTAGTGCCTGTTTTATGAGATAAGTACACATAAACTATATTAATAAAATGATTGCCAATAATTTGAATTTATTTCCATAATATTAAACAGTGAAATAAATCTGAACCCAAACCAGTCCTATATTAAATAAATTAAAAAAAACAGCTACTCAATCTTTAAAAACAAAATAGAGTTTAAAAACATTATTCACCTCTTCTTTTTCAAGACGTGCAGCATCAACTATGAGTAAATTATCTTTCAGTTTCAGACTGGCATCATATGCCTTCTCTTCATATTCTACACTGAAAAGTTTAAAAAAAGAATAAGTATTGTTGTTTTGTAATTATTTCAACGAGTTAAAGTTTAATTTACAGCAAAATTTACTGCCCATGATATGTCTCTGCTATAGCATGGTCTATTATAGTTGAATCAGATATATCACGGCTCCTGATTATTTGGACAGAAGTTATAAAATGTTTGGTGAGTAATCTGTGGACAATCCATGTAAATCATAGTCTGTACACCAACATTGAAACAAGGTTGTAATATTCTGCATTTGTCAGAGCCCAAAATGTTACAAACAGTCAGTAGTTAGAAAGAAATATGTAAATAAATAGTTCAGCAAAAATCATATCATGGCTATCCTGCCACCAACAAGGGCCACAGAACCATCACATGAAGACAACTCCTGCTTGCTATGAACCACTTATAATGAAGTCCATGACCCATCAACCCCAGTCACCACCTGGTATTGGAGCCACAGCCAGACTATGTTATTTTCTGACAAACGTGTTACACGATTGGCTAGATATGATCTGGTTTGCTTAATGTGACATACTTTCGTCTCTGCAGCTCAGCAATTCTCTGTTCAAGGCACGTGTTGTCATGTTGTAGCTGAGTGATCTCAATTTCTGCACGTTTCAGCCTGAATAATAAACAAGTAAATAAACTGAGCTTTTATTCAAAATTAAATTCTACCACTGATTTATGTTAGAAAAAATGCCATTATTTTCCACACACAACACACACACACACACACACACACACACACACAGTTTGTTGCAGAAAAGATAAATATGTTGAAATATACCTAGTTTCCAGTGTTAAACCCCTTTTCTTCAGTATTCCAGCTTTTGCATCAATGGTTCTTTTATCACCTTCTACTTCAACAATTTCATGTTCCTAAATAAAAATCACTGAAGAACTTGCAAAAAAGAGTTTACAAAGGAAATAAAATATTATGAAACCAATAATGTTGAGTTCTTATTTACACAGGATAGAAAGATTAATATATATGTTGTTATTTTTATTTCAAAAACTAAAAGCCAAGAAATGCTAATATTATCAGAGTAAGTAGTTTAATTTTACCTGCAAGGAGAGCTGTTTTCTAAGTTCTTCGAGTGTCTTCCTTAGCTGAATGCTTTGGTTCTGTGCTATCTTCAATTCATTTTTAGATATTGACAGCTCTTCATGAAGAGCTCGAATTTCATTATTTAATTCAGCAACAGTTCGGCCATATTGCTGCTTTATCTGTAATGAAAAAAAAAGGTTTTTGTTCAGAAAGACCAACATATCCACATTAATGGGTTTGAGGTTTGATCCTCAATGCTGTGACTACATCACCTGCTATTGAGAAAAACCTCTTGGGTGGAAATGCAGTCCCAGGAATGGTGAGATAATGCTAGGCCAGTTTGTCTAGCGGTTTGCAAATTGAAAAACCATGAATCAAACCAAAGGACTAAAACCCGAATACTGTGAATCGCGATTAATCGTCGCATCTCTAGTCTTGAGCCTACCATGGGTCACCAAAGTTATGGGGTATTTAGATACTCTGAGGTTCATTCTGCACATTTGTCATGCTCAAACTCAAATTTCTGTAGTTTTCAAATACAGCTCCAGCTCCTCATACATATAGATCTGGATCTACATACACTTTTATGATGTATATGTAATATGTAGCTATCTACACATATATTAAATCTATACGTCAAATTTTTGTATTTATTTTTCACTTAGTATTCCCAAACACAGTTTATTATGGAGCCACCCATGTATACAGAACACACTGTGATAATGACTTATGTTTTGGTAAAGTAAGTAGGTTGGATGATACATATGTCAACCGTAACTTAGTGTTTTGTTTGAGCATAAAACAGCGTCTTATGTCTCGAGTGAACAATATGAACATCCTTGAGCTCTGGTTCATGAAAATTCAAATTATATCTGGTTTTTAGTGACAAAACTACTAGGAATTGATGTTAGAATCACTATATTTGGTCAAAAGACTTGGAACACAGGCTAAACAGCTAATGAATGTACACACCTAAGAGGCCGTGGACCCATACAAGATTTTTTTGTGCTGTGAAATGTACCAACATTGAAAACACTGTGCTGACTAGATGTATCTTGTTTATTGATGCATGTTGTTCATTAAACCTTTAGCTCTATTAGTTTGAGGTGGAGCATGGTGTATGGTGTGACATATAGCAGCTTACCGTTACAGTCATCCAGCACTAATTCATAATGGCTAAAGACAATTTCTATCTATTAATCGCTGACTAAGGTACTTTGTCTAAACAATATCCACCACACTCAGCAAAAACAATGGAATCAGTATTTTCAGTGTCTGCAGTGTTAATGACAGGTGTTTTGCCCTTAAGTCTTAATGTACACAATATTCTACTGAAACACGGTTCCTTGAAAAATAACTTAGTTCTGATAATAAATAACATTTAAGATATATGAAACTCAGTGTGTTTGTATTAATTTATATTAAGCAGGTGGGATCAATCAATAAATAAAAACGTGAATTTATTACTATGGACTTTACCCAGCTCTAGCTTCAATAAATGCAGGCTGATGTTCATATGCGCATAGATAAAAAGGTGTAAATATATTTTTTATGTCATAGGAACAAGCTATTAATTCAATATTACTTCTGAATCTGTTAAATATCATCTTTAATCTTGAATGAAAAGTAGTCATGGATTATTGGCATGGATCCTAAACAGATACCTGGTCTAAGTGCTTTTCGAGTGTTTGATGTTCTGGACCAAACTGTTGTAGTTGGAGGGCTCTTTCTAATCTCTCTACTTCACCAACCGATTCTTGTAGCATGTTCATAGCTGCATCCTTCTTTCCTGAAAACAAACCCCAGATTTATTCAGTGCACTAATTGACTAAAATGTAGGCATATTAACAGACACATGGTAGACAAGCTGATAATATTTTTTTAAACTGAAAACAATATTTCTTAACATTTCTTCTGATTTTTTGTATTATCTACTCTAGCAAATACCAAACATTACAGTCCTATATTCCTACTATCATACTTTAAGCTAACATTACCTACTCAGATGTGCATTTTGTGCGGAAGAAAACACCTTTACTAAAGCAAAAGGATAAATAAGCAATGACAGAGAAAACGAGCAGGTTTACACTGTAAATGGCTATACCTGTAGTGCCATTTGTAACTGATGCTGTAAAGTTCTCCAAAACCTGATCATCAACAGCAGTTTCTACTTGATAATCAGAAGCCACTGATTGTGGAATACTGGATACATCTTTTAATTGGCCTTCAATAATATTCTTCAGATCTTTGTTTAATCTGAGTGTAAAACAAACACATAGCTTTTTTGGAAAATTTAATTTCAAAATTTAACAAAAACATAAATTATGTTTTTTCGTTTATTCTTTCCTTTAACACGGGGTTTCAGTTATATTTGATTAACTAAGAAATTTTATATTGATTGCCCCCCTTTCAAAAGGGTTTGTAACTATATATGAGACACGACAGAATCTTATTAAATACATAACTGTATTTGACAAATCACATCATTCTATTTTTGAAAAGTAACGAAAACCCGCAACTTTTGTACTTTTTGTATTCTGTACTGCTAGATTTAATCTTAGGGCTTAAAGGTCATGGAAATGATTTTGAAATTGTTATATACTGATGTAAAGTTATGCTGATAAAAAGTAACGCCTGTATTATTTACTGATAAAAGATGAAAAAGCCGTGAAGCTTTCATCTGCTTGAGTTGTATCTTGGGTGATGGCACTGTTTTGGCCGTTGCATCACTAGACTGAAACAAAATCTAGGGAATTCAGACTTCAATGCTAAATTATTATGAGAACCTTTTTAGGCCAGAACAAAATTCACAAATATGTTCCATGGGATTGCCGCTTGGGTATCAAGTCACTAGCATTTATGTGAGATCTATGGACAGATTTTCTTAAGATATAGCGAGGAAGAGAATGTGGTGAATAGGCTGAGAAAGACTCGGGAAATTAAACAATCACTGCTGAGAGCAGTCTGAGCTCAGCTCACTTCGTAAACAAATCCATATCTAAAAATGGAAATTAAAATATCCCTACTTTTTAATTGAGATAAGGCACGTTGTTACATTAATTTTAGTTATATGTAAACATGTGATGTTAACATAAACCAAATCATTATTCTATACAGCTAATCAAGTTGTATGTGTATACAATATATGATTAAGATTTGTTCTCAGTTTTCAGGATTTCTCAATGAATGGGAGAGTAATATACTGACCAGCAGGAGCTGGTTTAACCCAGTTAGGGAATTCCCAAACTAAATTATTACTTGTAAAACTTAATCTCAATAAATTGTTATTACTGTAACCCAACTATTTATGTTTCAGTGTAGACGGATAATATTAATAGTTCAATTAAAAAGGTTTCAGGCAACAACAGAACAATCTTGCTCACCTGTATTTGCAGGTTTCATGATTATTAAATTAAGCTAGTTTCAACAGAATATTCAGCCTTGCTTTGTAAAAAGGTGAGAAATCTCTTCGACTATTAGACCAATATATGATTTAGATTTAAACCTTATCCTTAATGGTCACTGGACATATAAAATAATACACCAAACTAGTAGAAACCACCCACAGTTAGTCATTGGCATTACATAAGCGGTACCATATACAACATTTTGTTATGAGTTAGTGATCATAATACAAATGTAATAAAGAACGTAATAAAATTAAATGTAATTTTTAATGATTGACAGAATATCTGATAGGAACATCCAACAACAAACACAAGCTCAAAATAAATAGGATTTTATCATTTAATTTGTAAATATCATGCCAATCTGAAAACAAATTCCCTGACAATTCCCGAAGGTTTCATTCTCTCCTATTATCCATAGGTGGGAGCCTTGTTTATGACAGACATTGGTTTATATATATATATATATATATATATACATACACACAATATGTATAATGTAGCATAAGATTTCCATATATTAGGCTGGCTCAGGATTAATAAAACAATGTTTTAAAATTAGTCTTTAGTTTGTCACACAGCTTTAATTCAATAATTTAATCATCTATACAAATATAACATTTAATAACCACAGCCAAATTAAATCCCACTGGATGTGATACAGTAGGAGAGGTTTTTAGATGCTAGAATAACTTACTTGCTGTTTTCACAAACCAACTTGTCGACTTCATTTTGTAACTCTTTTTGTTTTATCTGGAACAGAGATATTCATGAAATGACTGGATCTATTCACAGGGATCTGATCACTGAAGTGTTACTAACTTGGACTCATTATTATATAAGAAAAATAACAACAGTCTCCCATTAGATGGATGTGTTATAGAATTAGGTATACCTGAAATGTCTCTAGTTGATTTCTCATTAAGTTAATGTTTGCATCATATTCTGCCAGTAATGGTGACATCAGACTATAGGAGAGGTTAAAAATATATTGATATTGTTCTTCAGTGTATTATGTTTTCATTGCAAAGTTAAAAAACCCACAAATAAACAATGGCGTTAAAAACAGCATTTTATATAATACAAATGCTTTTATTCAAGTGTAATACATACCTTTTATCTGCTACCCATGGAATATCTGAAACCTTGGCATTTTCACCCTGAAATCATTATCATGTGAAAGTATATGGCAGTGCCTAGGACTTATATAATAAATAGCAAATGATAATATACAGAAATAACCTCAAATAATATTCTATAAAAGGAATGGATATTCAATAAAAAGAACAACTACCATTATTTATAAAACTAGAATTATATAACCATCAAAACCAGATTACCTGTTTGTTCTGTTCCAATAATGGGTACTTAGTTTGGTATGCTGCTAAAATTGTATTCAATCTCTGAACTGGAAATTTGAAATGAAATTTAGATGAATATAACTATTTTGATATTACCAAACTAAGATATTTGCATATTACTTATTTCTACTGTTCATGAAATAATAGAATTCAAATAGTAAAATGGATTCTCTGTATGTGTGCCTTAATACTTTTTACAATTATATATATAATAATAAATCTTTATTTCAGAATCTCAGTCCATAGCAATACAATACAAGTAACTAATTATCACAGTAAAAAAAGAGAGATTATGTACAACATCAGGCAGAGGTCATTTTACATAACATCACATTAAAAACAAACAAGTTATCAGTGGGGCATAAACATAATTAAAACAGAGGATATACTGATCATAGAATATATATATATTAATATATATATATATATATATATAGAATTAAAGCATACCATTTGAAAGTCTCATAATGACTATGCCTATATTTTTACATGTTATGAATAAATAAATAAATTTTTACAGTGCAATTTAACTACATTTTACTTAAAAGAATTACTAGAGAAAGAAAGGCCATACAGGTTTATGTTATGAGATATTCATTTAATTAGGACCAGACTAGTACTAAACTCATAGTTTAGATTCACAGCATTTCAACTATTAATACCAAGACAAAAACACATATAAGAAAATCTGCATTTAATAATATTAAATGTGACTATTTTTGTATATGATAATGATTTTCTATCGTTTCATGATCTATGACATGAAACAGGGATATCACATGAAAGTGTAAGCACTTATTTCCAGTGTGGTCCCTTTTATTTAGTGGTTGTTCATGTCTCCCTTCCACCTCCACCACACACAGGGGAGCAGTACGGAAAGATGGAGCCGAAATACCCCGAGGGTGGTCACTGCCAGAGTGTATTATGTCCTCCGGGTGTCTTTAACGTACCTTTTTAAAATCAATTCAATGGAGACAGCAGACCATTTAACGTGGTCAGCCACCCATGATGTTGTGAACTGAGAAATTAATCCCTGGAAAGGTTTCGACCTCTTAATGGTATCAAACCTGTCACCCTTGGCATGAGGTGCCTAACCGCTAGACCACCAGAGCTCACTATGGTTGTTGTGACCATGGTATATGTTATAAATATTTTGATAATTATCATCTAAAAGCAGTTATAAGTAACACTTTGTTTGACATTTTCCACTACATGACAATGTTCTCCCTGAAACCCCCCCCCCAAAAAAAAACATGGCATACACCTGTGCTATGCTTCAGTTTCAAGTCCAATACCCTTTTCCCAATGTGCTTTTTAGCCATAGATCAGTGATTATCACATGTTCTTGCTATAGGACTGCCTAAACTTAAACAATCACCACCCACCAGGAGCATAAAGATTTGATGCACAAATTTAATCATTATAAATAATTTATACACTTTAATAGGACATAAACTATCTTTATCTGACATTAGTTAATTGTGCTCATGTGAAATTTAAAATCCCCGAAGATAACAGAACTATCAACTGCTGTCATATACAAGATTAATGTAAATAATTTATAATGCATCATATTAAATATGTGTATATGGGTAGGCTATACACACCTTGGGGAGCTGATAACAGTGCCACATGGTACAATGTAGTTGTACAGTGTGACTTATACTACACAGTAGGACAAAATGACAACAAGGCAAGTTTCATCATAAATCATAATTATTAAATTAATGGAGAAAAAAAAGAGATTATAAGCGAGACTCTCCGCAACAATGTACATGGAATCAATGCTATAAAAACCATTAATTTTAAGAAAGAAATTATTAAAAAGGGACACAGACATGTCAGGATGGTTTAGAGTAATTGACTTTAAAAGAAAATCACATTACAATAGAACCTCACACTATAATTCAATAGAATTAAAGACACTGTAGGATTACAAAAGAAATATTTTTTAAATATTAACATTATTTACCCATGCAATTTTTCCTTTTATCATTTTTTTGAGTATTACTATAATTTAATTAACATTATTTATTCTCGGTAAGGTCCTAATTTAATCTCATAGCAGAATACTTGCCCCAAGGTGAAAATTTGTTACAGTGTTCGTAGGTTTAAGCAATTTCCTGGATTAAGCTTCGATTGGACTAAATTTTGAATTTGGGCTAAACCAATTTCAGGCATAGCAATAATTGATCACTAAATGGTTGAAATAAAGAAATATGTGATATATTCTTTTACTATCAGCATAAATCACATAAATAATAACGTGTTCCAATAACTGCTAACATGGTTAGTCCCATCTAATATATATGAAGCAAACGAAAAAGCTTCACCAGGTCTAGTACCTTAGTTATAATGACTAAATTCAATAATAACTCTATTAACACCAGCATAATATTCTGATCTTTAATTCAGGTTTTGTGGAAACATTTTGAGATATAATTAGATTCTTATCCAGACTACAGTTTTCCCCTGCTTACATTAACTTTGGTTGTGCTAAAGCCACATTTTGAATTAACCAAGTGCATTTTATTTCATAGGAAAGCAAGATTTTAGCAGATATTCTGAACTCCTACAACAAGGTGGATCAAGCAGTCATAGACACTTTACACATCTAAATCAACATCACCCAGATAGAAGTGTAATATGATTTCCGGTCATCCTATTGCCAATTAGTTCAGATGAATTAGCCCCCATCTCCTAGACTAGTGGAAAACAATTACTAAATAAGATTAACTAATTACAGAACAGGCTAAATGGACCAATACAACAACAAAACAACCTGACTACCCTAGTGTGATCATATCCAATTGTTACTGCCAATAATAGAATATTTGAAATATTAGAGTATGTTGTATGGTGGATTCACTTTTTTATAATAACATAACAAAAACTTAAGCCATTCTAACTTACCACTTTTATATGAGTTAAATATACCTAAATTTGTGGATCAATACAATACTTCCTGATAAAATTAGACAGTCCAATAGACAATATTCACAAGTAGTGCAACATCTGGTGGCATTTGGTAACACTACAGTTGTGGGCAGCGATCTCAAGCCACTTGTGCAGAATGACTGCCGTAAGACGTCTATACAGGAGGTAAACACACACACACACAATTAAATTGATGCAATTTAAGTGTAGACACATTGATACTAGCCTGCAACATGCTACTTTCTGTGCATGTGCTGTGAATATTGTCTGTAGAGCAGGGGTTACAACAGCACTCCAATTCTCCAGATTGTGGGTTTGAACCTGGCTCATACCACTATTTGTTGGATGTGTTTCCCTACTGAGTTGCCCTTTGGGCACATGAACCAGTGGTGACCAGTTCCAAGACCAAACAATTGAAATCAACTCAACTCCTGATAAAAGCCAACTGAACCCAGGTTAAAATAGTAAAAACCTGCTTTAATCCACTGGGCTTAATCAGTTTAAATCAGGCTCAAATTTCTGAAATTAAGACAGTAATTCACCAAGGTTTTCTAGCCGATGATAATATTTATAGAAAGTGTTCATGCATTATATTTGTTTATTTAGCATACAAATTAGCATAATTCACCCAATAAATCTATTCAAGAATGTGCACTGCATTATATACAAGCTATGTGGTGCCATGTTCAGTAACTACTGGCATACCTCCCTCTAGCTGATAACAATCAGAACAAAGCACAAAAACACATAAAAACAGATAAATTATCATCCCTTTCCTGCCCAGTGAGCACATCATTTGAATGACTACAGCAACTGAAATATAAGCAATGACTCAACACCTCTATCTTGTTATTTATTATCAATCATGGTTAGTTTTTTTGCAACTTTGATAGTGAAGAGAAAACTGTCACAGCTAGCCCATGTTTCAAGTTGTTATTGCTGTTTACATGGATGAGACTAAACCATTTCAATGTCACCATTAAGAAGCACATGAAGAGATGTAACATTTATCTAAGTGTTTATCTGACACTTTCCAGCAAACATATATTTATGCCATGCCTTAAAAATGTTCTTCAGCAACAGGATATCTAAGTGTGGTGAGACCAGACGGTTTTTATATTTAACCTAAGTTTAGTGGCACAAATCTTTCTGGAATGTTACCAAACTTTGGGCAATTAATGGAAATGAAGATTTGTGCCACCAAATTACAAAGGCACCACTTGCATTCGACAAATGGAGGTTCATTTGCTGTATTTTTGGAAAATATTCATAACATGTTGTCTTGCACAACAGCTGTTGGTGTTGTGAACCAATATTAATCTATATAATTAAACTAAACCTCGAACTAACTCATTCACCACATAATTTTCAGTGTGAAACACTCACAAAAATAATTTGATTTTAATCAGTTTATACTGAGTTTTAAAATCTTCAAACCATGTAAAATATGAACAGCTGAGTCATAGATATATAGTCACTAGGACACACAAACAACGTGGAACTTACTCAGATGATCCATGTATTTCATGCAAACAATAATTAGTCAAAAAGTAGCAAAACATCAGGGAAAGTGTCCTTTTGTGATCTGAATTAAAAAATAACATGCAGTCCAAAATAAAATATCTCATGTTTAAAACCATTCTAACTAAGCAGGTAGGTAGTAACACATGTGGATTATATACACCCTGATAAGAGATGTTTTATATGAAGAATACATCAGTAATTACTCAGACATAAACTTTATAATATTGCTAAATTTTTGTGATTTATTTTAAGCCAACAACATAAAGCTGTTATCTCATATTATAAAGTAACACATATAACAGGCTGAACCCAAACTTGCTCTGAGGCACTGCGCAGTGGGTATGCTTAATGCTTGCAAACCTGACTTAGTCAACCCCGGAAAAATGCTGGAGAAGGTGTTTATGTAACATAGATCAAGCACTGACTGCTGGATGTTGTAATAAGTGACTATATCTCCAGCATTAATATTTAACAAAGTGGAAATATAATTAGACACAAGAATATCCATATATTTGGACATTGTTTCACACATTAAATCACTCTATTTACTGTGTAACTGAATTATTAACTGGACAATTACTGTTGATATTCATGACACCTTCACTGTTCAGAAATATCAAAGTTTATACGCATGCACTGTTCTTTCATGATTGCTGAAGTGGGAGTAGTTTACAAAATTAACACTGTGAAACAAAATTATATACAGGCATGAGACGATTACAGGACTAAGGTAATCGGTTATGATTACTTCAGAATACATTGATTATGACTACATTAATAACTAAGGTAATCGATTATAATTGTGATCACATTTTAAGTAATCATGAATACAATCAAGAATACAATGTACTTCACATAAACGTAAATGTGATATTTCATCTATTTTCACTCAGCTACATATATAATACTGATATAATAAATAAATAAAAACACCAGACATTTATAGAAGTATATTTTATTGATCTGGTGATGTGATATGTATAAAAACATGAAAATGAATGCAATCGCAGCACACAACTAGATGATTTAACCAATTAACTGATTAAACCACTGCCCAGAGAAATACAATGGCTGCCTTTACAACAAGATCACAGCTGGACAGACTTATGATATGGCCAGAATTTGTTTTCTTTAATTCAGTTGCCCCAGGGCAAGTAGATTGGAAATGCACTTGCCTAACAAATGTTTTCACTTGCCCAACAAATTTTCACCTGATCCAAAATTATCATTTATTTATAATCTGCTATATTTCACATGTATTTGCAATAAAAATCAACAAACAGAAAATTGTTTAATAAATAATGCTTATTCAGTGAAGCCTAATGAAACTGCTACCCGTAGCCATTTTTATTCTCAGTACATAAATCAAATTCCAAATTACCAAGAACGCGTAGCCAGTTAACTGCAATGAATACAGCTTTTAATCAGCGACACCATTTAAATAGGCAGTGTGTTGTCTTAAGCCGAGATTCCATATATGTGGTAGAGGTATGCATTATGCAAATCCCACAAAAAATGGAAAACATGTAAATGTACAAGCATGATTTCATATGCACCCCTGCATAGATGATTTCCGAATAGGACAAAATGGTGCGAATGCAAATCGGACAATTGAATCTAAATTTTTTTGACCGGGGTGGTAACATTCGGGATCCAACTGTCCGATTCGAGTGTCCAGGCAGACTTTCCCAAGAAAAATAGGTCACAAGTGAGAGGGGTGTCCGAAACAAATGGATACCACAATGTCACATACGCTACCACAATGGCGTACACATGGAATCTCGGTTCCAAACGGTGATACACGAATCAAACAAAAGATGGAAAACATGTAAACATACGAGAGTGATTCTATAGATCTGTGTGCGACTGCATTTGCAACAAAATGGATGGTTGAATCCAGAATTTTATGATCTATAGACTAATTTCAGTGAGTTGCTTTTTCTTCTTTTGTATAAATCGCCTCTCCCATTTCTATTTGTCCTAAATTTCTGGCCTACAATAACAAAACTACATTTTCTTTTTATCATAGAAGGACTATTTGCTAATTACCTCTAATATTAGGGATATAGATCTATCTAGATAGTAGATCAACTCAGTCAGTTGACAATTCAATTGCTTATTATTTTTTGTGATTATAATCACCAGTGAAATTCGTGGATCTTCTACAAAAGTTCTGCACTATTTAGTATACGAGTTATGAGTATACTTAAATAACATGGTTATGAATGGTATATGTGTTGTTATGAACCAGCATGGTACAAACTGTTATGGGGACGAAACGTCTAAATGGTTTTAGATTCTAGTAAGTAATAGGAAACCCAAGGGCCAAGGCCAAGCCAAGGCAAGATACAGCTTGTTATCTAAAAATCATGTACGCATTCCAGTGATATGAGCATTAATGATAAGATAATATTTAAACAAGACAATGATAACCTTGGTCACGAAGAAAGATGATCTCATCACCGTCCATGGTTTCTTTTCTAGTAGAGTAACGAACTAAAATTACATCTTTACGAAAAGATAAAAGACGAAACAAAATAGTTCTTCACAACCGAACCGCCGAATGTACACAAAGCAGTCCCGCATATAATACAAAAAGTCGACTTTTGTAGATATGTAGAATTGTTTTTAATGACAGTTAATTTCGGAAGAATTATTCTTTAGAATAATAATTAAAATATTCATTAAAATAATCTATATTGATCATTAAAATTAGTGCGAGCCTATTTTTATGACTTGATTGCTCACAAATCTCATGACACGACGTTACAAAAATTGATGTACTTTCAGCTTTTCCTTTTTGGTTGTGAAATTAATTTTAAATTGTTGTTGTTCTACAATAGAATGGAAATAACATGGAAATATAGTCTTTTAATTCGAATAATAAAAATAAATGTTTGCCTAGTTTTATCTTCACAAATAATCCATTCATGGGATCATATGATATGCGTTATTTCTGGTTACTAACCACGTCTTATGCGACAAATATATATATATATATATATATAAAACATTGTGCATGTAAACAATATGTGATTCTGATATCTCTAATTTTCTATTTATTGGGACAATGCATATTTGTTTGAGTCTGTTATAATATATGTGTTGAATAATATTTATTTAAAATATTATATCGCGTGTGTCAGAGAAACTGTTATGCTTCTGCACTGCATTTGTCAAATATTATGACAGTACATGTTTATTTTTTATAAATAATATACCATTTCTTTAATATGATATTTTTGTATATATTTCTAGAGAAAGTAAAGGAAAAACAAAAAATCAGTTATAAAAAGAAAAAAAAGGGGAAACATTTTCAGTGTTTTGATTACATCATATTGACACACACACACACACACACACACACACACACACACACACACACACAACACACGCGCGCGCGCCACACACACACACACACAGAAACAAAACAACAACAAACTAACTAAACTCACAACCCAAACCTCAAACAAAATCGATTGTTAAAAGATTTATTTGGGTTGAATTCAGTTTTCATTATCAATATGCATTATCAACAAAATACTGATGAAGTAAGTATTTTGTAAACTGCAGTATCATTGTACCCATAGATGTCTTATTACTGATGTTGTAGAACCTTTAATAAAAGTTTTAATAAAAATATACATAAAGGCTGTTTGAATAGATAGACAATAATAATTGTTTAATAGAAGAAAAAATAGATATTGATAATACTACAAATTATAGTTTTTTTTAAATGCTGTTTACATATGCTATATGATTATATGACATACGCATTAAATAAATATTTAACAAGACACACTATTGTGTTACTGATACTAAACCCTTATGTAAGGATAATAAAACAACTTTTAATGGAGGGTTATGTTGCTAGGTACAGAACAACAACAACTCCTATTCACACACACACACACACACACACACACACACACACACACACACACACACACACACACACACACACACACACACACACACACACACACACACACACACACCTTAATTACTACAACATATTTCTAAATTATATTTAAAAAATCTCAATATAATCTTTTTCATACTGAATGGTATTACATACATCTATCTTTTAAATGTATTTTCAACTCTAAGCATGATACATGACTCACAGAAGTAGTGTACACAATTATCTGATCCTGTGTATATTATACCCGTAATGTATAATGTTTATGTTTTTTTCCTTACAATACACACCAATATATAAGTCAAGTTACTAACATCAAATAATACTAACTATGAGAAATATAAATATTTCACATTTAGAAATAAAACAGTTAAAACGTTCCACTGCTGTTAATATAACCACCAATTAACACCATTGCAAGATTACAAGGTGTTCAAAATGCAGAATATAGTACGCAGTTAATTACATAAACATGTTTAGTTGCTATTTTCTATTTAAATAGCACGTCTAATTGTTCTGTTTTTACTATTTCTTCTGTTTTTGTTTGTTGTTCTGTTCCTATCAGCTGTTCTACTGTTACTGGATGACAGTATTTCGTATTCGGTCTCTGATTGGCTAGATTTATCCGACGTTGCTTCGCCTCTGCCCTCTTCTTGTCAACAATAAAGATAATGAGAAGTGCAACGAGAAAGAAGCAAATGATTCCCGATCCGATTACCCAGAGGATGTAGTTGATGGTAGTGAATTTTGGATCTGAAAAAACTGAAAAACCAATATTTTCATTATTGTGCCTCGATGGACAGGTTGCAAAACTTATAGCATCTATCATATAGGTATTTAAAAAAATCCTTCCAAAAAGAAAACTATCACATACATAATTTAAAGCTAAAGATCTTCATGACGTCTCCATTAAATAATATTTTCTATATCACTGGATCAACATAAACATTCATCTTCGCGCTCAACTACGTCATATTTCATCTTAATTATCGTGGGAGTGACATCTCGGCCAGGTGTCCCAGGTATATACGGATATAGCACATTATTATCCTATAGAATGAATAGTTTAAGATTGACAGACTTCTATATACAGAAATTAAATCCGACTATAAACTATAATTCTTGGCAAGAGTAATAAGTAAATAATAATAATAGTAATATTGAAATAAATAAGTTTGCAAGCTAAACAAATCTTAGAACTATCCGTCCAGAGACGTGACTAATGAATTATCTGTAAAAAATTGCAAATAAAACAAACATGATTAATATTCGAAATGCATACACAGTTTAATAGCACAAACAGCATAATTAGTGATTTCTAGTTTGTATAACGCAATAGCGCTAGTTTTCAAAATAATAAGAATAAGTCGATAATCTATATATATTTTTAAACCTCCAGAGCTTTAAGCTTTTGAAGCAAGTTTATGAGTAAGCGGATTGTATAATTTCGGTTCTGATCACAGTTTTGTACTTCTAACCGAGAGGCAACCTGCCAGGAAATATACCACATACACACAGATACGAGTCAGATTCGAATCAACAACCTACCGAATTGCAGCTCTCTGAAAACATTTGTGAAATAAAAATGACGTATCGCAATAAACAAAAAACCTTTAAAGCTTCGTGATTTAAATTTGCCATCCCTGTTTAATGCCTGAAAAAGAAAATGAGGCCGATTCAGGATATACCGGAACTCCATCGCTTGTTTTTTCCCCCCAAGCTCACTCATACCATCACGCGCAATATGTACAGAATGACAGGTGAAAACAACACCCCACAGCCACCGAATAATAATTACGAGTAGTATGTTAGAAAATGTAAATCATTAATCACTTATTTATTATAAACAGTTTCCCGATCATGTTACCACCACCATCATCACCATCATCATCATCGTCGTCATAATAATAATAATAATAATAATAATAATAATAATAATAATAATAATAATAATCATCATCATCATCATCATCATCGTCATCATCATAATCATCATAATCATCATCATAGTCCTACTGAAACACACCTGTCTCCGATTGAATATTACACTCTTCCATGTCTGACCATTTCGATGTCAGCTAGAGTACAACACGTACACATTACACAATTTGTACATTTTTAAATCCCTCTCATAAGGGATGGCAACGCTTGTCATGTCCCAAACCGCCACCTTCGGGTAGGCTTATGGCAATAAATCGAGCCTATTGCGTTATGTGCCAACGCGATTACAGTCCTTTGTTGTAAATATATCAATATTATTATCAGATAGACCATAGTTTATTGTTATTCGTCGCTAACGCACTCCTATTGTTATCTATTCTATGTGTATGTAGCAGGTAGTTTTAATAATTGATCTGAAGGTAGTCACTGCTGATAACCCCCCCTCCCCAGAGTACACATGAATAACCGATTGATCAGATACATCAACCTTGCTATATATATATATATTTTTTTTATATATATATATATATATATATATATATATATATATATATATATATATATAGATTCCAAGAATTCACTTCCCATAATCATCAGAATGCGAAAAACGTTCATTAGCTGTTTTATATATTACTTTCCTTAAATAATACAAATCGACACGGTTTCTTCTTCCTCTTCAATAACCCGTAGATAGCAATCAATTTTAATAAAATATATTCAACAGTAATGATGTCTACCCGAGCATGATTGTTATATGTAAGCCACACCGAAGTCTTAATTGGAGCGTGACTGAATCTGAAATGACCCGATTAAAGCATTTTTTTATTGGTTGATGAAACAATCCACCGAGAAAGGTAGTACTGAGATTTTATTTCACATCATGATCACGTATTTTCAACGCGATGCACTACCAAATGTACCTGAAAGGAGAGGACATATTTAATACGTTTACTATGTATTGAGCTTAATTTAGCATCTACAACGTCGGATGTCTTAAGAGAAAACGGGCGCCGACGATTTGAATATATTTGTCATAATGTATATGGAGAGCATTGCCACGGCCTAACTGTAGCGCGATTAGCCACATATATATAGCACCTGGATTCAAACCCCGGCCGGGCTATATCAGAAGGGTGTTTCATCTTTCACTTCTCCTCATTACCTTTGGAGGTCGCCCCGGCGCATTTAGCCTACCTTGTGCACAAAAGTGGCCACAAAAGAGAAACATCTACATTTAGATTTCATAATGTACGTGGTTCATAGAGAAAAAAGGGTTGTTTACTCCTCAAGGTCGAATGATGAACGAAAGCGCATGAAAGCAGAAAAGTATACCTAGTAGCTTTTATTCTCATACATATACCAGATGATGAAGTCTTTTTATGCCAATTTGGTGACTGTTTTATTTCTGTTTTGAGTATTTACCTTTCACATACTATTTATATAGCATTAATAACAGATGGTTGTTGGTATCCAATGGTCAACCGGTCTAGGAGTAATGCATATCACGTTACGCCCCTTTTTGACCAACTAGGAAATTAATTTCTTGGCTCACCACACCGTGGGTGGTATTGAATTGGAACTTAAAAACTTAAATTGGAGACAAAAGAGAAAAAACCCTCTGACAGTAAGCAATACGAGTTCTAACTTCAGCAATTCATTATATAGGGATCACATTATGAATAAGTGTTTACACACTTCTGGATATTTTCCTTTCCACGTTTCTTGACCTTATATAATGATTTAAAAAAATAATAGTCTGTATCTATTTTTAAATATACATCAATTGAAATTAGTTAAGGTAAACAACAAAATCATATAGATTATTAAATTGTGAATGGTATAATCGTTATTTTATCCTCTCGTTGATCAATACAGTACACACTTCGCTTCATTACCTTTGTAGGTCGCTCGGCCCATTTAGCCTATCATGCGCACGAAAGTCGCCATAAAACACCAATCACCAATTATCAATCATTAATTATCAATACCGTATACGTTATGTATTCCATTTTTTTGCAGTTATCCAATTAAGTCAATTTTATTGTTTTAAGTCAAAAGTGATAAATGGAAACTGGATGCTTATATAATTGCGCCAGTAACGTTACTTTTTTACTGGAGAAAGTTTGACAAGGGTCGATCAATTAGGGTAGGAAATACAGAGAGAAAAAAATAGAAACACTAAATAAATACGTTTTGAAAATAAGTAAAGACATACGAGTAGATGATTTTCATTAATATATCAGCTTTTCACATTACGGACATTTGTCAGTGGGAAATTGTAAGTTATAACCAAGAGTTTGGTCGAAGGATGTAAACGAGATCTGAGAGAAACGTAGTGGAGTTTTTAAATTTTAACAACAAAAACGTTAACATACAGAAAACTCAAACAACTATCCAGTCTTCTGCCCTCAAATGAAAATTAATGAAACGAAGTCTTCCCATCAAGACGTGATGTATGTTGTAGAAAATATCATTATACAATGTCTACGGCGAGAACATCACGTGCTAGCAAAGACGAAATTAAGTCATGCAGTGCGATATTTACTCTTAATTAAACTTCTTTATAAGCACCTGTGTTTCGTGGCTTTGTTCTTGAATTATGATTATGCAGGAAAATATGTCAGACCGATGGGCAAAGTTATAAGGACGACATTTCTTGGTTCTGTGATGTTTTATACTCGAAACTAAACGGTAGACCTGGGTGCGTTATGATGGACAGGTGCGGGAATTGTCAGTCTAATAGTAGCTCCTGACATCGATTACGATAGTATCATCATTCTATAATCGATTAGCAGTCATCGGTGAATGAGGATGTGATACTGAAGTAAAAAAAAACTTAGATGCAAATTTGGACTTATTTGTGTAATATAACAGGGTCTTTACAAACCACAGTAAAAGTGAAATTATTAGGCATAGTATATATATATATATATATATATATATATATATATATATATATATATATATATATATATATATATATATATATATAAAAGACGCAACAAAAGGGGAATTTGGTCCATAGACACCAGAATTGTTCTGATTATAGTACGAGGTAAAATCATTATATGACACACTAGTAAGAAGTAGACATCAAAGTTTTACATATATTTTTTGGTTTTTGGGTTATTTAGTGTAAATATGACAGTCGTTGAAGTGATTGATAACGTAATTCTCTACAAGATTTACTCCCCCTTTGATTATATTCCCGGCTTTTAGTTTTTTTAAAAATAAAATTGTTGTAGTAGGAGAAAAAAGAAAAATTAAAGTGACAAATATATATATATATATATATATATATATATATATATATATATATATATATATTATAAAAAATTTTAAAACATATAAAGAGGACGGACGGACATATAAACAGACAAAAAAAAAACAAAAAAACCACACCAAAACCCCCCACACACACACACACACACACACACACACACACACACACACACACACACACACTCACACACACACACACACAACCACACACACACACATACATACACACCCCAAACCCACGGCAGTAGGTGATTGTTTTTGTTTTTGCTGGGCTTAGGGCTGGTGGGCAAATTTTTCTCGCAAGAAAATCGCCACTCTGGGTTTATCCCCCGAAAAACGTCCAGAGTTTGAATTCACGGTTCGAGATTCCGGTTTTTTTTTACACAGCTAAAAAACATTTCCCGTTAAGTTGAGGGTTTGTTTTCTTTTTAAAAATTTTTAATATTTTATAAAAAGGGTTAGTGACATAGGTCATAGAATTTTTGGGATTTGTATGTTATGAGGTATTTGACCCTCCAAAATATCACGGTATCATGTGCGGAAGATGTTCTTTTTTCTTGGGAACGAGTTTCCGGCCCTTTTCAAAAGTGATCTAATTATATTCCTGATATTTGCGTTTTGGGAGGAGCCGTTTAGATTTTCCTGGTTTCCAGTTTTAAATGATTCAGACAAGACGCTTTAAAGCATTTAAGAAATCCTGACTCAGAATAAAAACTACCACCGAGCGGTGGCATTACACAGTTCGCGCGGGGGGGGTTTTAATAAAATTAAAACCCCTTTGGTTGGGGTAGAATTATTTTTCCAGGTCCGTTATGTCCAGTTTGAAAAAAGATCGATTGCTATAATTTTTTTCTAAATAACATATAAGAAAAAAGTAGCAAAAGTAGGGGGGTATGGTTATTACTTTGCTTCAGCGCAGATGTCAGCTTTTAATAATTTAAAATAAAATTTTAATTTCAGACCCCGGGAAAAAAACGATCTTTTAAGACAAAAAGGGGATATTTTAATAGTATTTTTAAAAAGTACAAATTAAAAAAATTTAAAAAGGCTGTTGATAATTAATCTAAACATTCTCACTACTGCCGTGATCTGACTTGGGTGTTCTACTCCCAAACTCCACGGCTGTAGGTGATTCGCTTTTTGTTTTTTGGGGGGATAACCAATTTCACAAGAAAGTCGCCACTCTGGATTCACCCCAAGAAACGTCAGGTTTCGAATTACGTTTGAGACTCTTGGGCCTTCCCCATTATAAAAGAAAACACACACACCCACCCCCACGCAGCACGGCCGCAACCCCCGAAGATGGGGGTTAACCCTTTTTTTAAAAAAAATCAGGGTTTAATATTCTTTATAATAAAGCATCCCATTACCAGAACCCTTGTATGGTTGTATATATCTAACTCTATGGTATCAAAATATTCTTCCGGTGAACGTCGAAATAGATGGACAAAAATAACACACTTTATGGTAATCAGTGTCAGAGTCTCTCTCTCTCTCTCTCTCTCTCTCTCTCTCTCTCTCTCTCTCTCTCCCTTCCTCCCTCCCTCTCCCTCCCTCCCCCTCTCTCTCTCTTTCTCCCTCCCTCCCCCCCTCTCCACTCCCTCCCTCCATCTCTCTCTCTCTCTCTCTCTCCCCCCCTTCCCTTCCCCCCCTCTCTCTCTTTCTCCCTCCCTCCCCCTCTCTCCACTCCCTCCCTCCATCTCTCTCTCCCCCCTCTCTCCCTCCCTCCCCCTCTCTCTCTCCCCCTTTCCCTCCCTCTCTCTCCCTCCCTCCCTCCATCTCTCCCTCTCTCTCTATCTCTCTCACACCCCACTCTCTCCTTCTCACACCCGTCTCTCAGCCGAAATTCCAATGAGACATCATAAAATACGACAGAAGTCAAGAAGGTGAAGAACGCCTCACCGATAGATAATAACATTTCTAACATCCATATAAAGATAGGCTAACTCGGACAAAAGTGCACTCATTCGGTGAACAAAGTAAATAATTCGATGTGACGAGGCACACTGATTGCTGTCATACCGCATCATAACAAAATATCTTGTTATTATATATATTATTAACAAGTCTGTCTGGCTCTTCCGTTTCAGCGAATTGCACGCCGGTCATTATCCGATTAACTAAGCTTATCGTGACGATGTCATTATGGTCTCGTACGGTGAGACATTTGTTTACTATTTAACGTATGCAGATCCCATATAAACGTTTTTACAGACCGCATCAGGCCACACACTCGTTATAAAACTGTATATTATTTGTAATTTCTAAGATCATCAACATACTATGTCCTTCTCCATAACATTTATCAATCGCATTGTGCCTCTGATGTTAGCATTATCAGTCGAACGAGCACGGAATCCTTCTTCGGGCAGCCACTCGAAGACAATATCGGAACTGTCAGATAAGTATCGGGGAGGATGGATTTCTTTTGACAAGAGCAATATCTTGCCAGCATATGGCGGGGAAGCTCTAAGCGATGGAAATACGCGATGCAACCAAATGATTGTTGCGTACCAAGAGTAAGCCCGAATTATAAATATATTTTAAGACACACGAGGTTTCGTTTCCTGTTTGTAGATGCTCGTATGCGTCCCAGTATACGTGGTCATCGGGAGGAACCTCCTTATGTGCGCATGTGGATGTTTACGCCTATTGTCGAAAAATAGACGTTGTGATATTCAAACGGATCAAATACCATCACGAAATCGGGTTGAACACGGCAACACACGCCGAAGTAAGCAATCGATGCGCTTATCCAAGGCCATTTATCTTTTGGACGAGCCTGAATATTTCGAAGATTTATTGCGCAAGGTCCCGAGTGATGTGCAGGTTTACACAAGACAATGGATCACCGTTAGGACTTGACGACGGTCTATATAAGGTCATTACCGTAAACTGCGTAGTTAAATAACAAATAGACAAAACGAATGAATAATAATCAAGAAGAAACCGACATAAAATACTCACTGCATTCTAAGTGCCTTTTGTTTACGTTGTTAATCATTTTACGGCCAGTACAGGCGCGGCTACCGCCAGATCTTTATAGTCTGGTGAGGACAAGGGCGTCTACGCTTTGTGCTCTAAACTCTTCGTCATAAGTCTGTAGATTTCGAAACCAATTTCCTCTCTTCTCCAAGTGTACATCGTTTTAAGCCGAAACACACGATTAAAATCGGCTTATCGTTTATAGTGATAATAATTACTCGACGCGTCAGCGCTGTTAATGATAATCGTACCCCCGAAGTGGAATAAACCAGCGGCGCGTAATGACCAGTTTCGGACGCCTACGCCGGGCGTGGTGTAAATCTTCCTTAGCCCACAAATCCCGTTTAGAGATTTGCCAGGAGTTCACGCAGGACGGCGCGTGTGTAGTGCGAGCGTACGACGCAGTTACCGCAATATGATTAATAATGAAAAATTCAATTTTCTACAACCTTTTGATAATGGACGTTTGTTATCTCTCTCAGTGTGGATGAGATGTCCTCTAGGTTTCGGTGTGTGTGTGTGTGTGTGTGTGTGTGTGTGTGTGTGTGTCGAGTCACGGTATTATCGCCCGCCGGCTAGGCTCGCTGTTGGTTTATCCCTGTTGCCGAATTACCTGCAGTCTTCGGTGATGGGCTAACACGGACCTTATGGTTGGGATATCCTCGAGGACTCTTCACCCGTTTGACTGTTTCTGATGTCTAAATGGAGTGCCAAAGAAACCTCTGCTTACCGGGAGTCAGTTATATGGACATGTATCTATAGTGAATAAATAAGACGGTGAATATATATATATATATATATATATATCCGCAAATGAACGACTGAACGATCGAATAAATAGATAAATAAATTAAGCATTCATTCGTTCATACTTTTGATTATTCAGCCAATCAAGTAAATATATAAGCAAACAGTAATATATTACAGTCAGTAATTGTTAAAGATTTAAACGATCCGGGAAAATGTTCTATCTGATGGACACAACTAGACAGAAAAACGGACGGACGGACGGACACTACAATACAGACAGACAGACAGACAGATACAACCAGACAGAAAGACGGACGGACGGACAGACAGACACAACCAGACAAAGCGACTCAACCAAACAGACAGAAAGACGGACAGACAGACGGACGGACGGACGGATAGTCAATGATATAGCAGACAGACAGAAAGACAGACAGACGGAAAGACAGAAATGGTGATAGAGGGACAGATGGGCAGACGGATGGATAGATAAAGCTGGAATGAATACACACGCACGCACGCACGCACGCACGCACGCACGCACGCACGCACGCACGCACGCGCACGCACGCACGCACGCACGCACGCACGCAGCACACGCACGCAGCACACACACACACGCACGCACGCAGATAGAGAGAGAGAGAGAGCCGTATATTAGCCAGACCGATACATCTTTGTGCTTCATTGATGATGGACGCCCAAACAAGGCCCAAGTCAGTAGCCATCTCCAGTAAACTACGCGCCAATGTTGGTATTAAGGCTGACTTTATCTGCACAATGAAGGCTCGGCAAGCTTCCCCAAAGGCATTCAATAATCCAGCCGTGCGTACTATCTAAGTACGAGGCCAAGGACAATATATTCGGAACAGTACAAGGGGCCATCGCTTCGAATTGGCTCATTGCTGCGGTAACACAGATTAATATCGAGACAAAGCAGCTGATGTTTAGGACATATCCTTGTTGGACATGGCACGTTAACAGTATATAGTTTAATAGACTTGAGAAGTACGAGGATGATAGACAAGGTCAAGTACAAACAGCTGAGGATGTCTTCTAGGAATATTGAAAAAGAAAGGAGAAAATGTGTAAGCGAACGAGCGAGTGAGGGGAGGGTGTGTGTGTGTGTGTATGAGTGTTTACTTTAGCCTTGGCAGTCGTCACACCTGAGACATATCCACGAGGGGCCATTTCATGGGCAAACTGAACTGTCAAATGAAACATCCCACAGAGACTTCTTAACACTGGAATTCGAAATTCGACCCGGGGATCCGTAGCGCAGTTCACTACTATAGTTGCGCTATAGAAATGCCCGATAAGACACGTACCAATAATGCCCCTGTCTTATTTCAAAAGGGAGAGTGTTATTAAATACAGTCTTCTTCAGTACAAAAACAATTCCGACATCGTTCCGCAGTCAGTGAGTGATAAAATATAATTTTCCATGCGGTATATCTGGATCACGTGATATGTAGCATTAAAGAGTTCGATAATGCCGGTTATTAATTGTTATCGGAATATTAAAAATGATCCGATCATAAACTTAGCTGTAGTCATGTGATGGTATTACATTTAATCTCGTCGGGGATTTAGGCAAGATCTTATCAGGATATTGGGATCCAGTTGCGAGTGGGAGTTATCTATTGAATGAGATAAATTACTATCAAGCCAGATGTATACCATTCTGCCAGTTTACAGGCTGTTGGTCTTAACCAGTGCCTATCTGTTTGTCTTACCTAGTGGCCATCTTCTGGTCTTAATCAGTGGTGATCTGTTGGTCTTAACCAGTGGCCATCTGTTGGTCTTAACCTGTAGCCACCCGTTGTCCGTAACAAGTGGCCATCTGTTGGCATTAACCAGTGGCCATTTGTTGGTCTTAACCAGTAGCTATCTATTGGTCTTACCTAGTGGCCATCTTCTGGTCTTAATCAGTGGTCATCTGTTGGGCTTAACCAGTGACCATCTGTTGTCCGTAACAAGTGACCATATGTTGGCCTTAACCAGTGGCTATCTGTTGGTCTTAACCAGTGGCCATTTGTTGGTCTTAACCAATGGTCATTTATTGGTCTTAACCAGTGGCCATCCGTTGTCCGTAACAAGTGACCATCTGTTGGCCTTAACCAGTGGCCATCTGTTGGTCTTAACCAGTGGCCATTTGTTGGTCTTAACCAGTAGCCATCCGTTGTCCGTAACAAGTGGCCATCTGTTGGTATTAACCAGTGGTTATTTGTTGGTCTTAATCAGTGGCTATCTATTTGTCTTACCTAGTGGCCATCTTCTAGTCTTAATCAGTGGCCATCTGTTGGTCTTAACCAGTGGCCATCCGTTGCACCTTAAACAAACCTTCGTAAGATTTGTAAACGAAATTATTTCGGGAATCCCGTAGAACACTTCAAGCGTATCGAATGTGATACACATTAGCTAAAATCAGTCAACGGCTGTTTGATCCGGATGACGCGTATATTACCGAGGAAAGACGAATATTTGAAGAATATGTGAATATGAAAATAATACTCATGTTGTAAATGGTACTTTTGGAAAATAGTACCACGATCCATCCAACCTTGATTTCGTTAAAGTTGAGTCGAATCGAAACCTGGCGATCAACCATAGGGAAGCCTCAATTAAAAGTTGGCCAGTTTACTTGCGCTTCGATTGGCCGGAGTCGCTGAAACATGGCTCAGGGATTACAATAGTAGAACTCAATAATAACAAATACGTCAACATTGTTGTTGATGGTTATATATTCGATGACCTCTAACGGACATAACGTATTAATATTCATCGGATATATATATATCCTTTATCTCAATGGCTTCTCCGTGGCATTGAGCGAGGAAAATTAAAAAAAAAATGAAACGAGAATAATAAGAAGAATAAGAAGGGAAAAAGGCAACCTCGCCAGCAGTCGGGACTTTTTGTTGCACCCCGAGGAGCATTACATCAAAGAGAGCGTGTCACGCTATCTGTGGATCGTCCGGATCAACAGTCTCTCGAGTTATTATAGACCGTGTGCTGCATACTAAACTATATCGTTAGGAAGAACGATCGATGATCCGTACAGCACGATGTGTACTGCTAACGCCGAAGAGGGCCAGCAGTGGCAATGTTTCTGAATGATAGTTAACGTAACGCGGCGCACGGGGCCGGATCGGCGACTAGATTCCCGTTTGGCATTCCGTGTTTTACTACGACCAATGACGTCATTCGGTTGTTAAGCAACGCGTTAAAACTCTGCCGACAAATTAATGGTGATAAATGTGTGTGCGCGTACGCCGTTTGATTTAATTGCTTCTGGAAATACGTTTAGGGTTTGATGTCGTCATCGAGGTTTATTATTATAACGGTCAACGGCCAATTTATCGCTCATCACTAAAGGACCTCCGCTCAGTTGGCTGTCTATTGTTTTTCATCACGTGATGCTCGATGACGAGACCAAGCTATAAAAAAGAGGTTCAATATGACAACATTAATAATGCACGTGTTTGCTTTAGGCGGCGGTAAATAATCGAACAAAATCAGTTTAGTTTTCTAAATATAATTGAGCTCTCGATGAAAGTGTTACGTGGGCAGAATTCCTGAAGGCAAAAAAAGAAGCTTCCATTAAAAATAGAAGTATATTTTAACATCAGCGCTTCTCTGTATACTTGGTCAAATTAAATCAAACATCGCGACCATGGGGCACCTCCGTGCTCTAACGGTAATGTGTTGGATCACAGATCACTACCACCCGTGTTCGAATCTCGGCGTGGGCATATCTGAAGGGTGTTTCATCTTTGACTTCGCTTCATTATCTTTGGACGTCGCTCGGCCCATTTAGCCTGCCATGTGCACAAAAGTGGCCGTAAAACACCAATCGGGATCATCAAACACAGAAAGAAAGAAAAATGGTATTTCACTGTTTATCTGAATACTCTCAGGTGTAATAAAATAATTTACATCTTCATGCATATTCTTAAATAAATCAAATCAGCGAATGAATCATCAAAACCACCTTCAAACAGACCCACGGGACGGCACGGACGGACGGACGGACGGACGCACGGACGCACTAAAAGGAAAACAACAATAAAAGCAACAACTACATATGATCCAATCCGCCCATTTTAATTAATTACCTTTAAGTATTACCTTGATCTATGGATTATTGTTTGTGACGAATGATGAAACTTACTCTAATAACCCCCCCCCCCTTCAACTATAATACATCGGCACGAATTATAACGTCTACTGGCTCTTCATCCGGATTGTTCTTCACAGGCAGAAGTGGAACGTGTCCAGAGATGTTCTGGTTGGGAGATTACTTCCGGACAGAGACAAATCGCCCATCTACAGCCCCCCCCCCTCTCTCTCAAATACAACCGTGACAGCGGATAGCCATTATCTACGGTAAGCTAAACATTAATATCTACGGAAGACGAGATTAGTCAAATAACCTGCTCCGACAGTAGCCATTTCAGGCAGATTAGATATAAGACAGATAGACCCGAATCCGACGTATCCAATTACAAGTCCGGCACTACTCTTAGCAGATCCCGTTAGTGACTCGTTCATGTTCACGTTATCACATTCGGTATTTTGACAAGTCCGGGGTCTTTGTTGGTGCCGATTTTCGTCGGTTATTGCGCGAGTATGGGTCGGCCTAACAAAACACGTCCAATACTTGCTAATTTGAATTGGTGCCATCTGCATTATTTCGCCGCAGTACGGTTATGGATGTATTGAATATTATCCATCAGAAATGGGAACAGCGATGTTGACGTGTTGATGGTCAAAAACTGCAATCATAACAAGGACATTGAACACTAACATTACGGTGCATATCATGAATGAGAGAGGCATATATTCGAGGTGAACATGTCTTAAATATGTCTCGACGTTACAGTTGATGTGCTACACTTGATTCCTTTGATGACACAACCAATCAAGTGCAAATTTGGATTCACGGCAACGAAACAGTTGATTTAGCGAATGTATTTTCAATATAAACATATGTTTATAAGGATAAACATACAGCCTAAATAACCCGAATGCAGTGTTCATAATTATAAAGTAACGTGCTAGAGGGATGTTTTACTATGGACACAAAAGACTGGTTCAAGTAGTAACAATGTGCACAGAAAAACACATATGCCGCACACTCCTCTTCCCGACCGACATGTCAACCCGGTTGCAAATTCATTATATCCGACCTTGTAGTAAGTCACTGGAGTATACCAAGTACTAGACGTTTGGTACAAAGTCATTATGGCCATAGCGCCACCCCCACGGGAAGGGGAACAGTCAACTGGATAAACTATAGACCTTCTCGGGGTAGTCAATTCACCGAGTGGCGGTTAACGATATATTGATCAAATTAAATTATTTCAGTTGCTACTAGAATCTTAGGACTGAAATGCTCTAGATTAATCCGGCTTGTTTTTATCAGTAAATAGCTGCCACAAATTCTATAGGTATAAAACAGGCCGGATAGAATTTTACGAATACCGATTTCTATTAATGAACCATTGATGGATGTTGAAGCCTATTTTTGGTGAACCACAATGGAATTAAATTAAAACTGTTTAATATCACATCGCTAAACCGCAGCCAATATTCTGGTATCAACCAAAATATTGTGCTTATCGCTGGCGCTAAACTCAGTGATATTACTCAACTTGTCGGTTAACACATGTTGCTTGGTCCTTTATAATTTGTGACTGAAAGGCGCAGAACGCTTGGTAAAATGGTAAACAGTTGGATGTGTGTTTATGCATGGTTGAAGAGCGGATTTGTGAACGCCTTGAGGTTTTGGGAATAGTTAACTGACTTTTCCGTGGCTGTGTGTGTGTGTGTGTGTGTGTATATATATATATATATATATATATATATATATATATATATATATATATATATATATATATATAACAGGTTACTAATCTATGATTTAGTAAAAAAGAATCCCATAATATAAGTATTTGTTGAATGTAAGCCCAGTAACGTTGGGCGCTATCAAAGATCAAAATAGACATGTAATTATTCCATCCCGCGGAATTTAATCATTCAAAACACCGGTTTCGGGAAAATAGAGATCTAGGTCAAAGTTCACATCCTGCCATGGATTCCTTACCTTTGGTCTCGTCATATGCAGCTGTCAGAATTAAGTGTAGCTATCAGTCTCTTAATTGCATTGATTTCTTCCCGGACAGAGATAAGAAGCGACATATTCAGGGTTTCTTAAGATGAAGCCGTTCGGTGGCGTCCTTTCCGAGCGAAACTGAATAATTGGATTAGCAACCGACAACACTACCCCGTGATCCGGCGTGTGACATTTACACATTAAGGTTATCTGGGATTCGGAGGTCTCCATTACATCCTCTGATGTCTGAAGTACGCCGGGAACACACCCATGGCAGGAATCCGGATTAACTACAGATTCTTTATCAAAATATTCGTTTATGTTCTGTAATGTCACACAATAACAAATATGTAAATATCAATCTGTCTAAACATGGTTACCACGCTCTAAATGTGCATAACACGTTTAACAAGTTGTAATTTGGATCTTGTATTTTTATGCACCTATTATTTCATGCGCACAGTTGTGTATAAGTACTTTGTACCACGGGCTTCAGGCCTCTTAGGTACACAATAAAGCTTATTATTATTATTATTATTATTATTATTAAGCCTTTTTCTATATTTTTTTTCAAGCGATACTTTATGGTAAACAGACGGGGATCTATTAATCGAATTCGATTTTTCTTACTTTATAACGATTATACCATGTTTATAGACGATGAAGTGTACTTTGTTGTTTCCACAAATTACGTCAATTCCCTCAGGTTACTCATATGGAATCAGTCCTGTCCAATTATCTTTTCTACGCCTCCTCGGTCTATTGTAGGTGACGTGAGCCTACCGTAGCCGTAGTCGTGATAACCAGATTAAGATGGCAGTCTGTTGTCTGTCTGTCTCTCTGCCTGTCTCTCTAACTATCTGTTCGTTTCTGTCTGTCTATTTTTGACCGTCTGTGTGTCTGTCTGTGTCTCGGTCAACCACACAATGGGGATACCCATCTCAGGTCTGTTTAAATGAGAACAACCGATGTTAATGAAGATTGTGATGACGCTGATGTTAATAATACTAACAATACTAATATTACTACTAATAATAACAACAATAATTATATATATATAACACAGTCGTTGGGGTCCACAACCAGTCGACCGTGTTATAGGTGGACCGCGAAGTGAGACAGGGACACTATCAGGGTGGGCGATTATGGGGAGTCCATGTCTTTACCTCGTTTCCACCATCCTTTAAGATTTCATATGATTGTTTATTTCCTAAATGTTCCCAGTAATTGTTTAATCATTTGTTGACTTAAATATAAATGTTACCTCAGTGTTTGTGTGGAAATTAAGATGTTTCTGCCTAATTCGGCAAAAGAGTAGCAGCCATCTTGGATTGGTGATATTCATCCGCCAGAAATAGTGCATGTTTTACAAATATATAAATTACAAACTGTGAAAACGCATTCAAATTGTTTAGAAATATTTTATCGGTCCGCTGACCGTGTTATATCCGACTTCGTGTTATAACGGACCGCGGTATATCGGAGGCCGACTATATATATATATATATATATATATATATATATGACTGAGGGGTTGAGTAAATTAGTTAATGAGTGAGTGAACCAGTGAATTAGTCAGTCAGTGAGTTAGTCAGTCAGTCAGATAATGATGATGATTGATGTTTTACGGCCACTTTTATGCACAAGGTAGGCTAAATGGGCCGAGCGACCTCCAAAGGTAATGAGGTGAAGTCAAGGACGAAACAACCTTCAGATATGCCCACGCCGAGATTTGAACACGGGTGGTAGTGATCTGTAGTCCAACACGCTACCGCTAGACCAAGGGGGCACCCCTAGTCAGTCAGTCAGTCAATCAAGTGTGCCGTAAATACATAAACATAAGGGGTATAATATGTGGAAAGACTTTATTGTAGTCAGTAAATATGGTCATGTGAATATAGCTAATATCAGATATTATATATAAATATTTTGTTATAAAATTTATTTGACAGCAAAATAGGAACAATTTAAAAAAAAATTTTATCGTGATTTAATGTCTATTGTTCGTAATTCTAATTATGAATTAATAACTCAGCGATACGCTGATAAATAATATAACTGATTGGACAAGGGTACTCTCTAAGTAATATAAAGATGACTGGTGTTATATAATATAGATATAATAAACAGTTATCCGTAGTCTATTTGCTAGCATATTATCGAACAAAGTAACCCATCTATCGTTTGTACAATCTCTAGCTATGTCGAGTTGGTAAACAAGAAAAATTTATATTCTCAGTGAGAATCAGCTGTCTCAGCTCTAAATGGAATGTCAACATTAAATGAGAAACTACAGAATGAAATTAACAAGAGTGTCACAAATAGGTAGGAGATTTAGTGGACAAAGGCACAGTTAGTAATATATATATATATATATATATATATATATATATATATATATATATATACATATATATATATATATTATATCATACCTGTTTTAGTGGGAAGTTTTTCTAAGTAATCTTCATATGTCCGAGATATGATCAGGATCGATAAAGCTTATGTAGAGGTTTGTTAAATAATGTATATGTAGTGTATAGTTATAATTATAATTAAAATGAAGAATGATAGATAATGTATAATTTATTAAAATGAAGCGCCATTTCTTTACAAGTTGATAACATCACACATAATGTCTGTACACAAGCTCAATAATCTAGTCATCAGTCGGATCATAAAAAATAACATTCTGTAAAGTAGATTCATTATCTATTTCTAAAAAAAGAAGTTACTTTTTATAATTGATATCTTATCATAAGAAAGTCATCTGCTTGTTTCATGCTTCAAACTGACTATATGAATTAACAAACGGACTCAAGCATACTATAGACTTGAAGCTTAAGGTATGTTCTACTCTGATGCATTCTGTAAGGCTAAGTAGTACTTGTGACATCAACAATGAGATGCATTTATACCCCAACAAGCGTCGGATGGTCAAATAACGCCATAAAACAATTCCTATTCAATGTTAAGTCATACTCCTAAAAGTATTAGCCAGTCCAGCTTCTAGTTAAATAATCCTGTTAAATTGTATACAATATTAAAATACGTGTTCCGCGAGGATTTAAACCTCGCTCCTGTAGAGGGCTAATTGGATCCTCATATAACTAAGGGTTTAGAATAATAATAAAAACCATCATAGTCCCAATTATAGTCCCAATTATAGTCCCAATTTATGTCATAGTCAACCCCTTTTAAGATTCTTTTGTCAGAGTTCTTTTTTGGGAACAAACAAACAAACAAACAAACAAACAAACAAACAAACAAACAAACAAACAAACAAACAAACAAACAAACAAACAAACAAACAAACAAACACACAAACAAATATAGAAACAAAACAACCATTCGTATTTAATTTATTACGTCATCGCTTTTACTGGTTTATCAAAGTGTGACGTATTCCATCGTCCTCTACGTATCGTGTTATTTTTACTCGTCCATATATATTACATGTATGTAATGGGTGTCCATGTACATCGTGTACACAAGTATATTGTTCTATATGTACGATATGCTTTAATTTGTATCTATAGTTATATCTGAAAGTATCATCCATTTTCATTAAATGCGTCCTCCTTTATGTGGGTTTATGTAAATAAAAAATAAATACAAATAGGTTATTAGGTATATGACGTAATAGATCATGATACAGATTTGTATCGTGTTAATTCCTCTTCAGTTGGTTGTAAATCCAACAGTCATAATGGATATAGAAATAGAATGCTACTAATGGGGCTGTGTTTTAACGGCAATTAGCCATATCATGATACGATTACGTTGGCAGTCACACGCAATACAATCTTTAAGCATTGGTTCACATCTAATAAATAATCAATTCGACATTTAGTAGGTAGATATGAGATATTTAACACCACCTGAATGGTGTTTGTTTTTGCTTTATGTTGGATGACCACTACGAAGCCCGAACACACACACACACGCACACACACGCACACACACGCACGCACGCACGCACGCACGCACGCACGCACGCACGCACGCACGCACGCACACACGCACGCACGCACACACACACACACACACACACAGATAGATAGATAGATAGATAGATAGATAGATAGATAGAGAGAGAGAGAGAGAGAGAGAGATTTTTGGGCCAGCAACGATTCCAGTACGTCAGGACGGTATCTAAATCCGGTTTGCCATCTAATCGTAGAATATACAAGTCCGTTTCGACCACATTGCATTCTGCAAACTGTTCTCCCTAACATCTTAACACCCTCATTCGACCAGCATTGTGGGATTAAGTGAAACGACCCTCATCTAAGAATAACAGAGTTTCCCATTGAGCGATATGCCAATTCTGAAGTCCAATCTGGCTGTACGATGACTCGCTGCCAAGATAATGCCTCTGGCTGATCTTCTAATCCCCCCCCCCCCCCCGGAGTCTGTTCCTGACTGTCTGGTCATTAACTCGGGTGTTAGTGACACGTCGAAGGTCATATTGCAGCTGTCTGACTTTGACGAACCGACCCTGGCCATAATACACCATTGACGGCTCCAGTATGATCTTCTTACGCACCTTGCGGTCTCCTGGTATCGTGTCCACAACCGTGCAGCCACACTTCTGGATACACCGAGTCTCCGGGGCTTATGTATTTGGGTGAATCCATCTTCCAGCGTTTGACCGCCCTCGTAACTCCCGGTGGACTCAAGAAGCGTCTAGCAACATTCACAATCACCAACACAACACAAACAGAACGAATGACGTTGGTATAAATAGTCTCACTTTACTTCTGTAGCCATTGAGTAAGAGCTTTGTCTAGAATTCGACTTCAGTGCTTTTTCTATGATATTAGCTATGATGTGGGCTCAGTGTGAGTCAACTCGTGCAGGACTGGCTTTTAACTGACAGTAACTCTGTGATAAACATATACAAAGATAGAGATTTTAACCAATTTTGATCAGATTATAGAAAATAATTTCTAAAAGCGCCTCGCCCCCTTAATTGTTTTAATAGCATAATATATGATATTTCGTTCACAATGTGCTATTACATCGTGTAATTTCCGGCTAAATGGCACGCCAACAATTTGGTTACATAACACTCAACAAGATATTTGAAGGGAACTAACTGCACACATGTTAAAATTGCACTTAAAATATACGTTATTCAAATCCTTAATTAGGCCTTAGCATAACTTCATTCGTTGTTGCTAATAACAAATTGTCGCACTGAACTACTCGATATCCAATCCTGTAAATTAAAAATCCGTGTTTGCACACTTCGTGCACAACAAAAGTATTTGTTACCAAGAACCCCACCAGCTGTGAATGTTAATATTTAATGAGTTATGATTTTTGCTGTAATTAAATCAACGTCTTTGTTACGATAGTTTAAAACAACCATAATAAAACACTTTAATTACTGGAACAATTATGATTCACAGTTAGGTAAAATTAGTATAAATGCTGCATTATGTAGCACATTTAAGCCATCAATTTCATGCTTTCAATGTGTTTAATATCTGTTAGATAGCGTCAACAGGAAACCTACTAAATGCTGTCGTCCGGAAGTGGCAGAGTCCAACAATCGGCACGATTCGTTAATCTGCACGCTCTCATCGGTAAAACAAGCGTGCGGATAAACCATAGGTGACTGTATAAAACGCTGAACCGTGGCTTCATTTTTCATATATCGTCTCTCGTTATACTTATTTATGTTCAACCACCGATGACTCACAGCCACCTACTGACACATATAACACGATGTTTCTGGTAAGATGACTCGACCTCATAAAAAGATTTATTTGCGCGACGCTGAAAAGAACCCCGTTATTTCCCCAAAGTGCCATCCTATTCCAAACGGCGTCATTCATAATGTTGATGGTTTTCCGGAAATCTGTTGATGCTATGTGAAAAGCCTCGTCCAATGTAAATCAAAACGGAGTGTAATTAATAGCTTCACGAGCGAGTGGTCTGCCTTTACATCATTCCGAAACCCGTGGTATGTCTGGCAACGTTAATTAGCTTAATGTTTGTGAAATGAAAATTTTTTTATTGTTACCGGTGAATTATTATTTATTCGACCTGTTTATGGATATTTTTTTTTCAGTAATGTTTTGTTTCGACTTGTCCGCCTTTAAATTGTGATTTCTATTAATAGCGCACGCGTCTTTACAGAATAACCGAATCAAATACATATCAGGCTGGATAAAACATTCTAAGTCAATAAAGGAAATTTTCAAGGCGTACTTTTTTAATTGTGCCTTCTTTGCTTATAATTAGATATTTAAATATGGTTCTCGTGGGTACGTATGCGATACGCGTTAGCCGGTTGTGGCGTAAGTCGTTATAGCTGGCTATGTTTTAATGGTCTTGGATACTACTTGATAAACGACCAAAATACTCAAATAAGAAAATGGAATAAAACATCTGTACAGATTTGAAGAAAAAAATCGATCTAATATCGGAACAATAGCGGTGAACTATTAATTTAACAGCATATTGACTGTCTAGGGTTAATTTTGTTGTGTGATGGATTCTTGCACGGTTTTAAGGCATTTTTACTGTTGACGTAGCATATCACTTTTTTTTTTGGGGGGGGGCCATTTAAGTTAGGACTATCTGTAGCCATTTTTTAACGTGTCCAACAGGTTGCGTTTTTATTCCAATCAGCCGACATGGGTCAGTAATAATTTGTTTGTGATAAACAAAAGGTATAATCGTATATGATAGAGGAGGAGGTATCTTCCTGGTCTGAATGTAATAATTTTAGTATATAAGGCATCGCGATGAATTCAGCTCCTTAAACCGTATCTAACTTCCCGCGGCATAATTTTTGATGCTCTAACACGATTATATCTGCCTTAATCATACATCAAAGACATAAGCCGATATATCGATCGCTAAGTGCATTACTCTGTTTGCGAAAAGTCCAGAGAGTGCCTAAGGAGTAATTCGGAGATCTTGGCTATATTTTATGTTTTATGGACGAGTCTGATACATAATAATTTAGCTATTCTTTGTATACACTTTTTCAATAGAAAATATTTATGAATATATAGATATACATGTAACTGTTATAGATATATGGCTATTATTTACGTTAGAATTTACATTACAGTATCATAACCATCGGATATGAACTCGCATTTTTACAGGATAATCTCTTCCACATTTTAAGGCTACCAGTTTGACTTAACAACGCATACATCGGATAAGCTTATACTCACACTCAACATAATCGAGCCACAATTCACGAAAGCCTAACAGTACTTACGCCAGAGGCCGACCCACTTCAAACACGAAAAATGGAACGACTGTCTACACATCTTTGTGAACAATATCAAATAAAACCTCGTTCGTGTCATAAACATATCAGAAGTGTACACAGTAGGAGTAGAGTCAACCGTATCGTGGTAAATGTTTTCCTTGTTCGGAAAAGGAGTAGATTATTTGGACCGGGGGTATACACATTTTGCCGGAAAGTTGATTTGAAACTAATCAGCTGAATTAGGATATACTGGATCTGTGGAGATAGCTCTCCATTGACTTTCGACCTCATTCCTCTTGAAGTCGCCACGTGGTTCCCAAAGGTGTTACGGTGGCTGGATGTCACAGGAGAAGGTTCTTGCCGCCTATCGAAGAAGGAGGCTTCAACAACAGAAATGACATCATTATCATTTGAGTAACGGCGTATTTTTCCTGTTTCGAGAATACAAGGAAACCGGATGGTGCCAAATTCGCACAATCTGGACAACTGCTCCTGGATCATCGATGTGTAATCGGGGGTATTGTCCTAATGGAATAATACATATTGGAAAGTTTTCCGCGTCGTTTGGGATTCATGTTTACGTGCGGATATTTCAAAATATTAGCAGAATATTATTATTAACCAAGGATATAATCCGGGAGATAGTCCACAAGCATTAATTCGTGACTGCTTATGGAATGGCCTTAGTCTTAATATTAGACAGAGTCGAGATGTATACATTGTTGGACCTTCGTGACTGCTTATAGAATGGCCTTAGTCTTAATATTAGACAGAGAGTCGAGATGTATACATTGTTGGACCTTCGGGACTGCTTATAGAATGGCCTTAGTGTTAATATTAGACAGAGAGTCGAGATGTATACATTGTTGGACCTTCAGGACTGCTTATAGAATGGCATTAGTGTTAATATTAGACAGAGAGTCGAGATGTATACATTGTTGGACCTTCGGGACTGCTCATAGAATGGCCTTAGTGTTAATATTAGACAGAGAGTCGAGATGTATACATTGTTGGACATTCGGGACTGCTCATAGAATGGCCTTAGTGTTAATATTAGATAGAGAGTCGAGATGTATACATTGTTGGACCTTCGCGACTGCTCATAGAATGGCCTAGTGTTAATATTAGACAGAGATTCGAGATGTATACATTGTTGGACCTTCGGGACTGCTTATAGAATGGCCTTAGTGTTAATATTAGACAGAGAGTCGAGATGTATACATTGTTGGACCTTCGGGACTGCTTATAGAATGGCCTTAGTGTTAATATTAGACAGAGAGTCGAGATGTATACATTGTTGGACCTTCGCGACTGCTTATATAATGGCCTTAGTCTTAATATTAGACAGAGAGTCGAGATGTATACATTGCAATTAGTGCATCCACACCCACAAATCTTTCTATCGAACCATCTGGATCGAAAAGCACAAGTTGTAACGGAACATTCTGGAGTTGAATAACTACGTATCTGGTTGTTAGTCGATAGGTTCCGAACTCGTACTTGTGACAATGACTTCTTGTCGGGATAGATATCTTATTGTTAGCGTTCAGTGATCGGGAATATTATTATGTACAGGAATGGTAATTTCGTTGGTAGTTATAGTTGAAGCTATTCCGGATCTGAACTCTGACTACTTGACATGAATTCACTGAATGGTGGAACAAAAGGTTCATTAGGCTCTTTGTGGAGTTGCGAACGTGTAGATTAAGTTTTCAATCAGTTTATGGGATATGTCTATAGGGATTAGCCCCATTGACACATGTTCCGATGTTTCATCCAACATTTGTTCATATGTTTGTTTTCATTTGAAGATACCGATGACACCAAAGGGGATTTGCCGGGAAGTAGCAAAACGAGGTTGCTTCTGACTATCAAATTTAACAGCCCATGATCACTTGTATTGTTTAAATATATCTAACATATTAAAGGCAATGTATGACTGAATCTAATATTATCACAGTGCGTTATATCAACATTGTGATATAAAACATGCTCCTGTATACCGTCAAGTTCAGCTGCTGAATGAAAGTTGATCAATACATGTATATTTATTCATTAAGTAATTGCAACATATTATTAGGCATTAATTCACTTATCCACAACTGTTGAATTAAACAAAATATTTATGAACGCGAATACAAAAGTTCAGATATTTCTTGTTTTCTACCAGACATAAAGATCGAGGCGAGAAACATTCATCAAAGCATCTCTAGAAGGCTTGTATAAATTCCCGTTGAACAGCTATCGATGTTGTTGTCACTGTGACTGTGTGGGATATTGCTGTCAGTTAAATATTAATTCAATGTTCATTACATGGTAAAAACGTCGCCATTTGGAACGCTGTAATTATTAACAATTATCCCCATACTTGGCAACAAATCGCTGGCATAAACGGTGTTGGTATTGTTTTTTAAATACCTGACATTTTCACTTTTATTCTTGAGTGATAGACTATTCCGTAAAAGATGTTGCTTGGTTACTTAGTAAGTAGAAACTAATTAGCACTATTTCCTTGTTACTAATGACTACCATTTGTTACCTTGTTATTATAAATGTCACATATTCATCATAATTAATATGACATAATTGTTTAAGAAGATCAATTTGCTTTTGCCTCAATTCTGAATAAGCATACCACAACAAAACAACAACAACAACAACACATGGTTATTATAAAATGTTTGTTGAAGCTAGGAATAACAAATAAGGCATAGATAATAAAAATACACTATTTGTCTAGTATAGTTAAGTTGATCTTTTATTTACATTAATGAGGCAAACTCGGATGCAGATTAAAAAAAATGCTAACAATAGACTTTAAGATCGACAAGAAATTCACTCAGATATAATGGTTTTCCGAATATTGTTCAGGTTGTGGGTTCGAATCCTACTCAAATTCGATTCCGACTCAAACCTACGTTTGAGGGATGTGTCCCTAGTGAATCACCCAGTCATACGTCCCAGGTGTGACTAGTGTCATGGCTAAATAACTGAAATCTATCTCATATATGACTTGAGATAAATAAAGTAGAAATAAATTAATATATATATATATATATATATATATATATATATATATATATATATATATATATATATTATATATAGTAATGGTGAGTGATTGAATTTGTTATTGTTGTTGTTGTTGTCGTCATCTTCAATGATGATGACGGTGACAATTGATGATTAAAGACGATGAACAAACTAAGTTTTTATCAGTAATTATCTTTTGCTGTTTCTGCGAAACTCTCACTAATTTCATCCTTTGTTTTGTAAACAATATTGATAGTTCTCTCCGAGATACACGATTCCCACGGATTATGTTAATTTGTTTATTGACTACCTGACAAACGTTAGACGTTATATTAGCGGTGGATCCATTATTTAATTATATAATGTATTTACAGATATAGCACAGACAATTATCTATAGAAAAAACCCCGAACAAACAACAGCCACTCTTATGTTAAGTAGAAAACCCAACCACGACCGATGAATTAGGTTAATTACTAACGTGTTATTGATTTGTTCATTCGTAATTAGACTCACAAAGGATGCATATTAAATCAATATTACATTAACAGTTGGTCTGTTTTTGTTAGCATTCAGATAGGCATTAGTCGAAATAAGCTTTATCACAAACCAGTTGTATGTTGTATTATATTAGGTGTCATCATATGACTATATTTGTAGAGCCACAAATTCTGGAATGCCCTCATGTTTCCCAATTATCTTTATTTATTTGCGACATATATTTGTGTAGTATTTAGAAATGTTCTAGATAAAACATTGGGAAAAAATACGACAATGAGTTGATTTGACTTTTTTAGACCCGGCGCTGGTCACCATGGTGACATATGACTCACAAGGGAAACATATCGCAATAAGACAGCTATGAACTGGATTCGATCTGTGAGGGTTTATAGCGCAGTACTGAAACCATTGCGCATTCGGAACGTCCTACCTACAATAAAGAGAAACCATCTTCACGTATATAATTGATCTTTTTTTGGTAATATTATATCATTTTAATGAACTTTATTAACTGTCCTGTCTTAATCACTGTTGAATTGAGACATGTAGAAACACAACTGGTAACCTTATATGGTAATTAGTTGATGCATGATGTTCTTGTAATGACAAACAAACAAACAAACAAACAAACAAACAAACAAACAAACAAACAAACAAACAAACAAACAAACAAACAAACAAACAAACAAACAAACAAACAAACAAACAAACAAACAAACAAACAAACAAACAAACAACACGGTTATAATGATAACTTCTGTAGGATGCTGGCAAATTGAATTATAATATATCAATGTGATATCTAACATAAAAACTGATCTGATACAGACAACTAATAATACGTAATATTTATATTCATGCTTTATTACATTAAGTTTTATTACACAATAAAACACGATGTTCGCATCCCAGAGAAAAAGATAATTTATTCTTCATTTATTTTGATAGCTTGAAGCCGGAAGTTAATCCATTCATTTGCTCTGAAATTGCATCGTTAAAACATTCTTTTAAATTGTACAAGGTATGAGTATTAGTCTGTAAAATATTTCTTCAGAGTTTGATAAATATTTAATAAAGTCTAATACCTAGCGACGGGAAGAAAACGCTACCCGTGAATATTTCCCACCAAATCGAAATGGATATTTTCAATAGTACATTAGAACTAGAATGCGACTCTCTTTAGATTGGGGGCAAAAGTGGGCAATTATTCATTAAAAAATCGAGACTTCTGTCAGTCAATTACTTTTTGACTAAACCAGACATAGTTCACAATAATTAACCAAATATTTCCAATACCAGAGCTGTGTGGAAAGGATATTTGTAGATTAGAACTAAATCTGCTAAATAAATAATTAAAATCTACATCTATATATTAACCATACACTTAAAATAGATTCATTTATATATTGTATATTGTTGCTGTTGATATTTTATTCTAAAAAAATTAATCTCTTTCATTTAAAAACATTTATCTCGCATTTAGTATAATATGGTATCCTTGTATGAATACGTGAACCACGGCTTGATGTTTTCATATAACATCTCTCATTATATTTGTTTACACAAAACCATAGACGTTCCTGAGCCACCCATTGCTATATATAACAGGACGTTCACAATGTCATGACGAGTCCTTCTAAGATTTATCTGCCCGATGTATAAATGGAACCCAGTTATTTCCCTAATGTTCTATCCCACTCTAAATGGCGTCATACACAATGGTGATATTTTTACCGGAATCTGACGATGTTGTATGAAAAGACGCTTTCAGTGTGAACCAAGAGGGAATGAAATAAATGGCTTTACGAGACAATCGACTTGTATTTGGTCACACGCCAGTGGTATGTTTGAAGATGATATCTTACAATGTTGAAAGCAATAGGAATCGCATTTGTGTTTTATGTATTGTTTTCAATGAGGTTTTGTTTCGACGGATAAGGGTTTATTACTCGCTTGCCTTTAGATAGGAAATTATATTTCTCCGTCGATCTTCTGGTTGCATCTATGCTTATCGGGTGTTTCATCAGATCAAATTAATTTGGCAGGAGTGATTTCATATGTTCCAGGTGAAACCAGACCAAAGGCTGAACACTCACTCGCTCGCTCGCTCGCTCGCTCGCTCGCTCGCTCGCTCGCTCACTCACTCACTCACTCACTCACTCACTCACCACTCACTCACTCACTCACTCACTCACTCACTCACTCACTCACTCACTCACTCACTCACTCATTCGCTCAATCACTCGCTCACTCATTCACTCACTCACCCACTCAATCACTCAATCACTCAATCACTCAATCACTCAATCACTCAGTCAATCACTCACTCACTCACTCACTCAATCACTCAATCACTCAATCACTCACCCACTCAATCACTCAATCACTCAATCACTCAGCCACCTTGGTCTTCTCAACTTGAATTCACTTTTCAACGAATTAATGATATAATAGAAAAGATGGCTTTTTGAACGCTGCAAATCTCCAGGTTATGTATTCTCATACCCGTGTTTGTGGGATTTGTTTCCTTAAAGAGTCGTCCATCAGCCATACGTCCCAGGTGTAACCAGCGCGGAGACAAAACAAATCAACTGAATCAATGACCATTATACTTGATGAAGTGGTGACAGTTGACGCCATCATCATTTTTATTAAAGTATCATACTCAGCCAATTGGCGATCGGAAAGCGAAATAAGCGTATTTGTTTCAGACGTATTTGATGAGCAACAGGAAGGCGGAACATCATACGAACCGACTTCCAGTGACCAATCAATCAGCCCTCATACCGGTGTTTTATCACATCGTAACGGATTGATCTATCAGTTGCCAGTCAAAGGCAACGAAGACAAATCTTCTTAGAAAAAACCATTTTATGTGACAGCCGTTAATATGTTGCACGTGACATTTGTTATTATATAACTGTTTTCAAAGACTTAAGTTCGCTGAGACAATCAATCAAGATAATGATGCCACACTCTTTTGTTTACGGCGGCGGTAAATCAGTTGGCGGCAATTTAATCCTAATTATTATTAGCCGAAGCGAACATTGGCCAGTCATCCATCTATTGTTTTGAGGCGAACATAGACCATTCCAATACCAGAAATCTTCCTTACATTACACCTCCTATAGAGGGCCGTTTTCTTTGATAAAAACGAAATATACACCCCGAAGATCATTTATTACCGGTGTCACATCGAATATTACCCTCTGAACGGGATGTGGACAGTTCATTAATTTGCGAAGATGAATTCAATATCTCAGCTTTATGGCTGGGGGGGGGGGGGGGGTAAAGAGCACCCCCTCTTACACGAAAATGTCCTGTTTGTATCAATGTTCCGTGTGTTTGGGGATAAGCATAAGACAGCCGAGATGTAACACATCCATCGCCGAGTTAGGAACGCGTCGGTTTACGAACCGGAACAAATAGCCATTATCGATACTATTAATCACCAATCAGCATTCCGATCACGTTTAATCCGGCCATAAATACGCCGTAAGAACGTCCACGAAGTCCGATATCGGAGCCATCACGAGATGAACCGTTCGCGAAGAGAACTAATTCGGTTTGTGGCCGGACAAAAACAGAAGCCGACAGCCGGATAGGCAAAAGCGTCGTTATTGGTTTATTTTGTATCTGGATAGCGTTCCGTAAGGCGATAAATATAGATTAGAGTACAGCTGGAGCCGGTGACCAGACTAGAATATGATCATCCGTAAACAAAGATACGCCCCACTTCGGCATTCTTCACGTTGTCCTGTTCATGTTTATTGTTGTCTCGTCGTACCATCTTCTGATGCTGTCTGACGTTTTGACAACTCCGCATTGTATTTAATTCCAGGGTTTAAATCCTGTCTCGGAGAGACATATTTACGTTGTTTTAAAGATATATTTTAAGTGATCCATAACGAATAATCCAACGCGATTTTTTCTTTCTACTGGTGTGTTAGACATTCTGCTATTTAAATGATTTAATGGCATTATATATTATATATATATATATATATATATATATATATATATATATATATATATATATATATATATGTGTGTGTGTGTGTGTGTGTGTGGTGTGCGTGCGTGTGTGTGTGTGTGCGTGTGCGTGTGTGTGTTTGTGTGATTTTGATTGCTTCTTCGAACAAGCTGGTCGTCAGATTGGTGAATACCCACGAGACAGAGACAGACCTTAATATAGACAACAATAATCCCGAAATATTGCGTTGTTCTGTGCATTATCTAGAATGATAAGATAATAAATAAATGAGAACATAATTAGGAATACCTTTCTGACTATTAACATCACCAGAAATAGTACCCATCAATATTATCAAGAATACGACCATGTCATATAGAAACACTTCATATTGAACAACAGGAACAGAGTACAGTATCTGGTACACTCCGGTCGTACGAGACTAAAACAAAAGGATGTTATTAAAGGGCAGTTACTGACTGATAACATTATATAGGTTTATGTTATTAGTTATCAGTTGATTCGCTTCATCCCGTTATTGCGTGATATTAGATGGGCTCTACACGCACGCACGCACACACGCACACACGCGGACAAACACACACACACGTGCGCGCGCACACACACACAGATAAGTTGATTTATTTCTCACACACACAGATAAGTTGATTTAAGCCTACACTCATCAAAACCTGTTCGGTTGCTTTGTACGTATACAAGGCTTATTAACTTATCATATCTGTGTCCATCCAAAATATCCAAGATCTACAAATGAGCCTCCTGTGCCATATATTATACGTATAAAATAATAACTCCATTGATTTTTGTTTTACTGTGTTCTTGTGTAATATAAGTATTTCCAAGAAAATATCCACCCCGAAACCTTGGCCATAGGACAATACAGCTTGTTGAAAACGTTTCAGTTCATGCAAATGGCTATGTTTTCTGACCAACTTATTAAACAATGATTTTCTTCTTATTATTAATGATGCAATAATATGTGAATTACATACCAGGGTTATGAATATGCATAATAAATGCATATGCTTAAATTCAAAATGTAAATTTATATTAATAATTAACATTACAAAAATAACAACAATGAAAGTGGTATATGAGACTAATTTTGGACAATTTATGTTTGAATTACTAAACTGATTTGAATTACATAGGTTATATGTTAGTATGTTGATATACATCAGCAAAATGCGCTGGCGTAAACATAGTAGCCGTGCTTTTTGGAGTGGACAACTATTTTGACCTATTTGTTTAGTTGAATCAGTGAATGTGCATCCTCGTGGTGGTGCAATGCTAATCTCTTTGCAGGTGCGTCTTTGATCATCAAGAATACTAATAGTCTGCTTGCATCTTGTGGTACTTAGTAGTCTTAGTTGTCTAGTAACTGTTCACTAAAGCTAACAATGGAATCGGAACTATCAAATTTAAGTGAAACTCCTGCAGAAACCACACAACAAAGTAGTAAAGGCACTACTTATAGGAAACAAGTAAAGGAAGGTAAACCAGAAAAAGTATAATGAATAGAAGGAGTGAAGCAGGTGACATCAGCGGAAAGTATCATGTTTATTGAGCCCATAATATAGCGATTCTATTCCAATTCAAGTAATTATACATTACACATTATGAACAGAAAGACTGTTCTAGTTTCTACATGGAATCGTGTTTCTGTCCATCTATAGAGGTGTTCAATAATGGGCAAGCAATATCTTTCACCAAAACTCTAAGCATGTGTATGTATTCTAAAGGATGGTCAATTTTACATTGTAGATACCTAAGTATATTATCTTTGTTATGTAGATGGTAACAATACCATTTTGTTAATGATACCGTTCAGTAGTCTATATACACAACAGGTATACTTGATTATGTCAAAAAATGTCCAATCCCAAAATTATTCAAATACGAACACGGTTGAAGTATTCCAAAATAAAAGATCATGTATTCTTTTCAGTATGATGTCTCTGCTTAGTTTAAGATAACAAAGGACTTTCCATTAAAATCAAATGGTGTATTTTATTGTCTTAATAAAGTAGGATTGTGTGCAATACAGGGACTTAACGCTGCCTTTCCAACGTTTCATGTAAACAAATGATCATTACCCCTTTTAAACATTTTTTAATGTGTATTCTATCAGTAAAAAAATAACATTTAATGGAAATTAAATAAATTAAGTTAGCAAATATTAACTGTCTTCATAAATGATCTAATATTATTACAAAATATGTTACAATATGCCTCAATTTCTGTAGTATTCATACCCCAAAATATTATTCAAAGTTATGGAACCGCCAAAATAAAAATTTGTACTCATCAATATTTTACCCTGTCGACACTCCTAGCTTTAGGTTACTGTAAAGAAGCCCGTATGTTGTTGACACTTTCTTATAGATCAATTTAGCTGGTAAATTAAAACTATATTGATATGATAAATAACTTCCTTAGGCATCTAGATGTGTACTTTTAGTTATTATATAATTTCAGTATCCAGCGCCATTTAATAGCCCCCCCCCCTCACGTTACCAATATGTCCCATCAATAAATCCTCAAAATTGTTATTGTTACGACTCGGAGCGATTCTCGTCCGGATGAATCGGGATTTGAAACGTTACAAGAACACAAGAATCAATCCCGCAGTAGCATGGATGAGACATATAACATCGTTGTCAATCAGTGGCACAGAGAGAATGCTGATGTTATTGTACATGACCATACTGCGTTGGCTATATGTCATTGCATCGCGATGATTTCATATCTAAGCTGTCTTTTCATAATAATGCGTAGATCAATCATAGGATGAGACATCAACCAGTATAACAATGACTGCTGACTGAGAAGCGTCAAGTGTGAACATCGCGCCATAACAATTTGTTGTTTTTATATTCCACGATGGCGACGAGAAGATTGTATCGACGTTGAAAAGATGGCAAGCGGGAAACGAAATGAGCAATATGAAAGTGAACAGGATGAACTATTCTGCTACGGTGGCATATCTATGATGTCATAGACCCATTGGTCGTTAATTAAGGCGAACTAAATTGATCACGTGATCATAACAAACACGTATTATTTATTGCCATCGATTTATTTGATTTTCTTCTCCAAGGAGAACGGGAGCTTCTTTTTTATATGAAATGTAAAAACTATAAGACACGCACCAAGTGAACCATTTTACAATCTTAGACCACATAATTGCAGCAATTTCGATGGTGTTTTGTTAATTGGAAAATGAACAAAAACCTCATTTCAGGTTCGGAATGTTTACTTCGAACTTATGTCAACACCAACAAGACGAAATAGACAATATATCACTATCTAACGTTCGCTAACTATAAATTGGGCTAACAAATAAGAAGGCAATTTATATAGAAAAATTGAAATGAAACATCTTTATTGTACGCAAGACACTAAAACTGATTTCTAAATGTAACTCACATTCCCGTTAGATGGTCGGGGTTTTATTTATTTTTAAACTATGACTATTTCCTTTCCATGTTACTTATTTTGGGTTTTCTGTTGAATTGATATAGGCAAGAGACCAAAGCCTCAAATAAGTGCAAGGGCATTGTTTGTTAATGGCAGACATCCATGTCGAAACGATCATTCATAGGATGACAAATATGACGTAGGTGGATATCATTGGGTGGGGGGAGTAACAGGCTATTTCTAGTTCAGCAGAATGTCCCAACATTGATAATGCCAATTAGCTGTGATTAGGCAAGATTAATTTGTATTGACGGAGCTACTGGTTCAACCAGTTCTACCGTAATAAAACCATCTTAAGTATTACAGTATCGCAACAAGGGCGATGCTAAATACCCAAAGCTTTATATCAGCGCATACGTGATCTATTATAAATCGTTCGGTTTATTTGTAAATCGTTGTTTTTCTTTTATTTCGCAATTACCGGTTTGGATAGCGATAAGGTGATAAATAAGGCACAGTAAACACGATATTGTTCGAGTTATCCGATTATCATCATCCTCTAAGCGACTGGGCAGTCCTTAATCTGATCAAATCATAGAACGGTAAATATCTTGGTATAAATCCTGCATTGGACGGAATTTTAAGAGCCAATATCCGACTGAGCCGATGTGTTCTGTCACAAATGTCAAGGTTATCCCAATACGTTAGCTACAAGCAAATGATAACACGAGTTGTCGTAAATAGCTAGATAACGTTATAATAAACTAATTACAAGTTCTAATTTATATGGCTGTGCCTCTGTGGCATCATGGGTTAGAGCGCGGGACTCCTTACTCATGGCCGTGCTGTGCGGGAGGTCGGAGGTTCGAATCCCGACTGTGGTACTATAGTACGAGGAGATTTTCATCCAACCGGGCAACTGGTAAGGTTTTTTCCCACCGAATATGTCATCTATTGTAAATTATAAATTTATTTAGAAATAGTCCCCTTGTAAAATAACTGCCATGGAGTTGATGTTGAGATCCTGCGTAAACATGTTACTGTGGATATGAATGTCTCTGTACGTGTGTGTTATACATATGAGCCGCGTATATATATATATATATATATATATATATGCGTTTACTCAAACCAATACGTGTAAAAGAAATACGCGATCACTCAAGCCTTTATTTCGAAGAATAGAAGTTTCTGTTCTCATTGAAAACTTTCAGAAATCGATAATTAAATGAGTTCTCAGGACAATGGCGATTATAGTCGAAAACAACGTCCATCCTTAGAGGCTGAAAGGCGATTATGTTGTCTGTCGGAATAAAACCAGATTTATTCTCGGGGCAATATGCCGCAAATCCCCTTCTCCAGGTGGGATTTTCCGATGGATGAGAATTTTCTCGGGACTTAGGTGCCAAGACGGCATACTTAGAACTGGAATGGCGTCATTACGGAGTCGTATAACAGGGATATTGGAAATAAGTGACAATAATTGACCATCTTCGTGTCAATTCCGCTTAGAGGAGGAGGCGGCGTGTGTGCGTTGATCACAGAGATGGAATCCCGGAAGATAAATCAATGGCTTCGGCAGTTAATGTAAGGATCGATGGTGACGGATATGGCGAACGGAGGCGACTGTTTTATGGACGATCTGACGCTGTTGCCGAACGAATAATGAGTCAGATTAGTGATACGATCTCGTGGTTACCCTCTTCCGTTAAGCACGCCTAGAGCTTGTTGTGACGAGAATGGATGGGATGCTATGACCCTGTCCGAATTGACCCCATAATGTCATGATTATCAGAACGTTCGCGTTCGGATAGCAGAGTAGCAATGTCTATCTCCCGTTATTGGGTAGTTATCTGTTTATAAAACATTTATCCCGGCTTGGAGGGTAGTGTATATCTGTGTATGTATGTATGTATGTATATATGTATGTCTGCTCTTGCTCTCTCTCTCTCTCTCTCTCTCTCTCTCTCTCTCTCTCTCATCTATCTATCTATCTATCTATCTATCTATGTCTCTATCTGTTTATCTGCCTTTCTGCCTGTCTGTCTGTCCGTCTGTCCGCCTTTCTGTGTCTGGGACGAATGGATCTGTTTTATCAGTGGATCAAATGGCACCTGGACAAGGAATCACAGATTGTGATTACAATATCCGATTACGACCATTCGTCAGGATCGGAAATAAGAACAGGATAATTTCTTACTAGGACGTGTGACGTCATATCATTCTTAAGTTGCCATGATACACAAATATTAAAAACTACACCTTAAAACGAAATAACGGCAGCCTAAAAGCATTCTTACGATAAAACCCATTTATGGGGATTGAAATTATAAATTATGGAAACAATTTATGGAAACATAACAGTTTGGCGGACGAAGGCTTAGTGAGATAATGAGATAAGCTAGCGATATGAAGTGTGAAGATGAGATGATATAGATGATAATAGATGGTAAAGATTATCTATCTACTGGCATCTGTGTGGTGGTTGACGGTTAACGACGCCGTCAGTCAGTGGAAGGCCACCATTCTCCTATAACAGTACAGCATTATATACCTAAATAGACAATGATCAGTTGATAAGACAAGATAAGATGGTTAGAGTGACTCACGCCATACTAAAGAGATTTGAACTATAACCATAGAGGCTATATTGTGTATGTACCCGACACACTTCACTGATTCCATATGGAGTTAGTGTACATTGTCTCACGTGGTCAACAAACTGTAGTGTTTGTTAACATGCCGAGGGCATTACTTTTCACTTACGTTAGAGAAGAACTTCGACGCCAGAATAATCGGACGTGTACCGATATATATAGTTCATATAGGTAGGATTTATTCAGTTATTCGAACCCAGAATAAAGCTGAGGTCAGCATCTGAGGTGTCGAAATGTTTTATATACAGGTTTCTTTTGGACCATACAAAATTACTGTTGAATGTATGTAGCAAGTCACCATTGAACCACACGTTTGCTGCGAGCTGTGGTATCAAATGGTATGTTTTTTACGTGCTTCCGCTTTTTGTACGTAGCCTGCATATAGCCGCTTTCCTGTGGGCGTGACATATTTGTCGCGTACGAAAAGCGAATTAGCTGGTTCCCACAGGTTGATGAGTAGACCAGACCATGCTTAGGTATACGCACACATCTATCAATATGTGGAGGTATGGAACATTTTATTTTTAGATTAATGTATGTATGGTTGTATTTGTATTTAGATTTATGGAGGTAGGTCTCGAAGGATGTTTAGATATGTTGATGCTCTGTGCCTGTTGCCTCTTTATATGTACCCTAAAACACACACACACACACACACACACACACACACACACACACACACACACACACACACACACACACACACACACACACACACACACACACACACTATATATATATACATATAACGAGATAAACTCGTACCTACGGACACCTGTCTTAAGAGACCATCTGTCTTTAAAAAGCCACAAGAAAATAGTCCCTAAATTTCCCCATAAGCATCCATTATAAAAAACTTTATTAAACGACCACCTGTGTCATTTCTTTTGTGTTTAATCAAAATTAAAAACTGGGAAACATTTTAAGGGCCCATTTTTGGTCACAGTTCAGACCCTGCCTTAAAAGACCACCTGAGGTGGTCCGAAGGGTGGTGTCTCAAAACAGTTTTACTAGTTCACGGTTTAACCCCCATTTTTGGTCTATGCTTTGTTTACTGGCTTCTGTGATAACCGGTGTCGGATTTAATTTAATTTAATTTTACCTAAGGTTTGGTATCATCCCTCGGATTTGTCTTCCATGGAATACGTTCGAATTGGGTTTATTGTTACATTTTGGTATGCAGATTTGTTCAACAATGTATTAAGGCGCGTTCATTTAAGATCGGGTAACTTTGTAATTCGTTGCATTATACTGTTCTTTATAATGTTCCTTGGTAGTGTGCGCACCTTTTATGCCGAACGGATCCACCTAGCATACATAGGGACACCCACAGCTCGAAATATACATCTTATTATGCAATTATTCATAATGTTCGTAAAAACGCTTTACGCAGAGTATTTGGCCTCCGAAGTGAAAGGACACTGAACCTTTGGAAGGACAACTGCCACGGAGTTTCCCTTTCAGATAGTGAAAGGTCTACATACAAACACATCGGATGCCTAATTTTTGACTCCGGATTTATTATCCGCAGCACACCATATCTTGGCGCACCTACGGTTCATCCTTTATCAATGTGAACCTTGAGTGATAACCTACAATGAATCAGTACTAAGTAATTAAGTAAGTGTAAATAGCTGATCAAAGAACAAAAACAGCGTGACATAATTGATATGAGTGAATTATGTCCAACTCTCTATATTGGGTTGGGGGGAGGGGGGAAGGCAATTGTTTTGATTAACCACGAGGTGTTTGATAATCAATAACTGAACAGTTTCAGGAACATATCTGGCTGAACCGATGCAACGTAATAAACACTCTTTCTAGACATACGGGTACCGCAACCAGCCGCTGGCTTTGGGTGCTGCTGTTCCAGAAATGTGTACACAACTATCGGATGCTAATTCGGATAAGCAGCATGACAGAATACAGGATACTTTCAGGAAGATCCGAATGGATCATTTATATTTCCGCCCAGTGTCGAGATAAATGGGAAATATCCTGAGAAATATTGAAATCTTTCAGCCTTCACCTTGTGTGTATCCGTTTTTAACCATACTAGGTGAGACGCCTAGACAAGGGTACCCCTCTCATACATCAGGATGTTTAGAGAAATCATTTCAGCTTAATACCGCACTCACGAAAAATAGCTTGCCTTTAAAATACGATATGTTTATTATGTGTAGCCCTGGAAATATCTACTTAAACAGTTCTTAGGTCATAATGGGATGATCCACATGTTTCCTGTTCGTGTACCGACTAGGGGCGAATTAAAGTAATTCTTTTAAAATTTTCATCTTTCTCCAATATGTATAATTTCTCTTTTAAACTGTAGGTAAGATTAATTTCAGTAATTTTATATATCAAGTTTATCAAAGGTGTGATTTTAATCAGTGCTAAGAACATTACAATACGTGGATATTTTAATTGCGAGTATACCGGAAGTCAGATCCCGAAAAACAATCGTGTGTTATATATAAGGCATATAGGTATTTTTTTACAATGACATCTGACAAATTTGCTTTCCCGAGCAATGACACTCTGTTGTCATGTAATAATAATAATAATAATAATAATAATAATAATAATAATAATAATAATAATAATAAAGGAATCAGTACCATGTGATAAAAGGATCCGATGCATTTTACTTCCTTTGAAGAGATCACGTGGATATCTGATTCTCCTAGACGTTCTCTTCCCATCTGACCTATTTCTGCTATAATTAGAGTGTAAATTTAGTCCCATCTCGCCGATGATGAAACGTGTCTGAACAGCTTCGTTTTGTTCACGAGACGTTCCATCATCGCAGACCGACGCCACCCCGGTCCTTAACGTACCCTTAATTTCGCTCCCTTTTCATCTCGGCTCACCATAACCACTCGGATCCACTTAGCCAGGACGTTCTATTTATCATCCCGACGTAAGGCGTACGCCGAAGAAACCGGAAATTAGTCCACTTCGCCTCCGACAATGACAAGGAATAGCTCTTATGTTACACGAATTACATCATTTAGGAAGATCGCCGACACGAGGACAATTACCCCGGCCTCTACAACGTTGTTGTTGTCCTTTGATCAGGAGTTATATCAACAACTGGCTTGATATATTGATGCGGTGCGGAGATCGATATCGAGTGATTTCGGCGAATATCTCCGCGGGACCAACAGCGTTGACATCGTTGCCGGGAATCAATTAGTACAGCCAGAAGTCGGTAAGGTGAGGCGGCGATTCTAAAAGATACGGAGTGATTTAAATCGCCCGCATCGGAGAGAAACCTCGCTTCGAGGTGTCACGTGGAAATTAATTCAGCGCGGCGTAAAATGAATTGATCGGACCGGGCCGCTCGCATTTTACGAGCCGAGTCTGCGCACTTAAAACAGGAAATGAATAAAACCGAAGGAAGGGCAGTCGAAGTACCGGGTCGGGATAATGGATCATCATGACATTGGCGGATGCCGGGGGACTGGAGCAGTATTTAGTCTGGCCTGTCCATTTTCTCGCGGCGGATGCGAGGCCATCCTCGCCGTTTGCGTGCGACATCCGAAACCGTATATTTCGCATTTCGGATGATTTACGACGCGGATTACGTAACAAATCTGGCTTATCCCGTTCGCCTACGGATAGAACGTCACCACTAATAAGCAATAACGGGTACTACTCGGTGCTAAGGGATCGCTCTTTATTGCTAGGAACGCACCCCGCCTATATTGGGCACGGTCTAAATATGACGGATTACTCGGCTACATCAAATCCGAACACATAAACGGATCCCAAGTTTATAGTACTGTGTGTCATGTGTCGGTGCTCCTCTATAAAGTATCCATGGCTGATGCGCGTAGCGGAGACGGATATAACATCGTATCGTTTATCTTTATTCCGGCCTAGATAAGAGGGGAAGATGTCCCGACTTCGTCTTTCATTCACTCTGTTAAATAGTAATACGTCGTAAACGGTTTGGAATATTGACAGTTACTGGTGTCATACTGCGGTGTATAAATACGCACGCACGCGTGCACACACAAACACTCATATATATATATATATATATAGAGAGAGAGAGAGAGAGACACACACACACACACACACACACACACACACACACACACACACACACACACACACACACACACACACACATTTATTTTATACTAACACATATAACAGAATCTATATATTATATGTAAAATAACATCACAATCATCATCATCATCATTATCACAATCATAACTACCACCACCACCACCACCATCATCATTATCATCATTACCATCATTATCATCATCAAAATCATCACCACTATCACCACCACCACCATCACCACCACCACCACCACCACCACCACCACCATCACCACCACCACCACCACCACCACCACCATCATCATCATCACCACCATCATCATCATCATCATCATCATCATCATCATCATCACTACCATCTATTCATACAATTTAAGTGATAGTCTCTTTATCTCCACAGGAGTCGACGTAATTACTTTATACCTGCCTCGTGTATTATGTCATATTTGTATTAGGGAAGGCCCAACGGTGTGATTAATGTATATCGTTTTGTAATCAGAGTCTAGCAATAGTAGAGAATAGAACCGTGAATAATACGACGACCGTCAGCAAACACATCAACACATCTAAAACATCCTGCTACGAGAGAATATATCAGAATAAGGCCATTCGGTTAATAGTAATAGTTACCATGGTGATATCGATGCTACAGTTACAAACATATTGTGTTGTGCATGCTTATCGTATATTACGACCACAATGAAGTAGAAATAGCTAATTAAAATACGTTTCGAAATGATTTCAATTTTTCTTCATACTCCGTTGCTGATTAAAAGAGGGCCAAAAATCAATATCAAAGAAACCCCCCCCCCGTTAAAATCAATCCAATTCAAATTATTTGATGCGACATTACCGTGTACGTCAAAGACTCATCACAAAGAGAAATATTTGCAGTGCATTATACCGAAAGCAATGACTGATGCTAAATCGTGTACTAATAACATTCCGCTTAAAATAAATAAATGAATGAGACCAAAAGGAATGTAAACATACTTTTTTTTGGTAATTAAATAGGTAGACATAGCGCCAACAGGTAATTCATGGTCATCGTAAGACATTACGATGCACCCAAACTTTTAAAATAAACTGTACTATCTTGAATAAACAGTTACATACATAATTAATTAATTAAAATAAGAGCAATGTAAGAAAAACTATAAGCAGAATAAATTCATCAAGTTCTGGATTGGTTCGTAAATGTTGTCCCATTTTGCGATGGCGAGGACGAAACTGATTAACTTGGTGTCCCTATCTCAGCCCTATCACAGCACGAATGAAACGACCGAACGTTGGACTGATTCCAGCTGACTTATATACGACATATCAGGAATTCATCATAAACATCTCAAGTGGCCTGTAAAAAGGGGTTGTTTCGAGGCAGATTAGCTCATTTTCGCTGCTTCAGTCAATACGACCGACGGCCCCGGCATATAAATCCGGTGTGAATCGATTACAATGGAGTTGTATCGGTGTCAATTATGAGTTTGTTATTGGCGGGGAGGACATGGCTGGACCTCGGGCGGTTACTCTTCTCAGTCTGTTTGTTTTCTCCGAGGACAATCAGCTCTCCGACAACTCAATGATTATATGTTTGATATCAGGACGGTAATATCCTTCATGCTACTTCTCTGTCTGCCTGTCCGAGGGCTTATCGTTTTTTCTATGTTCATGCGTGTGTCTGTTTGTTTGTCTGTCTGTCTGTCTGGTTTGTTGACTTGATGGTATATTCATCTTCCATCTGCCTGTTTCCGTTTCTATCAATTTGTCGGTATTTGCATGTGTGACAGTATCCCAGTATTTCTGTTTGTGTGTGTGTCTGTCTGTTTATACGTCTGCCTGTATTTTTATCAGTTAATACTCAGAGACGTACACCCCCTGTACACCTGTATTCTTATGTCTCTCTTCTTGCCGGGTAGAATTCCTTTTTTCCTGTGTATATTTTCCGTTTTCTTGTCCGAAAGTTGTCTACCAATCTCTCCATCTGTCTGCCTGGCTTGACTGTCCGTTTCTGGCCGTGTAAGTATGTCCGTGCGTGCGTGTGTTTGTTTATCCTGCACCGTCCTATCCCTACCTATCTACGAACGCATTTATTTACCAATAAGTCTGGCCATTAAGCTTATTGTAGTCGCGATAACAAAATAATTCCCTTACGAAGCCACTTCGCATTGTGCAGGTCGTTTGCCGATTTTCCATAAACACCGACCGACATTGGGCTTGAGGCGTCTTTATACCAGAACATCGATCTTCGTGATGATGGCGACCAATGGCTGACATTAATGGCTGTTAAATGATCATCGCTCGAAGAAGTCATAAAAACAAAGCATTTAGTAAGATGGACGAGGTGCTGATACAAGGCCGCGCTTTACTGAGCGATATTCCAACTCCTCCCCGCCACACCCGTTAACGTTAGTGGACGTAGGACTCGTGTTTATATCCTGGACAATGCAGGAGGCCATTAATGGAAAATTCATCGGGAATTTGCTATTCAGGTTATAACCCTGGAAATAAACCCGACGCAGTCATCATTATGGATACAAACAATGGGAACACTTTAGCAATTGAAAAGGCTGGGGGATGGACAAGAGACTTGCGGTCCGCGGGCCATAACCAGCTGATAAACTAGCCAAACCAGCTGTATGATTGGTAGAGTGGCCGGTGTTAACAAGACAGCTGGTCTAATGGTCTACTATCCAGAGAAGTGATTGCCACAGTTATAGGTTTGGCGCCGTATTAAATATGCATCATGCATTTCGATGTTTACGTTCTTCCCTTTCGTATGAATCACGCGAGCAATAATAATGGAATTTAATTTTTATTGAACGTGATTTTCTCACTGTAATGGGCCGTGAGATAAAACAAGTATAAATAATTAACTACAAACAAACAAACAAACAAACAAACAAACAAACAAACAAACAAACAAACAAACAGACAGACAGACAGACAGACAGACAGACAGACAGACAGACAGACAGACAGACAGACAGACAAGCAAGCAAACACAAATAAAGTGATAAACAAGCAAACGTGTAAACAAACAAAATATCAAACAAACAGAAGAGGCAAAAACATATAAGGCTGTCGTATTTTGCTTGTCAATATTTCAACATTACTTCATTTCTCAGTTACTTATTCCATTACCTCTATCCTTATTGAAAACGACGAATTTCGTGTTCCCAATATACACTGATAGCTCTGTCATAACAACAAAAACATCGATAACCAGCAGGTATGTTTTCGTGGTGCGTTTGAACGTTTGTGCATTTATTGTTACTGGTGTGTGCTTGATGTGATACCGTGCAGATCGATGTCTTCAACGTGTGTGTTGTTAATTAAGTTTTAATTATTTGTTTAATCATCTGCATTGAGACCCGATATTGTATTTTTCCGCGTCGACTTGTAAATAGAGGACACCCAGTCTAACAGTCTAACAGGCTAACAATCTAACAGTCTAACAGTCTAACAGCTGTCAAATGATAATAGAATTTGTTTTTGTATATATGATCTCTCTTTTTGTAATAGGATCAAGTATCGAAATATATATATATATATATATATATATATATATATATATATATATATAATAGAAAATACTATAATGTATTCGTGTACACCAGGGGACTTTTTCGTTTCTGGTTATTCCTAATTGTTTTATTAATAGATTATATTTGAGATTTTAGTAAACTTTCGTATTATATCTAAATACTGAGTTAGTTACTAAAACAAAAATATACTTCTCCGATTCAGCGCGTCATCATTTACTCGCATTTCTTCATCAATCCCGTGATCGACGTCAGCATCATCTCAGCATCACCTAGGTGGCCCATGGAGAGACAGCGAGAAGCCTTCCGTTAGAGTCTCGTCATCAGCTTCTGGTCCACATAGACATCGGTCGGCTCTATCCATTATTTACAGGATCAGAAGTATAGTAGCGACAAATACTCGACCAAACAACATCGCATCTTAATTGTTGTGGATATGTGTGCCATAGTTCCCTATACAATGTCCTTTTATCATGTTTAATTCATCCATCAACTATTATATATATATATATATATATATATATATATATATACCTTCTGTGCTCAATATTATATGTAGATAGAGCACATTCTACTCATTGAGTTGTTTATCAATGTGTGTGTACATCTAAGGATCGATATATATATATATATATATATATATATATATATATATATATATATATATAAAATGTTTGCTTCAGTAATATATTTCATAACCCTAAATATCACACCTGAAATTTCACATCCTAAATTTCACACTCCAAAATCTTACAAGATTCAGCTTGCATTAACTTGCATCATTATTTAGTATACAATATGCACTGTGCAATGTCATTGTCCTAAATATTATTTAACTTGATTTACAGTTACTATGACTGTTAGTAGAAGTATACCAGACTAGGCGTAGCATTAATATAAATATTAAATATCACTGTTTCCATAAACAACTTATAAATAAAGCTGAAGTTCATGACAGGCCACCAATAACGGGGAACGTCGTTTATTTTAGAAATTGTTTTAGAGTAATAATTTAAGGTTCTAATATAAACCAGAAATAATGATCATCCGAAATATTATTTTATTTTGTTTGGTTCTTGAATTATTGTTTCACGATATGTGTCCATAGTTTTAGAAAGTGCATAGCATGGAAGTAAGATTGATATTCATACAGAAAATGAGTGGTTATCTTAACTGATAATAATAATAATAACAACTGTGCTATGATTAACTTTCAGGAAGGATGAATGTCAAAAAGACGCTAAAAGGAAATGATCCAGGAATGTTAACTAGCTAAATGTATATTATTTAACAGATATTCACTTTATATTTAATAAGTCGTCAATTGTTTATATTTCCTTAACTATTTATCCGTTTCTACTGAGTTATTGATCCATAACTATTTTTAGAAAAAATATTTTTAGTAAACCTTTGACAGGTACGCGCTGGCGCGTGAGTGCGTGTGTTCGTGTGTGTGTGGTCGTGCTCGTGTGTGTGTTTCTATAAATCTGTCATTGGACATGTCTATCGAACAGACAAAAAAGACATTGCTTCACAACCAACAGAACAGTTTCTCAAACCAGCTCGGCTCGAATTCTCATTAACTATAACACGAGGGAGGAGATTGCTATAGATTGGTCAATAACCGATCCATTTCAGAGATGTACTTAACATAACACGCAATTTGTCATCCGACATCAACGATGAGATATCCACTAATTCGGCCATTTCTCATCGAGCCGATAAAACTGTCAATATCACTTCAAGTTCTTGCCACCATCTCGTTCAAATGATAACCAAAGTCTGCCAAAAATTGGTTTCAGTACTCCTGTTTGCAATCACAACAAACAGTTCCATATGTAGGCTCCATAATGGAATGGAACGGCGAGTTAAGAAAGCTCAATTCTTTACTTGCTTCACTTTATTTTTAAGCTATTGACCTTTTTGTTTCAAGGTCGAACTAGTTTTCTGGATTTGGAAAGCGATGCCAGCATGGAAGACCATCTCCTGACGCCAGTCCAAAACTGTTGATTCTTTGTTAAACATAATAAATTAATAGCCAGCTTACACCAAGCATTAATATATTGTAACCATGACGTGAAAGAAGAATTCTTCTACATCATGGTAAAATTGAAGTCTTCCCTAGTTTAATTTTTACCTCGGTACAAAGGTCGGTGCATAATGTTTCCCTTTCTTTGTCATTTCAGGTGTAGCTGTCACGGTTAATTGAATTATGAAAATTGTGTAACTTTTTATACCGAACAATAATAACCACCTGGTCATAATTTATGCTTTAGTGTGGAGAAAATAAAATCAGAGCAGTCGGAAAAATTTAATGAAGCTCGTGACGGGAATGAGATTAGGGCAAGAACCATTCAAAACTGGTTTAAGCAATTTAAGGAAAGATAAGCCGACGAAATGGACAAGGCACTTTCCGGACATTCTGTCAGCTTCTACAACAATGGCATGGCTAATCTTGTGGAGACAGAGACAGACCTTTCGGTGTATCAGATTGGGAAAAGACTGAATTAATTTTCTGGTACCGTATGTTGTCTCTTGTATAAGATAACGTAGATATCCGAGTTAGGTAAGTGGCTGTCACATGAATTATCGGAAGCCAATCGCCAATGACGGATGGACATCTGCCCTTCACTTCTGACTCACTATGAACCGAATCCGTGTTCCTTGAACAGGATCTTGACGGGCGTTGAAAAATAGCTGCTCCAGAATGACGTTAGAAGGAAATAACGATAGATAGCTAGGGATAAAAAGTCAAGGCTGACGGGAAATGGGAGACGTGCATCCCAAAAAGTGACCCTTTTTTCGATTTGATAGAATAAGTCGGCAGTAAGACTTCCGATGTCTATGGGTGACAAGAGGCCGCATTGCTTCCAGAAACGGCTTGCTCTTCATATATTACTCCAAGCGACCAGAATCTTTGCCGAAGCCACTAATGTTTTGTAGCAGGAAGAAAATTGTAATTAATCGAAACGAGAGACTGTTTTTCTTAATTTAAAGAAATGTAATTAAAAATCGCGGAAAGTTTATCGTCGTTTAAATAAAGTAGGCTGCTTCGTGGCTTTAAGAACATCAGTCCCAAGGATCCTGACGTATTAACTGGGTCAATATCTTGTTTATGCTTAGACAAGATACTCCAATATCAATTAGCATAAATCATTATCAACAACCCAAACACCGACAATAGAGCCTCTCGTCTAAACAACGCTGATCTGGATACTCATTAGACAACAGTATACGCTGTTAATCCATACATCGACCATAACGGTTATTGACATTGTAAGTGATTCACACACAGATACATTTTTATAAAGAACCAGTAAGCCTTATTATGGACAACATCAGCTGTCGGTGTGTAATATGCTAGACTCACAGCTGGTAGTGTCAATCACCGGGATCAGATTCGGAAGCGTTCACGATGTTAACGTACTAAACGTCGATCGTTTTCTTCTGGATCTTCGAGGCCGCATTCTTACCCCAGATCCTTCGTTTGCTCAAAAATAAAGGCCAGTCAAAACGTAAACATCTTGAGATGTCGAATGACCTCTTTTCTACATATGGTTTGAGATTTGGCGGTTATACAAAATGTGAGAACAAGTTTATTTATTATTTTTATTATTATTTCAAATGTATGTGTATGTAGTTGATTTAATTCTATTTAATAAAAGTCAACATGCTCGTACATAAATATATATGTAATATGTATGATACCATCCAGAATACGGTAGAGTAAAAAGTTTAGATTTAAGCTGCAAAACCTAACATTTATATACTTTGTTAAGTACTATTGTACAGGTTATAAAAAAGTAGGAAATATTGATACCGTTTAAACTTCGGTGTTCTCCTGCACAAGAAGATTTAATACGAGTCACTTGCGTGTAATGCGTTAATTTTATAATTTGTGCTTTCCCTTTTTCTTTTCTTAAAAAGATAAAACGGGCACAGGTGACAATAATTGTACCTGTGAGTTATTCTAATTGAATAATAATAATAATAATAAATAAATTGATTAAGCGTTCTTACGAGTTACGAGCAGCAGTTATTCAGATTAGACTCGCTAACCCAGAAGTGGACCAGACGTAGACCAGAAGTAGAGAATAACTATACCAGAAGTAAGCTAGAAGTAGACAATAACTGGACCAGAAGTAGACCAGAAGTAGAAAAGAACTGGACCAGAAGTAGACCAGAAGTAGACAAGAACTGGACCAGAAGTAGACTAGAAGTAGACAAGAACTGGACCAGAAGTAGACCAGAAGTAGAAAAGAACTGGACCAGAAGTAGACCAGAAGTAGACAAGAACTGGACCAGAAGTAGACTAGAAGTAGACAAGAACTGGACCAGAAGTAGACAAGAAGTAGACAAAAAGTAGACCAGAAGTAGACTAGAAGTAGACGAGAACTGGACCAGAAGTGAACCAGAACTGGACCAGAAGTGGACCATCTGTTATTATAAATATACCATTTAACTTATTTTCGCTGCCATACAATCTCCTCTTAATATAGATCCTGATATGTTAAAATTGCCACCCATCTTCCTCTTATGTTTATCATTATACCTGATTGCTGCTTCAAACGTTTAATGAGGTCCATTTGGAAGTCTTCAAGCTATCTATCTCCCGTTTTCTTATACTACCTGTTAACAAAGTGTTATACCACCTGCTATAGAGGGTTTATGTAACCGTGTTTCTTTCTCTGCGAGGTTTAACCAATCATATAATCAATTACTGAAGGAACATCTGGAATCATTAAATAAAGATGGCATTGAAATCGCAAAGTTCTTCTTAAAAAGAAAGGTCACTAGGTGTGCAAAGTAAATGATGAATTACCTCCCAAAAGCCCAACAAACGATGATATTCCTCACTGACAGATAAATATTTGTGAAGGAGCTTCTATGAACGTGCCATGATGTCCACGAATGTATCCTTACCTGGACAGCACTATGTTAAAGTGGACATTCCAAGTCCAGTTTGCCAGGACAAGATCATATTGGATGACCTCTGAGGCTGGATGTTGACAACAGCAGCTGATGTACGAGGAGGGGGGGGGGGGTAGACGGAGTTAGGGGATATGGCTTGTATTAGTAGAACAATAGCAGCAGAGATAAATGACCTGACCTGACCTCGGATGACCTGACTTCGGAACAAGGTCTGACACTATCTGGACCTTCTGTGGACGTAGAGGTCAACTGGAAGGGCGTTATTTGGTACCGAGATCTAATGGCGTTAACGGTCTACCCGGGTGTCACAGTCATGATGGACAGTTACGTGATGACGAATGCAACGAGTGTGTGTGTGTGTCTGTGTGTGTGTGAATGTTATTGCCATTTTTGTATAATCAACTTCATTCATACATTAAATACGTGGTATTTAGTGAGCAACACACACACGCAAACACAAACACACAAACACAGGCACATTTTATAATGGATGATGATATTTTGGACAGCTAGCAGTAGATTTCCATTAGATTCCTGTCTGTTCTAGTAACAAACATTCCTGTGATAGGAAATCAATCGTTTCTCTGAGAAGTGACTATTTAAAGTCCGCAACATTAATGTATATGATTGGTTTGTTTAGTTTCGATGCTGTCTTAATCTGAGACACACACAGCCTAAGGCCTACTAACTCACTGAAGGATGAAACATCCCCCAAAAGAGATAGATAACAGTGTGCTCGATCTGAGGACTTGTACGTATGTGAAGTAATTGGTTAGTTGATTGGCTGGTTTAGCGTCCAGACCGATTATCTCTGGGACTCAGATAAATATCCCATAAACACAGTTTTGAGATGGATTTGAACACACAACCCGGAGGTTTTCAGCGCAGTTTCTCTAACCCCTGTGTCTGTGATGAAGTGCTCTACCAACTAGCTAAAATACGACAGCAGCGCACCTTGCGGACTTCAAAAATAATACTAACCGTTTAGTGTACAATGGCCTCGAACTGAAGCAGGAACAAGAAATAATATGTAAAGAGAAAATGAAATATGCGTAAAGAAATATGACATAAAAGTAGATTTTTTTATCTCATCTTTATAAGTTTCTTGGATTATTCACAATGACATTCATAGTATGCGATTCGCATGTTTCGTTGATTTGCCTTTTTGATAACAGTTCGTTGTTTACGTCGGCTCGGGCGACGAAACATTTTCCGCTTGTCTCGACAAAAGTCAATCAGTCCACCAGAAACAATTACAGCTTTAGACATCTCAGGAATTCCAATTACACCCGTGATAGATATTCACCCAAACAGATAAAACCAGAGGAACATTTATGATATGAGTTTAATTTTACCAATCTCCGATCCAATCATTTATAATTACAAACATTAATAATGATAGATTCTGTAGGTATTTGTTTCTTTTGTTTGACAATAACTTTATAAGTAATTTAGTTGCTTGTGTGCACTTAATTATGTGTTGTTATGACTTGTTTAAAATAAATCAATTATATATATATATATATATATATATATATATATATATATATATATATATATATAGTTAATTTAATATAAATAAATTTAAATCATATTATTTGCGTGTGTTTGTGTGTGTATGTGTGAATATATATATATATATGTGTGTGTGTGTGTGTGCCCGTATACGCATGTGTTTAATGTATGCAAACATATGCGGGTTGGTTTTGTAGGCAAACGAATTGTTTGATTTCTGTTTTCAAACGCCTCCGCCCCCCCCACACACAACACACACACACACACACACACACACACACTCACACACACACACACACACACACACACACACACGAACATTCTGGGATATACGTTGTTAGTGAACGCAGACATGTCTGAAATATGCCATATACAGTGTTATCCTATTATAATAACACACAAACCATTAACTCGTTGCCACTGTACATCATGCATTCCGTGATATCATGCTACATGATACATGATATTGTGAATAACAAGGAAGTTATCCTTTAGCAAAATATCTTTCCACTGTAATATAGTTATTGGTATATTTACAATATGACAATACTAAAACACTGATTATTACAGCACGCGGCAATATAGCCGTCGTATATAAATATGCTACACATCTCTTCCGATATACACTCCAGATAAAATAGGTTCTGTTTAGATGTTGGCAGAAATAGGCCTATTATTGTCTATGTAAATATAATCAAGTACTATCAGAACTCTGATACACACATAACGAACAAGCACCGATAACAATTGTCCATTGGCTAATTACGAAATAACGTGCACTGGAAGTGTGTTTGATTGTGGGTATATTTGTGTTTGTGTGGTGTGTATGTATGTGTGTGTGCGTGTGTGTGCGCGTGTGTGTATGTGCGTGATTGCGTGCTTATGTGTGTTCATATAACTGGGTATTATATACTGGGTATTGTATACGCATATGGTTATTTCAGCAGGCATAATTACATCAGAATGTACATATTGTGTTTCCATCCATCCATCCATCCATCCGTAAAGTCACACACAATCCATCCAACTATCCATTCGTACGTAAAGTCACCCACAATCCATCCGTCCATCCATTCATTCATCCACCCATCCATCAAAACCATAAATAAATAAATACATACATACATACATACATACATACAAAACATACATACATATATACACACACGCATAGAGTAATTAATATATTCCAATTTAGAGGATAATAAATCGATCCCTGACACAGAGTACATTGTTCAAAGTTTTGCTGACAGTAAACCGGAAAGACACAAATGCTAGATAGTGCTTAAGTAAGATGCTAACTGTAAGATATATGTTATAAGCCAGTAGAGATAATACGGATATATATATATATATATATATATATATATATATATAGAGAGAGAGAGGAAGAGAGAGAGAGGGAGAGAGCATTGTAGTGATGGAAACAGATAGAATGACACACAGAGAAAGAGAAGACCCATCCGCTCTTCTAGGAAAGGAAGGAAGGAAGAGCAGGTAAGCGACACCTAAGGGAAGCTGTGAAGATTCAGTATGTCTCATATGATAGTGACGCTGTCCATCTGATCGTCGTACAGTTCAGAATGCTCTCCTGCGTGATCCACGATTGAGGAGACACTCTCGACGCGCTGGTATTCTCCAGCTTTGTCCTTGGCCCCGCGTCTAGAACGAGCCTCACGTCTCTTCCTCACCTTGTCACTACAGAAACAGAAGACGAAACACGAACTAACTGTCGTCAACGATCCCAATCCCAACATGGCTGCTCCAAATATCCACGCGTAGAATTCGGTTCGCTTTTTATCCGATCCGGAACCCTGCGGATGATAGAACACATTCGGATTAAATAAGAACAAGACAATGTTCTGGGAGTAGAAAGCGATAGAAATGCGGCTAAATGTGTTTGTTTGTGTATGTACATGCACGCGTGTGTGAATGTATGCTTGTGTGTGCGCGCGTGTCTACTCTTTGTTTATTCTATCTATCCCACAATGTTGAACTAAGAATTATTTAAAATAGTTATTTAAAACACGTGAATAGCTAGCTGTACCGTTTCATTATTTATTTTATGCCTAACGTACATTAGAATTGGCTTAATGCACTCAGTAAAAGACAATGTGATGTTTTCGGTTAAATTTAAAACAATCCATATTGATGCCACTATACGTATAATGTCGAGGTCGTTTATTTACAAGATCGCCAACAATTCTTGTTGTCCCTTTGCTATCGGATTCCCGTTAGCTAGCGACGTCCAACCCAAATGATTGACTATTTCTAGGGCACAACGAACGAGCGGCGATCATTATCCGGGTATACGGGAGAGAATCGGATATGCGGCTCCCGAACAAAATGATCATCGTGCTTTATGGCAAACCGCTCCAGAGAGCACGAAATCGGATCAAGCGCCGGTAATTGAGAAAAATAAGCCACGAAAGCGCTTTCCACCGAGAAGGTCATGATGTGCACGATGGGGATGGAACAATAATTGCATGACTTGGTTATATAGATCAACTGCGCTGCCGAAGCGGATCTGCATGAGAGAAGACAGCAGCCTTTGGGATCAGTCCTCAATCAGATAAGCTTCGCCGAATGGGGTCAGATCGTTATCGGAAGCGGCACGTTTTTTGGCGTTGTCCAATCTCTCCGATAATAACGAAAAAACCCACAACAATGGAGTTTCCGAAGGGCCGATGTTTTTGTTGCACTCCGCGTGGTTTCAGGTGTTTAATTTTTTTTTAAATCAGGGTTCTGATGTGGATTGCCAAGAGGAGGCCGATTCCAGAGGCAGCTTATGGCATTAATGTTAAGTTCTTCCATCGGGGCATTTATCTCAGGGACGAAAGAGAACTTTGACACTCGCCCGCTCCTCCTTGTCATCTGCGATGCTTGTGGATCATAAATCCGTACTCTATAGTAAATGTTATTCAAGACCAACAGTTATTGTGTGTATCTATTACTTCCAAATCGTCTGAAATGCTTGACCAATACATGTGTAGCGTAATGCCGATGTCCAAAAAAACAATATTATTGCATGCGTTGGTTGAGATAGTTTCAGCTGCAGCAAATCGAGCTTTATATTAACTAACGACTAATCGTCACCATGTATTCAGATTAGACACGACAGCTTCTGAAATGGCTCAACTACCCGGAGAACGATTGCCGTTTGTCCTTTTGGCGTTTTTCGTCCCTTTTAATAATGCTGCGCGTTAATGAACTCCGAACGACAAAAGAGCAAGGTTGACCTTCCCGCCGAGTGGCACTTCCTAGTAACCCCGAACTGCGACCGGGCCGGCCATTAATTACGGCCCCACGTCGCGACGACAACGAGTCATTTATCCTGGAAATATAAGCCGTGCACTCTGTATGGCCTGCTGCGACTATCCATGTCAGCCATCAGCCAAACGCCAACGTATTCTTTATCTCCTTCGTGGCCAAGCCGGAGGTAAAGAAAGGCGACCCTTTCGGTGGCCATTCTCTTCCCGAACATGGGCGATGTTTACCCAAAACCCCCGTATTCCTGGCACGCTCTTCTTCTTGGCCGACTGTTCAACGGAGCCATTAATGAAACACTGGCGCAGGTTCTCTCCTATCACAGCTGATGCTTGTACGGCGGCCATCATTTCGTCGGAGACTAACAGATAACCGGGACATCTTCGGGTCATCTTCTGAGCTTTATCTTCGGTGTTAGTTGGCGTCAATCTCTTAGACTAAGACGATCCTTATATATGGCGACTGTAACAGGTGACTTTGCCTTAAACAGGCCATTTGTGGTATTTCCTAATACGCCTCTTCGTCTTAGCTGTTTGAGTAATTCATGAATGGAGTCGCTGTGTGCCAGAAAGTCTTTTCCGGCTTTGCTCTTTAGCTAACGATTTACCGCCAGTTGCACTAACCCATATATTAAGCTGGCTAGACACTGATAAGTTTGAGTCTGGCATTGAAGGTGACGAAACTATATTCGAGTAATTGCTGTCGACGTCCCATTGATAAACATCACCTACGTCTAAACTAATTATTCGACTCTCCCAAGTGATATGCGTGTATTAACCTTTGGCTTGTTAAATAACCGAGGGGTTTATAACGCCGATTATAAATTAACCCCTCTCACACTTAGTATCGATAGAAGTTAACCCTGTAACATATCCGGACTCGGCAGCCTCGCTATCGCCAGATCGTGTCATTGTTTGCGGGTACTCGTTGGCATTGGTTATCAGATCGAACGAAACCGCGATAGGTTTAGAACGAGTTAATACGGTATCGGCCAATGATTGATTAATATGGATCGGTCACTCGCAGCGTACATAATTTAAAACAACCATTATGCTAGCGGCATATGTGAAAGCGTAGACGCGGACATGGTTTTGTGCCCATTTTTATTCAGGCTGCCATCCACCTTCTGACATATAGAATGTCAAAACCAGGCCGGCTCCCTTCACCTGGTAATCTGGTATGATGGAAGAAAGCAGGTGCAAATATTCACGGGACATTACGGTACTTCCTTGTCGACATTTAAGGCCCGCACGCACGAACATCCGCCACACTTACGTTTTATGTACATAAACCAGTCGTGAAATAGGGTACCATATCGGCATATTTGTTTAAAATGTACTTTCACTGTTCTGTTAAAAGTCAGTAAGATTTAACAAAACACCATAAACACATAACACAATCCCATCTCCTTAAACTATGTTAAAGGAAAGATATCACCACAGAGCAAGCAGCGTGTGATAGCAAATAAAGGATGGCAAGTATTTTGTTGGCAAGTTCCTTATATTACCAATGGCTGATGTATATTGTCGTATTAACACGACGCTGATAGCCGACGTCAACTCAATACGCTATTACAGCATCGAGAGCTGTTTACATTCTGACCGCGTTACAGCCATCATATCAGATTCTGTACTGCGGGCTTAACTCTCCCGCTTCATGACGCTGTTGATAACGGTCGTTGCATTATTTAACACCCCGTAGGATCTACAAGGCGGCATTCGGCCGGCCTCGTCTCGGCCTGTTACGCCGCGACGACCTGTATCTGAGAACTGCGATTGGCTTGTGACAAGAAGAACGTCACCGTTGTCATTAACGACCGACCTTATGTCATAATCTAGAGAGGACACTGTTAATACTACCTGTTAAGTAACGTTATATCAAGTCAGTGATGTTAGGGGTATTCTAATGATTAAATATTGAGAGACCGATTGTTGGCGACTGACTGACTGACTGACTGACTGACTGACGCTCACTCACTCACTCACTCACTCACTCACTCACTCACTCACTCACTCACTCACTCACTCACTCACTCACTCACTCACTCACTCACTCACTCACTCACTCACTCACTCACTCACTCACTCACTCACTCACTCACTCACTCACTCACTCACTCACTCACTCACTCACTCACTCACTCACTCACTCACTCACTCACTCACTCACTCACTCACTCACTCACTCACTCACTCACTCACTCACTCACTCACTCACTCACTCACTCACTGCTGTATTCTCAAATTCTATCTTTCCATTAAAGCCACGCTAAAGTACCTCTTATTTCTTTAACCATTAAGTAGAACAAATCCCATTAACATTGCAATTTGTAAGTGGTTTGTCGTGTTATACGATGGATTATTAACTGTAAGCACAGAAAACGTAGGGCATATACTTTATGGAGAAGATCCGCTATACTAGAGAAGCCTGACTTAAACTACCATATGGCTTGTGTAATGCTACACTGACTGACTGACTGACTGACTGATTGACTGACTGAATGACTGACTGACTGACTCACTGACTGACTCACTGACTGACTCACTGACTGACTCACTGACTGACTCACTGACAGAATCACTCACTCACTCACTAATTAGAGATAAGAAAAATGCGGACCGACATTAATACAACCCCCCACACACGCGCGCACACATACACAAACACACATACTCAAGCAATCTGAAAAATATTGATAGACAAATTCATCACCCCATATATATTAATATATATATATATATATATATATATATATATATATATATATATATATATATATATATATGATTTGTATAATCATTATAATAATCATAATCATTATAATCATTATTATCACAAATGACATCATCACACTGAAGTCAAAGCTATGCCGGTACCTGGTTAATATTTACGGTTACAAGACAAAAATCACAAACATTATATTCGCAACACGTCTTCATAAAATTATAACCTCCATCAGATACCGCTGTTTATTGGCGTAACTCATTTCATACGCCAGTATTTATGCCATGGATTGTATAACGGGAACATAATGTTTATACAGTACGGGAACATAATGTTTACACAGTCTTCTGCGTATAACAGCCTTCAGACATCGTACCTGTGTGAGTAGCACCAGAGAGCAGACAGGAAGCCCACTCGCCAATAACCCCACAGACAAACCGAGGCATAAAACCGTTAGAAGACGATCTCGTTTACAAATCGGCTTTCTTTGATCCTTGTGTGATGGACCAAAACATGAGGGTTCTCGACTCATACACCGTCTCAGACCACTCCCCCTTCGTCAGGTAAAGGTAATGATTAATATAAGATCCTGATTTATCTTGGTATTTCCGGGCAGATTGGTCTAAGAATCCGATTGCAATTTTTCCGCTCGTGTATTTTCGATCCGGTAATTTAAGGATTTTCGTTAGTCATTTTATTATCATAAATAAGTCGCTTCGAGAGTGCGGTAGTTAGAGTATTGCGCTGCAAAGCCACAGGTTGTTGGTTCAAATCCGACTTAAAGCTGTATTTGTGGGATGTTTCCCTACGGATTCGCCATTCAGCTATAAGTTCTAGGTGTGATCCAGTGTCGAGGCTAAACAAACCACTCACTCACTCACTCACTCACTCACTCACTCACTCACTCACTCACTCACTCACTCACTCACTCACTCACTCACTCACTCACTCACTCACTCACTCACTCACTCACTCACTCACTCACTCACTCACTCACTCACTCACTCACTCACTCACTCACTCACTCACTCACTCACTCACTCACTCACTCACTCACTCACTCACTCACTCACTCACTCACTCACTCACTCACTCACTCACTCACTCACTCACTCACTCACTCACTCACTCACTTACTCACTCACTCACTCACTCACTCACCCATTTCACAAACATGTATGAGTCGAATTTAAGCTCATTATCTGGATATATGCATCGCAATGTTCTAATTTCTGCGCTATCGGAGCTCTAATTGGAGGACCTCAAAGTTTGTTAATCCACTAATTTACCATTAAGGCAACACAACCCACGTGTATCGTTCCCCCCATCGGGGAATACATCCATATTAGATAGCAGTCAGGCGTACCATATAGCAACAATGTGCTCTTATATCAGTTTTGGATGTTAAAATAGAGTTAGTAAGTGAGTGAGAGTGAGTGAGTGAGTGAGTGAGTGAGTGAGTGAGTGAGTGAGTGAGTGAGTGAGTGAGTGAGTGAGTTAGTTAGTCAGTCAGAGATTCACTGAGTGAGTGAGTCAGCTAGTCAATCATTGAACCGGTGATTGAGCGAGTCTGTGAGTGAGTCAGTGAGTCAGTGAGTTAGTCAGTCATTGGTTCAGTGGGTGAGTGGATGAGTGAGTGAGTCGTCAGATAGTCAATAATTGATCCGGTGAGTTCGCGAGTGAGTCTGTGAGTGAGTATGTGAGTCAGCGAGTTAGTCAGTCAATGGTTCAGTGGGTGAGTGAGTGAATAACTGAATGAATGCATTCATGAGTGAGTGATTGATCCAGTTAATCAATCAGTCAGCCAGTCAGCAAGTCAGTAAGTCATTCATTCAGTCAATCAGTGGTTATAATTTAGTGATATATGGTTACAAAAGGCTTTTATCATCGTATGACACGTAGAGGACTTGGTGGAAGAATTCTGGATCCTGAATCAGGAGAAATGATTTAGATGTAGAATTTAATGTACCCCCACCCCCACCCCCCAAATACATGCGCGCACAAACAAACACACACACGTGCGTGCGCTTATGCATGCTAGGATACCCACACGTGTTAATATTTTACGCGAGGAAATCATTAAAACATTTGCGAGATTTTGCTGTAGAATTAGTCGTTCTTCTGTCAACTGGCCTTTAGTTGACAGCTAAAAGTATGGAAATGGTTAATAATGGAAATATGTGATAAACGTTTGATATAAGACATATAACGAAAGTGGTGAGGCCATTGAAATATAGCAGGCAATATATATATATATATATATATATATATATATATATATATATATATATAAGCTAGCAGTACACGCTTTAGTCCGCAATATTTACTGTTGGGCCATTAACAACACGAAGATATTCAACAACCACAGCAGCAGCAACAACAGCCACAGCAACAACAGCAGCAACAACAGAGGAAGCAGTATTGTGGACAACTAAGTGTAAATACTACGTATGATAGACGAGTCTTTACTTCAAAGCATAAATCCGAATTTACACTGGTTGCCTTGAAATGTCAGGAGGTAGAGGACTCCTAAAATAAGCAAAGTTCATAGGCACAGCAGGGATTAGTTCAGGTTTTGGCTATTTAGTGCCGTCGGAAAGATAAATTATCAATAAACCGCCGAGAAATATCTCGTTATGCCGAAAGTATTGACCTGTTCTCAACCGGCAGCCAAGTTGTGTTTTTTATTGGAAATATTCGTTGTGTTGCTTCTCCGCGGATTTTGCGCCGTTCTCATTGTCGAATGGCAGTCAAAGAGCGTTTGACACGGTGGATGTTTGTCTTTTATTTTTTCAGCTTTGTAATGAATAACTCTTTGGCTTCTTCCTGTTTCCAAAGGGTGAGATGTTCGCCGATCGGCAAAAGGATCGCCATTTTTATGCTATGACGTTCTTCGTGATGCGGTACCCATCGGAGTTGTCCAGACATCAAACATCTCGAAGCCACAATCGCCATCATCAGGGGACGATTGGCGTGTATAAACACAATGAAGAACCGGAATGAAACGAAGGGAAAACGAATAACGAACAAAACGGTCAGATATTTGAGGTTTGAGTCACGCGTGCCGATTGTTTATTAGCGATTTGACTATTTAAGCGGCGGTGACTTCAAAGAAAATTTCGGTGAAAGCCGACTTCCGGCGATCAAAGCTCGACCGAAGAACGAAAGAAGCACAAATATCTCTCCGCTGTCTTATCGCATCCTCCTGGCTAGATGATGATAATAATGATGACGATTAGAACAGCCCGTGTCACTCGGTGCGCATTTCTCGATTGATAAAATACGAAAATACCATCGGCCACCATCTTAATACCGATTATGTGGCTACACACACACACACACACACACACACACACACACACACACACACACACACACACACACACACACTAGTTTACGTCATGTGTTTTTTCCAGCGTTGATAATATTATTTTGATTTTGCAGTTTGGTAATCAACATATTTATATTTGTGCCAGGGTTAAGTTTATATCTTGAGATCCTCCATGAGATAAACAACTCGCTTCTGTTATTTTAATAACTATGGCTCAAAATGCGATAAAACACATACAAGTGTGTTTAATATGAATATTTTGAATAACGCCACTGTTCTCACAGTCCATCATCCTAACAGTTTATCTCTAGTACACCATTCTCACATATTAATGTTTCGACAACTGACACACATTCAATTATTCCGATTCTCTGAGTTTGACCATACGTTAGAGAGGTCAACTACAGGACTGTATGTTCGGAACATATAAAATATTTGACTTTTGATCGATACATCAGTTTGGGATGTTTGACATACACGGTAGTAGATACGGTAAATGGACATAATCCAATCGGACAATATCCCCGCAGGACATTATCCCCTCAAGACAAAATCCCCTCAGGATATAATCCCCTCACATGAAGAACAAAACAAAGCACATAATTTTTTTTAGCAAACAGCTTAATTCAAAACTATTTTGACATTTCTTACAAGTCTATGTGTAAAGCACAACTAAAGTTGTTTCCATCAAATCAAGTGACCAACCCCCCTCAGAACCCCAGGAATTGTTCTGATATCCTGGTTCCTGTTTGAACAAAGCATGCAGGGCGACTGTATGCCATCTTGAATCATCTTCAACCAGGACTTGATCTTTGCGCATACTGTCAATGGCTGTCCAGATAGTGGGATGGGGATGCAATAGTTGTAGTTCCGGTAATGTTTAGATCTGGTAATGTTGCTGCGAGATAATATTTGGCTTCTTTATAAACAATGGACTAGTGGATTCTCATGGAAATTGACAAGTATGTGACTTCCAATGATACCAAACAGATTAATTTGTTTACGGGTTGATCTCCCACGTCTAAAAAACTCTGACTGTGAATTGCAATTAAACTACAATGTCATTTGATAAGTATTATATTCAATTTATTGTACATACGAAATGAACAACAATAAAATCATTTCAATGAAAATATATTTAAATAAAGTATTTTAGCAATTAGAGCACATAATTTATTAATAGAGTAAAATTAATAATAACTTTCTTCATATATTCTTCATATGAGGGGGTGATGTCCTGAGGGGATTTTATCCTGGGGGGATTATGTCCGGGATTCAGCAGCTACATTTCTGGATAGTCAGGAGTAGAGCATTTGAGTGACTTATTATAGAATGTCCAATGGAACACTCTATCATGTCATGGCCAGAGACTGATGCCAACTTATCGTCGGTAAGACAAGCTTCACGCGTAAATACACTTCCGGCTTCCGAAGTAGTGGAATTAAAAAATAAATAAATATGTCGAAATCTCTTGCTGTCGGAAAACTGATATGCTGGAATATAAAGTAGATCTGGATTGTTGTGTATGAACAGAGTACAAGAGAATTGTCCATTTCTGAAACGCATCATACTTATACAACAAGCGCTGTAATAGGTCTTCAGAGCCGAGGTGTACAGCCAGTCACGTTTAGCGTTTAATATAAAACGTCGTTCATGTCTTGACTTCATCCGTGTCTACGTAAGTATTTGAAAAATGACCTAGAAAATGTCGCATAGGAATAATAATAAGGCGGCTACAATAAGTACAAAGAAGGTGGGGACATTTGAAGAATACAAATATCACGTAATTACAATGTATATCCCTCCAACAAAGGATCGTTCTTATAGTCTATGAGCCCTGAGTGTGTATGGAGTTTTGTGAAGCATTGTGGCATTTGTGGTGTATAGGCACAGGATGAAACAATAAAACATCGTGCTATAAACACAGTTCTGACAAACAATTACTGCTTAATGTCAACAGTCCGATCTACAAAACTGTGACAAAGGTCGCACAAACAACCGACATGGGACACACAGGATTCAGCTAATATCATCAGTGTTAAGGCGGTGCTACAGTAGGATACTTCCGACGGCTAGGTTATGAAAGTCAGTTACAGATAAATCTATTCATTGAGTCGATTATTTGTATTTATTTATTTTCCAAACATTCACTCAGTGAATTTAATTTTTGGAATAAACTCTACGGCTACACATGGCTTTATTGTATCTTATGTATTCCCAATGTGAATTCAGGTGACTGGTACGGTTTATCAGCAGTAACTTAAATATTCTCCAATTTACACACACACACACACGCGCGCGCGCGCGCAAGCACGCACACATTATTTTCTAATCAATGTGATATTTTGGATAGTAGATTTCCATTAGATTCTTGTCTGTTCTGGTAACAAACTTTCCTGATAGGAAATCAATCGTTTCTCTGAGAAGTGACTATTTAAAGTCGGCATCTTCATACAAGGCAAAAAATAAATGTGGCATTATATAAGAATTATACATCGATCCAGAAAATGCTGTTGACTAATCCATGACAGTTAGAAAGAGGGAGGTTCTTTGCAGCGTAGAGTACACAAATCCATGACGCGAAACCAGAGCAGGTTTGTATTCACGTTTTCAGGACTATGACACCGTTCTAGAACTGATTGTTCGAAAGGTCGTTCAGTGCAAAGACATACTCCGCTTGGTGAATGCTACGTTGTTGTAAATGGGTTTTATTCAATAAACCTATTATTGCCAGACTGATTCCATTATACCTTCCATCAGACAACAGGAGAATTGTTACGGTTATTTGATACACGTTATGCCGAGTTCTTCATTCGTGCAACTAACTGAATTATTAACATTTAACAATTTTTTTTATTGTTCTTGTTGGTTATGTTTACGGGGAAATGTGGACGACGGTGAACATGAAATTAAGAATGACAAATGTCTGGGATTCGGAATCTCATCATGGTTCAATCCGGCACGTTAACGATTTAGACGTCTAAAATTGAGCCGTCTAAGATTGGCCAGCTTCGTTTATTAATATGAACACCAATCAGTTCATTCCTATATTCTACTGATCCATCGTTAAATCTTCCATAATTCAGTCAGTCTATAGATTTTTCGATTGTTTTATAATTGGTGTCGCAGTTCATATATTGTTGGATGTTAACAACAAATCCAATCACGATCAAAATCTAATGGCAACCATAAATTTGTCGTCTTAAGAATTAGAACACTGTAGAGCGATCAGCGACAACTTCCCAATTGTTGCAGAATCATAAACACCCCCCTCCCCCGAAAACTGTTTAAATTAAAAGAACGCATTATGTGGCTGGCAGTTTAAGAATGACGTCATTTCCATTGTTTGGAATATTTCTGTTCAGATGGTTGACATAAACCTGTTGGACTTCCGTGACGGCACTAAGTGGTAATCCATTCATTATTGGAACGATCGCTGCACGGAATTGTTTGGCGATACGAGGTCGGCCCTGTTAGGATTATCCCGGTCGTAACGATGTCATTCCCGACCGGATTCCGGAACGGTGTCTATCGACTAATGATTAACTTGCATGTTACCGACGGCGGCATCGTCGAGCGACGGCGGCAGCAGACAGTTTACGACACAAGCACCTGACCATCCTTATCATCGGCTATTAATCGATGTGGTGTTTGGATGCGTTTTGATCGCCTTCCGCTTAGCGCCGTGTACGGTCACTAACTCCCGGTAATGAGATAAATAAACGTAAAACTGGCTCCAGGTCCAAAGCCGACAATGGCCGACTACGTGCTCGATCCGGATACGATGCGGATGCGTCATCATTCGGTTTGCCGCCGATTAAGCACGCCATTGTCCTCGAAGCGATCGTTTTAATTCGTCGCAGTTTTGTTGCGCGAAACTAATTCGGTGGATTTGGACTAACGTGTCCCTTCCGGATGCTTTACATTATATCGAGAGCCATAGACAGATTGACGTTGATTTGTGAGCTCATAGAGTAGGTTGTTATCGTACAGAACGTGTCAGATTCATTAGGCCGGCGGCTCGGAGAGACGAAGTCTGAGGCGGCAGACGTGGAGCACGAATTTAAATGCGCTCTCATATTCCCCGCGGCAAGGCACCGGGATGCGTCAACTGGCTGGACCGAAAGACGCCGAGGTTGCATCTCCTGAGAGGCACTTTCACTGGTTGGCGGCTCATATTAATCACGGATCGCTCGCGTCAGCGCTGGATCCATCGCGTATAATCCGGCCGCTGCATCTACCGTCTCTACTGTCTAAGATGCGGCTGTCATTGCCATCACCGGTTCATTTGTCATCATCGTTTGAGACCATTCCCTGGCGTATTGCCGAGGGCGATGAGGACAGGCTACAGGATGAGCCACTACTCCGCGACGAGATGTGTGTCTGTGGTCGTAGGGCTGCATTATAGCCTTTTTGTGTCATCATTCGTCATCTGCCCCGGGGTCCACCGTTATCTAGCGTCTACGATTACGTCATTAACATACTCAATTACGAGAACATTTGACGCCGAGCTTATACCATCTCCTCGTGCTTCGAACGTGATCTCTATTACACGGAAATATGACATCATATAGTGAGATGACGGCTAGTGCCATACTTAACTGCACCCATACATCATTCCAGGGACAATATACATAATACTCCACAATAAATCTATACAATTCAACGTAAAAGGCAACAGACTGAATTTAATAATAAATGTCGATAATTGATCACAAAAATACACCCTTTTATTACTTAACCTATGAGTGAGTCTGTCAATGAGTTAGTGAGTGGGTGAGTGAGTGGTTGTTTTATTTAACATTGATGGTGATCAACAGTGTCATAAGATCCAGATATTACTCACTATGGAAATGCGATGATCAGGCCGAAGCGATTGGTGGATGGATGAAACATTCCGGGAACATGGACACCAGTAGGATTCGATCTGGCCAAATGGAGGCTGGCTGTGTAATATACTGTGACCAGGATTGCATCCTAGAAGTTCCTGATGACATTCTGTTGGCATGTTTGTGCATGACTGCTTTATTTATACTCAGGCCGCTATCAACAGGACGTTATATAGCTAAGGGGCTACTTCACGTGGAAATGAGATGATCAGGGCTGAAACCTTTAATGCGACGATAAACATTCCTTATATACAGGTATCAATCGGATTTGATCCCGAGGCACCGAGATCTACAGTACAGTGCGCTATCAACTGGACCACATGATTATCCACACCGAATCAGGATGATGGTATATATAATATATATATATATATATATATATATATATATATATATATATATTTTTATTGATGTGTTTGTGTGTGTGTGTGTGTGTGTGTGTGTGTGTGTGTACTCTCGAGTATGAAATCAAACAAGCAAAACTAAATATTTTCAATTTCAAAAAGGTTGCACGACGAGATACTGGGCTATAAATATATAAGCTACCAAATTATATGTATATACTATCAAATGAGAGCAGGGTAACAAGTTCTGGAGGGATTACGTAACTACAGAACAATCAGTTTTGGTAAAGTCTAACAATAGAACCATTGGTCGGATTGTTATCACACATATGCAGTTCAATCTGTACGGACACCACAAAGTACATCTCCGTCAAGATGATGATGATGATTGATGTTTTACGGCCATTTCTGTGCATATGATGGTAGGCTTAATGGGCCGAACCACCTCCAAAGGTAATGAAGCGAAGTCAAAGATGAAACAACCTTCAAATATGCCCACGCCGAGATCCGAACACGGGTGGTAGTGATCTGTGATCAAACATGCTACCGCTAGACCACGGAGGCGCCCACATTTGCGTCAAGGCCGTTCTCTTATCATTCAGCGCATCCGGGAGTTCAGGTTCTGTCTTTCCGGAGGGAGTCACACCGGAAACTTAGCCGATAAAAGCAATAGCAGCAGCAGCAACAACAACAACAACCACAAGAGCAACGACGACAACAACAACAAAATAAAGACACCTCCTCTGGAGGGACGGATGTCATCAGCTAAAAGCAACTGTACCGTCTACCGAGTCGAGTCGTCTAACTACAACCCGAATCGATCGTTTTAAGAACAATGCACCCAAGATTTCTGGGAGCCAATTCAGGATTTATTCGCCGGATTAGTGGCGAGCGAGATTGGGATTTCGGGTAACGGGCACCTCCCCCACGAGATCGGCCAGCAAACGTTTTACGTAACACCGGCTTCGGCATTGAATTAGAGCATCTCGGGCCGTCGGCGCGAAGTCCATCCGCAACCAATCGAGTTCCATTGAACTGGACGATCGGAGGGTCGCCGACGATGTTTTCATCATCGACGTCTCCTAGCCGAAGAAGACACGCGGAATAAACTGACCATTTCATCCGGGCACAGACCGGCCATTCGCCGGCCGGCCTTTCTGTTTTGATGAGACCAGCTTCTCCGTGTATATGGCCCGGGCGTGATTTCCTGGGGGACGCCCTGACCGGAATGGCCAACAATCTAGCCATCGGCATTTTGCCATCAGCGAACCGATGCCGACCTTCTGCTGCGGGGCCCACGGTGAGCCGCCGGCAGAAACCGGCCCCGAGCTCGTGAAACTGGCGAAGGACGTAAATAAATTGATTTCTCGATTCGGCGGCAGCCGACCGCGAGTGAGATAGCTCGGGGTTTGGTATCTGCCGAGAAATGGCTTCATCAAACGTTTACGGCCGATGAGAAGACGTCACCTACGAGCTGAAACAAATCAGTGGCTGGCCCTCCGAGCAAAGCGAACATAAACGAAGACGTTGCTGGCTTCATTAATGCGCTTCTTTCGAGCGGAAACAGATAGCAGCGACGAGGTCAAGTTTGTTTGCCGATCCACATCAATAAACAGACAGGTCTTAATGGGTACTGCATCAGAAATCCAAGAGTCCATTAATTACGGGTCCGGACCGTCGGAGCTCTCTCTCTCTCTCTTTCTCTCTCTCTCTCTCTTTCTCTCCATCTCTCTCTCTCTCTCTCTCTCTCTCTCTCTCTCTCTCTCTCTCTCTCTCTCTCATCTCTCTCTCTTTCTCTCTCTCCATCTCTCTTCCTCTCTCTCTCTCTCTCTCTCTCTCTCTCTCTCTCTCTCTCTCTCTCTGTGTGTGTGTGTGTGTGTGTGTGTATTAAATCAAGACTTGTTCGAAGAGTAAAAGTCTTCAGAAAGGTATTACTACACTACGTACTCAGCATGGACTGTGTTATCATTTAATGATGATTAAACGAAGACGTGTCCCACTTCTAACTCGACATTCCACATTATTGAAGTGGCAAGTATACAAGGGGATATAATGTACATGGGAATACACAACGTTTTCAGGTTTTTCATTTGGCCTAACTCCCAACGAATATTTCTCATGTGAGGTGAATTGATCACAGTAATACTCAAATCTTTAACACAAACAAACAAACAAACAAACAAACAAACAAACAAACAAACAAACAAACAAACAAACAAACAAACAAACAAACAAACAAACAAACAAACAAACAAACAAACAAACAAACAAACAAACAAACAAACAAACAAACAAACAAACAAACAAACAAACAAACAAGATTTAGTAGATGTATGACTAATTCATTAAGATGCCTCGATTCTACCTGGAAACCCTGAAAACTCGTAGATATGCCAATGTTTTTGGTGGAAAGAAAGAATAAGAAGGGGGGGGGGGTGGAGTCAGGAGACGGATCAACATCCCGTCTAATGTTTTTGTTCGTTTCAATAGGTAGGAAAGGATTGATGGGTTGAACGTGAACCAAATGAAGCAAATACTCCACAGACCACTTAGAGAAGAGCCGGATAGTGGCTGGCTTAATGGTCAATGTTAGCCTGAGGTATCGCGGAGGGAGCAGGGGAGACGGCTGGGATTTCGCTGAACAAATACAGGAAAAAGGAAATCTAACGCGAGAGACCTTCTCGCTTAGCAAACACCGAACATTTTGACTTCGATGTGTCGGACTGATAATTATCCCATCCCCGCCTCCCCGGAGCGACCCCGGAGACGTTAGAAGAGTAACGTTAGAACTCACCTGAACTCGGAATGAACGACCCTCGGAGTATTAGAACAAGAAACATCTATAAACCGAGGTACGATGACAACTGTTAAGTCTTGGCATTGTTCTGTGATAAACCGGCAATAAGACGATAGACGGAAAGCCAAAGATAACATCTTAAAGTATTAGCTGAAGTAAACTTAGTAAACGTCACCTCAGATAGACTAATTTGGCAAGTAACAAAACTCTATAACAAACCAGGTAAAAACCAGGTAAAAACCTTTCTTTAAAAGTTTCTGGTTTTAATTTGGTCGTTGTTGTTGTTATTTTTGTTGTTGTTTTAAATGGAACAAACAAGCTGTCGTTTCTCTACAGACAAAGTAGTACTCACTTTTATTGTGTCGTAGAGCATTTTGTAGTTATAATAGCGTGCCTTTGTCGAGCTGTGTTTCCGTTTTCGGCGACTGTTGGCGCCATCTGGGTCCTCTCGACTGTCGGCAGAGGAATTAGGATCGCTGAAAACGTCCCCGGAGGAGTCGGGTTTCGGCTGAAAGTTCCTCGAAGCGGGGGGCGGATGGTGGAGTAAGTGTCCCCTTATGTAGATATCACGCCGCGTGTAGGCCTTCGGCTTCTCAGTGGTCGGGATAACCGGAAGTCGGCCACTGTTCGTTACGTTTGCCTGGCGGGCGATATTAGAGAGGTATCCTAACGAGGAGTTCGTCCACGACATCGCTTCTTCGGTGGTCGGACGCAAAGAACGAGTATCGGACGTCAGTCGGTGTGGCGTCTCCTTGGTCACGTGTTGATCACGTGAGGTGTATCCGAGTCGTTCCGGAACGACGGGGATTGGTGCTATGCTGGTGTTTCCCGTTGTATAGTTGTCTGTTGTTGACTCGGCGCTGTGAACACCTAAACAACAAAGTAGAAATGTTAAAGGAAAACATCTAATTGTTGAGAGCGATAAAGGGTGTAGATAATAGGACACAGAAAACCTATAACAGCTAATAACCAACAGGGTTTGTTTAGGAATGATTAGATGGAGGCAATTGTTGACCGGTAATTAGACAGACACGATTTATTAATTTTTGATAATCATAGTTGAATGCAATTAATTAAAAGCTTTCAATATAAATGAGAGAAGAGCGAGAAGCCAGTAGGGAGATGACATGCTAAAGAACGGCTCACGGCAGCCGTACTTCACTGCTGTACACCAGCGAGGGCTGTTATTACACGTCTATCATTAGCGAGTGTCATTTTGGGCTGGTGGTGATATATCACAGGAAAGTTATAAGTGACAGGGAAGAGAATTAATAGGCTCAATAAGTGAACCGAATAGGAGCTTACAATGTTAATATTACCGTAGAACAACACAATAAGCTAGTAATTGTACAACATAACATTTCCTGTTTACCGGGACTAACCCTTTCCACCAGCTGGCTTCCTACACCTCTATCGTGTTCCACGTCAAATGGAACATTTATACGAGCATCATTAGGTCGAACGCAGGACTGAGGTAAAGTCGAGGAATAAGCGAGAGATAAGGGGAACTCCACGTTGACGGGGGGAATCTGTCAACAAAACACAAGCCCGTCTCGAGCGGTTCCTATAGATCTGTCTGCACACGAGCTCAATCGTGAGATTTTCTAAAGAAAACCGCAGGACCCTAAACTCCCCTGGATTCGCCCCTTCTCGTTTATAACGCATGTTCCTCCTACCAATCTAACTGTCTGAGCCCCGACCTCTCTTTTTTCCCGATGTATCGTGGTGGTTTGGATTTGACGGATGTTTCCGGTGGAAGGGAAGGGACTTAATTAGCAAAGCAAACGGGAGAAGTCTCCATCCAATCACGTCACATCACGTGATGTCATCCATTCTCGCGTGTTCTCGACGGCATCCGTCTTGTTACGGCCACCTTTTTTTCACATCGGCCACCAGGTGTCGCCCTGATGGTTAACAAAATCTACGGAAGCTCTACAAACAACCATGTTTAATATCACTTCGACAGAGAGAGAAGAGAGAGAGATGGGACCGTAGGGGGGGGGGTTGGTGGTGGAGGTAATTCATGGCACGAGAGTGAACTGTTCGTTTCAAGGCCCTTGGCATTATCCAGCGTTCTACACCCAGTCAACTTGTCCTTGCTGGCTCGACGCCGAACCATTGTACCACAGATGTAAATTAAGCCCGTTGTGTACACACTGGCGGTGAAAGATCGAGCACAAATCAAGCTACCGACATGACTGGGGCGACGAAATTCAATTATTCCCGTTTATGGCGGGACGGGACTTTCAATATTCGGCGACGGCGACGCTTCGAGCCGAGTGGAGCCGAGCCGAGCTGTCCACTAACTTTACGCATTGGACGTCGGACGTGTGTGTGTGTGTGTGTGTGTGTGAGGGTGGCCGTTTATCTGCTGGCTGGAATGGGACGGGAAGGTTTATTGATATTGGCCAACCGTCGATATAAATCATGCCACAACCACTGAAGCAAGAACCTAACCCGACAGACACCCCACTCCCCCTCTCTCTTTCGCCATTCATCATGCTTAAGGACGGGTACATTCAGCATAATGGGGAAAGCGTAACAGTATTTCCTTAAAAAGTGCCATGGATGTTGGATGGTGGTAAAGTTGTCTGATTTCGGCAACTCACTGGGAGACTCATATCATTGACGCTGAACGTTTATAGAAAGTTACTGATTTATTATTCTTGGACTTTGGTAACACATCTTGGAGATATGGTCGATAGGCAACGCCGCAGGGAAACATCACAAAACAGAAGTATCTGGGTTCAATTCCAAGTATCACCTGGCGCTATTAAAGCACCAACCCTGGTATTCTATTGTTATAATTAACCCTGTGGATATTTATTGGGTTATTATCCAGATGGGATTCACTCGGCTTGGTAGTTGCCATATACAATTTGGCAATTAAGTCAATTCCCATGGGATGATAATGTTTCTGGCTGTCAAGTAACGGATATGATCCAAGAGGATTTCTCACCATCCAACCAAATGGCTTGCTTATATATATATATATATATATATATATATATATATATATATATATATATATATGTGTGTGTGTGTGTGTGTGTGTATATATGTACGTATATATGTGCAAGCGCTAGTGTACATGGACTTGCGTGCATGGACATCCATGCTTACGTATGTGACCTGTTTGTGCATGTGTGTGGTCTATGGACCTATGAGAAGTTAGTGAATAACGGTTTCGAACGTTGGAACCGCCAGTTTCTACCCGGCATTCTCTAACCACTGAGCTACTACTTCCATCAGCATATCACCTAGACTGACATATATCATCTTCCCGTCGATGTTAGCTCCATTTAAGTATCGTCTATCGTTATTAATAGCCTGCCGGCCTGGAGCTCTAACGGGAAGGCGGTCACCGGACCAGACGTGTTCCGCTTCCGGTTCTGATCGATATAGTTTTGTCGAGTTCCTAATAATCAGCGAGCTAGGCGGCAGCACCGTCTGCGGCGCCGGCCCGAGTTGTTAAGTATATTCCTTCCGGGTTAAGACAGGTTAACGTAGATATTGATTTCTAACTTACTATCAGTACTAGGCCACGTACCAGACTGATGCTGTCGATCGAACTATCAGTTGTTGTTTCCCGGAGACAGGACCATCTGATTTACTGATGCTTAAGTGAGTCGAGATCCGTTCTGAGATATGTTTTATTTAAGTAATATTTAAGGGATATTTTGATATACAAGCACATACGACTACACGTTCATGTACACACGCACACACGCACATATGTACTATAGTTCTACAAATAAATATTGGTTGTAGTATATATATATATATATATATATATATATATATATATATATATATATAACACATTTGAAATAGGAACAAATTATGAGTGGCATATTCAGTTATATCTCCGTTCACATTCTTTGATCACATGACAGGTCGATCTTCAACCAATCCCCCTAGTTTGTTTGTATGTTATCGTTATAATTGTAAGAAATGACTTAATAAACAAATAAATATAATAAATAAATATGTGTGTGAAGTGATTGAATTAAAAAATTGACCGTGTTTGCTCTTTCCTCTTATGATAATATATAATTCTCCTTATTCATCATTCATATATATATATATATAGAGAGAGAGAGAGAGAGAGCGAGCTTCAATATTTTAAATATGACTTCAAAGTAAGTTATTCAAATGTAAACTGTGATATGACAGAAATTAAGGATGTGACAGTGAGGACCTCTGACATTTATTCCTTACCCTGTCAGATCTGGGATATTTATCAGGGTTTTTATTCTTCAGAGTGCTACATCAATCATTTCACCTTTGCCTTTAAATGCGATTTTAATCTACACATTCCTTTTGATTAGGTACCTTTTGGCTAAAATCCCATAACATATGTGGCCCCGGGATTTATTGAAATGTCGTTTAGTAAAATATGATTGGATTTGCAAAACGGGCTGAATAATCCGTAGTTTGATGATCCGGTATTTTTTACAGAAGTAAACAAATCGATGCACATATCTAGATGCCGTTTTTAGTAATTCGGCCTTTTATTTGAGTTGAGCTTGACCTTCTTTGAATGTGCTGGTGCATCTAGCGACACAAGAGTAATTATAGCTGAGAAACAATTTTGTTGCCGTCTATCTAGTCTCAATTAGAATGAATGAATGAATGAATTAATTAATTAATAAATGAATGAAAAATACATAATTGGTATCTTTAACCGTGGCACTGATCTCACCTGAGACATGAGTCAAGTGGTGGGTGACTCGCAGGAAAAACGAACTGATCGTGTTGAACGATTTCATTAACGGATAAAACATCGCACAGAAGCGCGCAGCACTGGCATTCGATGCCACAACCTAGTTGTGGCAGCATAGCCCGCTACCGGTTGCACCACCGGACCGGCCACTCCCTCAATTAGATACCCCCCCTCTCCACCAACAGCTGTAACACGCTTCTTCCGCATTGCATTAGTGCGCCTTTTATAATAGTGGTTGGCCACAATCCATCATTAGGGACACCTCCTCCATCCGCTTCTAGCGTACATATAGAGCGTGAAATATGAATGACTAACTCCTGGAAATGGTCGCTCTCCACCAAGTCACACACTGATTGCTGCCATTCTGCGCTGAAAAGCCGGCTACTGCTTGGACAAGGTTGGGACGGCCAAGTGGCTTTATTAGCGACATGAAACACGCCGACTGGATAGGGAATGAAGCCAGAAGGGCTCGTTCTTTAGCGGAGGAAACCACGACGGAAACCATCTCGGTGATGTCTTGGGATTTTTGTCCTCTGTCTCTGTATTCCGGTACAAGCGGCGGCTTTAGCCAGTAGCGTCATTAACAGCATGTTACAGACCAGTTGTCTTCCTCTCCCCCATTGTTGTTTTAGGAAGGTTGTCTCGCCGGTCTATCCCAAAGCCAATCGTTTCAATTGATTTTGAACGCTTCGTACCCGGATGTTTTTTTCACATATGAACGAAGAACAGTTTTTTGGGGCCACGATTGTGACGACAAAACATCGTCCTGTAGTTGTACTGTTACTTTAGAGATTGTTCAAACCAATGCGAAAGTCCTAGTCTGTCAGCGATTTATACACCATAACCGAGGCAATAATCGTGCTTTCTCACTTTAATTGCTTCTGCCTTCTCACATAAACATGCAGCCAACTATCCGAGTATCACATTTAGCCTCTCGTATAGCTACCGTTGTATCAGTTTGTGAACATTCAACAAAGGAACCGGCAGATAAGTAGATGGACACCTGAACACAATACACCGATAGAGATATCTAAGAGTAGAAAGAGCTACACCACCTGTAATTGGCTACTATTAAAAACAATCTGCAATTATTGATACTATAGATGCCGCAGCTTGAACATTATTGGTACCTGAAGGGAATGCTCCGCTCGGTCTGTAGTGTGTGTGTGTGGGATAAGGAAGATGAAAGCGAATGGACAAGGTTTCAATTCACTGCGGCACAAGTTGTAACGGGATGAATTCCGGTTTGACGGATTCCTACATTTTCGTTTTGGACAACGGAATAAAGAAAGTGTTGATGAACATGATGAACAAGGTCATTTATCTATCACGATACATTGAAAGCTACCATCCGTAGAGTTTATCTGTTTAATAAAGCGCCGTATCTGTCTAGCATCTGATCATTTCTTAACCGTGATCAATTTTGTTCCACAAACAGATACAGAACGGAAAAGAAACTATTTAAATGTTCTGTCTGGCGCTGTTTTAATTAAAGCGAAGATATTCCTGATTATAAATCACTCAAACCAAGGTGCAATCAATCTGTTCAAAAGCTGTGTAATGGAATAATCTCTTTGGAATATTTGGCTCTACACCAGACACTGAATTGTATTATTTCTGGGTCGAAACCGGGCCATATTTTGTATTGTATTAAAATGAATAACTTTAGTATATACAACAACTGTATAGCTCTCCTTAGAGTCAAAGGTATACCGTAGTATTTCGCACAGTAAAATCATCACATTTAATTACACGGATAACTTATAGGCAACGTGAATGTTGTCATTTCTTAGATCGAACAGTGAGTGACCGAGTCAGTGATTTCCGAAGATGAAAGTGTATGTCATACACACACTCATTACCACGATTAGTGGCAGTACGCAAGAAAACGACACGGACATCAATTATTAATCGATGCATCAATGCTCGAAGATGTATCTCGATCTCTCCAGCAAGTCTCATCACCAGACGATGACAAGCTCTAGATAATTCACTTCTACAACCGGCAGCTGCAAACCTATACGAGATGGCATGTTGGTTAAATTGTGACAGCTGACTAGGTGCTCGTCCATCAAAGGGCGCCGGCATAACATATACTTTATGACACCCGACTGGACACCACGGGAACGCTCGTGGACGCGAAGCACGGACTTATAACAAAATCAGAGATACGAATACCTTGTTTATCTCTGGCGTTGAGATTAGGTGGGACACGTACGGCCGAAGGGCGACCCGCCTGAGGAATATGATCGTATAGGGACAATCCAACATATACGATACACACCGGGATACGATCCCACGACAGGGAGGTCTATCGCCCAGGCAGCTATTAGCTGAGCCACAGAAACCGGCTAGTATTACGTTTACAACTGGACAGCTAAAGTTGCTTGCTTCGTACCAAATCCTACCAAGCCTCGTCCCGGAAAAAAAAAACTAAATTGACGGTTAACTCGGGATACCACCATAGCAACAAAAATACACAAAACAGCATGTCATAAACCGTGAAGAGCTAGTACATAACTGATCGGTGACGTGGAAAATTAGATGATATTTTGACACCGTCATAAAGTGGATGTGTCCCGTGTTTGCGTCATAAAAGTGGTCCCGTACGAAAACGAACTGCGTCATAAACAAGCCGTTCTTGATGCCGCTGTATTATGGTTTATGCCGGAAGTGACTTGTATTGGCTTCGTGTAAAGCCATAATCATGTCTTCGTGGGTAGCTAGGCTGCTGATAAATGTGTGTGTGTGTGGTGGGTTCGTTTGTGTTTTTTATGTTTGTGTGATTGTGTGTGTATGTATGTGTGTTTGATTGTTTGTTTGTGTGTGTATTTGTGTGTGGGTATGTTTGTCTGTTTGTTTGTCTCTCTCTCTCTCTCTCTCTCTCTCTGTGTGTGTGTGTGTGTGTGCGTGCGTCGGTGTGCGCGTTTGGGTTTCTCTCTCTCTCTCTCTCTCTCTCTCTCTGTGTGTGTGTGTGTGGGGGGGAGTTACGTGTTAGTGTGTGTTTGAGTGATCTTGTGTGTGTGTGTGTGTGTGTGTGTGTGTGTGTGTGTGGTGTCTGCGTATATATGTGTGTGGGCGGTGTGTGTGGCTGTGTGCGTTTCTGTGCTTGTGAGATGTAGATACTGATTACGTGGACTGATGTTTACCGACTGGTTGGTGAGTGGAATAATATGTGTGAGTCAGTAAGTATCATTTTATTGGCAAGAAGCAGGGGCGTAGCTGCAGGAGTGGATGGGAACTAATAGATAACATTGTACAACAAAACATCAATATTAACAATTGTTACAACAATGATGACAGCAATGATGACAAATACATGATGATATTGATGACGATAACGATGAAAACATTGATGGTATTGATGATGATGATGATGATGATGATGATGATGATGGTGAGCCAAAGAGTATTCTATTTCACTTTCACGTGAAGAGGTGTATGTATTGGCGTAGAAGTTACTAGAGTCGGCCATTTGGTATTGGGATGGATGATCAAATTAAATCCGTAGACTCGTGTATACAGATCCGTAACAGAACAGATAGTAAATAATTGGATATAGATGAATAACGAACAACAATAACAACAATAACAACAATAACAGCGGCACGAACAATAATAACGACCGAAAAGTGAACCAAAAAATTAAATACCAGAACAGTGTTCTGTGAAAATAATAATTTTGGCGTCGATTTTCCGTTGATATGATTCATCGGGATATAGCTCTGCCCAACTACCTCCCAAAAGTCCAAAAACTGAAGAATTTGTTTATTAAGTATTACGCATTTAAAGACGACCAGTACAACTAACTTTATATATATATATATATATATATATATATATATTTATGTAGATTTATAGTAGATATAATAATATAATAGAGAGGAAAAAAAAGTATAAACAACCTTGATAGTCGAATGTCTAAATAATTCAAGAAGACGAATTAAAGCTTTTAGTACGATGTCATATATGAACCAAATGACGTCAAAAATGAACTTACCATCTGAATTACACTGACCAAGCAGATGCAGGCAATATATCGCGAGGACGATGACCAGAGGAGCATGCCGTCTGGACCCTGGTGTCTCTTCTCCCGACGGTGGGACGCGCCGAAGTTTTTCGCTAAGTGATCCTTCTCGACACATATTTCCAGCGTGGCAGTCCGGGAACAGTCGGGATCATGGAGGGGTGTGTGTGTGTGTGTATGTGTGTGATGAAGCCAGACGAGTCTGGACTGGGTTGTTTTAATATCGAGTCTCCGTCAGTTTATACAACGATGTGCAGACCCCCGTACGTCCGATCGTAAACACTTTTCCCGCAACGCCTTCCGTTTACTTTGCCTAGAATATCTGCTAGGTGGCGGGGCGTGTTGCTATTATCCGTTCCAGGTAATATCTGGGCCGAGTTATATCGCTTGTCATCTTCGTATTTAAGTTGTGCGCCATAAACAACAGTCGTTTGTTGGTCGGATTACTGACAGCCAGGCAGCGTTTAGAAATCGGATAAGCAGTCCGAGTCTATCTCCGGATAGTTTTGAACACTTTCCACCGTTTTCTCCGTCTATCCACTTTTACTATTAAAGAGCTTATAGAGTGCTTACCGGCGCCAGTTATCGCCTCGAACATCTACCGTATGCTTTCTAGTCCGTTTGATATTTAACATCCAGCACATAACCCATTCGGTAACCTTTTTTCCCCCCATTAGCCGGTGGGAGACATCTGCTATTTACCGTCTCGTACATTCTCCAGTTCACCTGTCCTCCTCCGTGCCCTATCCCGTCCTTTTCCGTGCCCTATCCCGTCTGCCTCTACCTAACAGAGCAACGTCGAGAAGCAGGCAGCAGTTTGTCTTCACTAAACTAATTCTCCAAGTGAATAATTTTATAGCGGGACACACGACAACTTAATGAATTCCTAGCCGGGAAGTCGACAACAATTGCTCGGTTGTCGTCCGGCGAAGTCCGGGTATCGGTAATGTGGTTATCCCGCTGCGGCAGACCATGAAACGCAATCCGTAAAACAGGATTAGATCCGGTACGCGATCGGATCGAGCGTATACGGATAGCAGCGTCGATCCCGATTGGTTCGAGCCGGCTACCTCCGAAAGGGCGGTCTGAAATGTGAGGCCGAGGTCGGTCGTGTGTTTGCAGTGAGGCTGAGTTTCCGAAGGTACAGAAATGGAGGCTGCTGCTACTGCTGCTGTCTAAGCCGATTTAACTCCTCGTCCCGAGTGATGTGGCATCGTTTCTACAGACGCCGGCTGCTGGATACCCACCCGACAGCCAGCTGTCGCTTGGTTAGAACATGACTAGTTGGCGGGCTATCGTCGAGAATGACGAGCCGAGCTATGTCGCAGAGCTTCGGGCAGGGTGCCATCCAGGGGGAAACCCCCTGATCCCGATGGGAAGTGATCGACCAGGGTTAACGCGAATAACCAAAACTCGGGACAGATCACACGCCAAACTCATTCCAGGTCGCCCGATTCGTCAAAGAATCTCGAACCGAAACTATACGATTTGTGCTCGGATCTGTTTTGCTCGAATGGGACGGGGCAGACTTTGGACGTTCGTCGGCTAGATTTACGTGCGTATCCCGAATGAGCGAGAGACGTCGCAAGCAATCTTCGGCCTGGAAAGCGCGGACATCCGGTTGGTCGCCGTCGAATTGTTCGCGACCAGGCCAAATATTTCACTTAGCCGAGAAATCGATCCCGGATGCCTTATTGATCCCTGTTCGACAAACATTGCTACCAAGTCGGCGGGACACCGAGTCATATCGTACGACGAACGATGCCGGTCGGGAGTTCTGTTGACAAACCAACGACGTGCGGCTGATTGTTGTCAGTAATGAGCCAGGGTCTGCCTTTAGTCGGCGTCTGGTTCGTCGAGCGACGCGTGGCCCGTCACTCGGAGGGAACGGGGGAAACCGGCCTGGGGTTGCTCGATACGAGAACAGACTGGATCCGATGGCCGAGTGGTATTTTCTCCAGGCGACCGAAACTCGGAACTGCATTAACGAGTCCTATATTTGTCGATATTAAACGGATCAATTGTGTCTGGTCACATATGGCGCCAGCTTTCTGACGCGAGGCAACGTGTTCCATTTTGGGGTCACCATCTACGTTCACTAGTTACTTCTTTTTTACGAGGCGTTTTCCTTAATATTACAACTCGTTTCCTTTAGATAAGGTGAGCTAAGATTTGTTCAACCTAAGTGAGTTACAACGAAGACAGGAAAAACAGTGATGCTGTTTAATGGCTTCTTTTGTGTGCACGGAAGACTAAATGGGCAAGTGACATCTATAAGTGAAAACGCTTTAGATATAGGACAGGCCTAGAAATGAACTCAGGTGCTACATGTCTGTGGCCAAGTACGCTACTAGTTCAAAGATTGGAAGAGTACAGTTTTTAGGAAATCTCACTCACTCGCAGGTTCCTCATTCATAGATTAATGTTTAAACGTTGTCATAAACGTTGTCGATTGACTGAGTATTTATGAGAAGATAATTAGATTATTTAACCTACGGCGTGATAAATACCTGAATGTAAAATTTTAACCCAAACCATTAAATATTATAACAGAAATGATATTATTAGGCTAAATAATTAATATCTTATTGCTAGGGGGGACAGGAAGTCTCGATTAAAAAAAAATCAACCATCTGCATATAAAACAACAACAATAACAGCAACATTACTAACAAACAACAACAATAATAATCATCACAACAGCAATAATAACAACAACAACAACAATAGGAACCATGACTACTACTACTACTACTACTACTACTACTATAACAACAATAACAACAACTACTACTACTACTACTACTATAACGACTACTGTTACTCTTACTACTACTACTACTACTACTACTACAACTACTACTACTAAAATAAAGCGTGTAGACACGCAAATACCTATTTGCTCGTGCGCACCTACGCATGCACGTACCTTCAAATACACGCACACTCACTCATATATATACAAAATGTTTATTTCTAATATATTTGTATTTTTTAGATAAATACTAATTTCATAAAGGGAAGCTTTTAAAACCGTCATGTCATAATGGTAAATGAGTTATAAAACATCATAACGTAATTCTAGGAATAAGGTTGATGTTAAAAATATTTTTTTTAATTATTGCTTGAACCAGCCCTAAATCTGGACTATGAACCACACAAAATTTAACGATGGATTATTGAGCCGATTAAAGCAAAATTAATATACACGATTAACGGAAGCACCGTGTTCCTTTCGTAAATTTTAACAAGTGATTAATATAAATAATCATGAAACTTACAGTTTCCATCACCAAACCCGCCCTCTGATGGCGGAAATAGGAATTAATATTCTTGGGAGACTCACAAATCACTGATGCTATGCATATTTTTTGCCCGTTAACGAGCGATTTAAGCATTAATTAAGTCACAAAATACTACCTAATTTAGGAATAAACGACTTGGACGTAACTGTTTCTCAACTTCGTAAGTTCATTCCATCGCTGACCCCGATATTTTTTATTAAGCTATAAATGTAATTTATATACATCGCATAAGGATAAGACTGTTAATATGAATCTAATGAACCCAGTATCTTCTACTACATGCGTTGATTCGTGCTTTAAAAGTATTATTCATATAATAAGGAAGAGCCTTCATATGGCGAAGATGCTATAGCAGTGCGCTGCACATTTCCAGATTGTGTGTTCGCATCCGGTTCATACCCGTGTGTGGGTGAGTATGTGATTCCCATACGTTCAAGGTGTGACCACCGCCGAGAATAAACAACTCAACTCAACTGATTTAATTAGGAAAGTATATTATTATAGTATTTCGATAAAACAATCTTTTAAACGCAATTGTACGATTCCAATGGTATCAAATAATAACATGAATATTATCGTGTACGTATTGCAACTGTGTATTCTTATGGATTTGACACAGGCCATTATTATTATTATTATTATTATTATGTTCTGAAACAAAAAATATTATTATGATTTTTATACCAATACAACGGATTGATACATTTTTTATTTAATTCACTTCTGCATAGATAGCTCCGAGATGGATGTTACGAGTCGCTCGGAGAATAGGGTATACTTCAGTATCAGGATATGCGACTGATCATGGAAACACTGTTACATTCCATCTGCCAAAGACTGAAATCCTGCTTGCGACATGGATTATGAAAGCCGATGAAGATACTTTTTCAAATTAGATCCATAATTAAAAGAACAGTTCATCTTCAGAAAATATGACTTAGATGTGTACTACTTATGAAAGTGACCCCAACTACCCAATAATAATCATGAACTCTATCTGATATCATAGACATAAGGAACTAATCCTTATTACGGGAAGATAACAATCACGGCTTCCTAGGATGCCAGGTTGTAAGGCGGGAAGGAAAAACGTCACCAGTTCTGATGTCAGGTGACACTAATATCATGTAGTCATCTTGATCCCGATCAAGTCAAGTCAGAGATCATCTGGCTTAGCCATTCTCGTCACCTCACCTACATCCGCCCTCAAACTATTAAATGCTGTTAAGTTAAGCCGTCGTTGGTTCATTTACATAAATCTCACAAGTCGGTATATGCTTCTTGTCAGAAGATTACAAAACAATCTTCTTTAGTAATTTCAGATTATAGTTTTCTTTAGCCATTACAGTAACGTTGTTAATGTTTGCACCAATTATACTGCAATATTCGTTAACACGCTTTCGTTTCGAAAATACAAGTTTGTCTGACTCCTGTTTACAACCGAGTAATACAAACAGTTTGTATTAAGTGACGTCAGATTTCATGAGCATTCGGTCTGTGTCAGGCTTCAAAATGCCGACGTCCACAGTACTTTAAACTGGAATATTTAAAAGATGATATATTCCTTATGATATATTCTCGACAGCTGTTTGACAGCAACGTCAGGTTTATGCTTTATAGATGGAAACTTCTTAAAACATAACCCCATTTCGTCTAAATAATGAGTGTATGATTGATCTTTACGACCTTCTTAGCTTGCGGAATCTTTACATCAGTATTTCTCATGGAACGAACTTGTACCTAAAACTTGAAATATTAAAATAGTAGGATTCATGGAGTATCATGGAATCCTATTTCGGTGGGCACTTGAAAATAAACATCATAACGCTTCCAACTATAGACCAATTATGCTATTAATTAATTTCACCGAAGCTTTAAGGGACGCAAGTCAATTCGAGGTTACAGCCCAGTACACACGCACACACACACACACACACACACACACACAACAAATATATATATATATATATATATATATATATATATTGTGTGTGTGTGTGTGTATGTTACTACATTTATGTCCACACACGATGTTTCGTTCTAGTCCAGTAATAATCCTATGCGCAGTATTGCTACTTTGTTTTTATTTTAGTTAAATCGCTTCAGTGAGTCCATACTGAGTTAGTGTACATTCTCTTTGTTATGAACTGTAATGTTTGTTAACACGCTGAGGGTATATATAAGGCTTAGATTTTCACTTAGGTTAGAGAAGAACTTCGACGCCAGACCAGTCGGACGTGTATGTATGTAGCAAGTCACCATTGAACCACACGCACGTGTTGTTTGTTGCGAGCTGTGGTATCAAATGGTATGTTTTTTACGTGCTTCCGCTTTTTGTACGTAGCCTGTATGTAGCAGCTTTCCTGTGAGCGTGACATATTTGTCGCTTACGAAAAGCGAATTAGCTGGTTCCCACAGGCTGATGAGTAGACCAGACACATACTTAGGTATACGCACACACCTACCAATATGTGGAGGTATGGGACATTTTATTTTTGGTTTAATGTATGTATAGTTGTATTTGTATTTAGATTTATGGAGGTAGGTTTCGAAGGATGTTTAGATATGTTGATGCTCTGTGCCTGTTGCTTCTTTATATGTACCCTAAACACACACACACACACACACACACACACACACACACACACACACACACACACACACACACACACACACACACACACACACACACACACACACACACACACATATATATATATATACGCACGCGCGCGCACACACAGGGTTCGAAATTAGTAATATCATTTTAAAGCAAATGTCAGTGACTTTATATGGTTATAGCAATATCTTAGTAGCAGTGCAAAAAGAAAAAAAACTTGATATTTGGCCCGTTCCTCCAAACTTAACCAGATTTACAAACAAATGTTACATGTAACGACAATGACCGGGACTGAGACAGGCCCATCTCCGAGCTGTATACAGGATTGTATTGGTCCAGAACATCTACACATCAGCACTTGTAGCTGATGATTAAATATGGAATTATGCCGTCAAAACACCAACTCAGTTTGGCGGAATTTTAGCAAGACAAGAAGCCTAACAACGATAATAAGTCAAAGTGTATAAAGTCAGCTTTAAAATTAGACTTTCCAATATTTCTGTCTTCTTATCCACGAGTTGTTGAAATAAAATTAGAACAGAAAGTTTCCACTATACGACGTTTAGCGCAGATGAACGCCACGCGTTATGACGATAAGGCCATTGTTAACGTGCGGTCGGTAATAAGGAAGGTCTCTTAAAAGGTTGAACCTTCGCTTCTTTACATCGCGATGTAATTTAATAGAATGGTGACGGGTTCTAGATGCTAATGGGTTTTCTTAACCACCTACTGCTGGATTCCACCCGAACTCCAAATGTTGTGACTAGTGTAGTGTTTTCATGTTTATCTAGATATAACTGTAATATCAGCGCTACATACCTACCACTAGTAGTAGACTAATATTTCTCGGTGGCGTGAGATATTTATCATTGATATTTACGTTATGCATAAACCATAAATCTGTTTCACGTCTACTGTAATCCTTACGTTTATACTTATCTTGGTCTCTTAAACTAATATATATAGTACAACACATTTAGCTGTTTGTGACGAATTACAGGTTCACTAGAGGGTGAGAACCCATCTCGAGCTTATAAAGGGTTTTAGGTAAAAGCTCACTCCACTTGTAGCTGATATTAAATATAATTATGCCCAGACAAGAAACTAACAACTAATAATCAAATTATAAAGTCAGCTTTAAAATTAGACTTTCAATATTTGTTTTTACACGATTGTTGAAATAAAATTCAAAATTTATATGACTTATAAATTTAAAATTATATATATATATATATATATATATATATATATAATACTTATGAGAGCAAAGTGCACAGTGGCTTTCACAATAGACCCATTGCATGATGACGTCACAAACCAAAACAAACCAGGCGCGCTTTGCATTGTGGGATTTATAGGGGTCCGCTGAGCGATAATACCGTGATAGTGCCGCCCTTTTAACCTTAAACGTCAATGTTCCGGATTTGTTATAACCATGCCAAAAACTAACTGAGTAATTCCTGCTTACCGTATTGTCATACCACTAGTAAGCGATATAAACATTTAAGTTGGCACGTGTTGGCCGCGGGATGAAATGCTGAGAAAGCGTTGGGTAGTTTTAATTCGAAATGACAATCTGCGAGTCAAATTTTTTATAATTACAGTGTCAGATTAAGCATTGACTGAAACAGTGAAAGGCGCAAATAAAGTGTAATTTACCAATATTATTATCCATCATATCATAGATAATAATATTGGTAAATACAGTGTAATTTACCAAATTATTATATCCACAAATAATAAATTAAATTTACCAATATACTGGACTCTATTCTTCTTCTTTCATTAAATATAATTTTAGTGTGATTTACTATGAACACCATATTTTAAGTCTTTTTTATGTGCAGTGAATATTATTGTACTATGGTTTACAATGTTGAATACCACACTTTACTATCATTTATAAAGTAGCAATGACGACGATTAACATATAGTTATAATCTGATTTTTAGTTTTGGAATACAATTTTTCAACAGTGCCGGGTTTTTAGGCGTCGAAGCAGAGTTAAATGGTACACAGAAGTTAGTTTTTGGCATGATTATAACAGATCCGGAACATTGACGTTTACGGTTAAAATGGCGGTAATATTCCGGTAGTATCGCTCAGCGGACCCCCTATAAATCCCACAATGCAAAGCGCGGCTGTTTTGTTTTGGTTTGTGACGTCATCATGCTTCAGGCTTATTGGAGCCCTCGGGCACTGGTAACTGCCATCCACTAAAATCAGTTGATGTGCTCCTAGTCCCCGCGGGGCCCATGGCCTTCAACCTAGTCAACCTTATAGATAATACGGGCTTGTCACTAGTGTCATTTAGATTAATAATCCCACATCATTATAAGCAGCAGTTTAAAAGAAATATCAACTGGGAAAATCGCTCGGATTTTAGTTAATGGAAATCAAAGCTCTGAAAAATTAAATAATAAAGAATGGGTAGTTTTGATTATATTGAAAGCCTATTTGCTACAAGAATTTAAATATGGTAATACAATTTGGCTACCATACTCGAAAAGTTAATTTCTAGACTATATATATATATATATATATATATATATATATATATATGCATGCACACTACATGAGCTATGGAATTATTGGTGAGATAGAACCTATCAAATATGGATCGTATTATTCATATTCTTTATGTCATCCAGCGCACAACTAAAAGCTACACCTAAATTTGATATTACATATTTCAAGCTGACGAGTTTTCGACATGTGTGAAAACTCATGTTTTTTGTTGTCCTGGCAAAAGTTTGTTTTCGACTTTGTACAACTGGGTAGGTCTTTTAATAATTGAACAGCTTTAAAACACAGACGCTGTATTTTAGCACAAAGATTTGCTACAATCGAGTTTGAATCAGACATCACGTCATCACAGTCCACTCTCAAATTTTATACATGCCAAACATTCATGTACGATAACGAAAGGAGTGTGGGTTGTAGTAGCTGGGTGGGTTTTACCCAGTTTTTCATTATTGTATATATCAATATAAAGACAACTATATTAAATGTACACTACGAACCATCAGACTCTCGTAGACTTCGATAGGTTACTTGATAGTGTGACCTAGGTTCAGAGAAACGGACAGTTTTCTCCGTTTAATAAAACTATGTGTAAAATGGATAATGCTTTAAAAATGAGATGCAAGCAAACAATTAAACAGACAATGTGTGTGTGTGTGTGTGGGGGGGTGTATATGGGTAGGTATGTGTCTGTATAAACAGACAGTGTGTATGTGTGTATAGGTATGTGTACGTATACACATATAGTGTCTCTCTCTCTCTCTCTCTCTGAATACGTGTATATATGTATATGTGTGTACGCATATGCTTAAACAGGCAGTGTGTTTGTGTGTATGTGTGTGTCCGTGTATAGATATGTCTATGTACGTGTATTTGTAATTTTATGAAGAGACTTTAGGTGTGGCATAGGTGTTAATAAAAAGGTAATTACTACGGAAAACTAATTAACGATATATTTAATTATATATATATATATATATATATATATATATGTTAGAAAAAAGTAAGGAAAAAACAAATTGCTTTTCACACTAAAACAGAGGATCAGCTAGAAATAAATAATTCACTATTATCGATACAAAACATCGTTTTGTGTGGTACACTACAACCAAGAATTGATCGACCGCATGGATTAATAAACATAAAGCTTAAAACAATTTTTTTTTAAAGATTAATACACAGTAAATTGAATAATATAAACATAAATCAGAATAAACTGCCATTATATCGCTGCTGCAAGTATTGATCGGAGTTTATTCATAAAATATCAACATTTCATGTATCTTGTATAATATATCAATATATATATATATATATATATATATGTGCGTGTGTGTGCGCGTGTGTGTATGTATGTGTGTGTGTGTGTGTTTTAGGATATATATATATATATATATATATATATATATATATAGTGGCACTGGCTCAGAACATCAACATTAAAACCTATACATATTCAGCCTATGCTTCCATAAATCCATTCATAAATACAACTATAAATACTTCAAGCTAAATATAAAATGTTCTACACTTCAACATATTTATACATACGTAGACCTATACATGTGTCTGGGCTACTCATCAACCTGTGAGTCCCAGCTAATCTGCTTTTTGTATGTGAGAAATAGGTCACGCCCAGAGGGAAGCGGTTGTATGTAGGGTACGTACAAAAAGCGGAAGTATATACAAAAGTACGATTTGACGCCACAGATCGCATTAAACAAGACCTGCGTGTAGTTCAATAGTAAGTTAACACATATACGAGATAACTACTTTGAGACCACAGTTTACCTTCAGTAGTAATTTATTGTGGTTCAAAAGAAATATATACATAGAAAATTTCGACACCACAGATGCTGACCTCAGTTTCATTCTGGGTTCAAATAGCTAAATAAATTCTACCTATATCAACCGTAGGGACAGAGGTCCAACAAGTCCGGCAGTCTCCCTCCCTCCCTCCCTCCTCTCTCTCTCTCTCTCTCTCTCTCTCTCTCTCTATATATATATATATATATATATGTGTGTGTATTTATGTGTGTGTGTGTGTGTAAATTAATTCATTGTCTGAAGATTATATAAACTTATTTATTTCCTCAGAATAAAAGAGATATGTGCAAAAACTATAATATAGTAAATGTAGGTATGAATAATATTCCTATTAAACTATGATATTAAATTTTCTCCACACACATTCTATGTTTGTGTGTTATCAAATGATGGCTCTATATATCCACAATACTCTTATAGATCGATATGTGCCAGTACCATTTCATTACTATATAGCAATGCATATAGGTATGACGAAATCCATAAATAGATTATGACTTCCACCCAGACCCCCCATATTACAGGATCTCCCACGTCGAGCCAGATGTGATATAAACCAAGCCATAACAGCTGCCTAAAGGGACTGGTACGTGAATCAATTAGGTGATAATTACTCTCGCCGATTTATGGTCTGCCACACAGAGGTTTTCTGCCATTAGGAAACTGGTGGCTGCAAATCTTCATATGATCAAGGGCGCTGTTATCTATATACTTAAGGAAATATCATAGCATCGATGATACATTTCTATTTTCTAACCATATTTATTGTGATTCATGGTAATGCAGATCCGGGTATTTCGACAGAAACGTAGGCCGGTCCAGTGGAAAATACATTATCTAAACAACCCTAAAATATGCTGATAGGCCTATCCTATATCGGGTGTTGTTCTTCAAACACGTGGAACTGTGATCTAGAATTCTCCTGTAATAATGGACAGTAGTATACAACAAATGAAACACAAACAATTCGTATACGTTAAATGACCTTTCATAGTACTGCCTGGGACTAATATTTATCATCACATAGGGAGTAAAATCCTTCTACGACAATATACTAATATTCATAGTGATCTAAATTTAGTTATACTTAAATTGTGAGGTTGAACATCTTCTGCTTTGCTAACTGATGAAAGGCGGTCAATTTAAATGCTTTTAAAACGAAGAGACAAGGACGAGAATAATCTGTCATAACGTTGTCTTACATTACCACATCGCCTGGGTAAGCCATTCTATATATATATATATATATATATATATATATATATATATAATAAGAAAAGGAACGAACAAACAAATTACTTTTCACATTAAATGAATTTAGTCAGAGCTAAAAAGAGAAAAATAAAATGAGAACCTAACAATTCATACAATTATGCTGTTTAATGGATTTATACTCCTGTAGGCATTTGTTACTCCGGCAGGCATCTCGATGGGTATTAAGCTGCGGCAGCGTTTCCCCCCTATATTATGAGTAATTGGGTGACACCCATATAGGAAAATTGTTGAATGGATAGCTGATATAATCGCGACGTGTCATTCGCAGTATTGAAGATCTTCCTGAAATCTTCGCGTCAATCGATAAGGTTCATATAGGTAATATTTAATTAGTTATTCAAAACAGAAATAAAGCCGAGATCAGCATCTGAGGTGTCGAAATTGTCTACGCATAGGTTTCTTTTGAATCACAATAAATTACTACTGAATGTAAACTGTGGTGTCAAAGTAGTTATCTTGTGTATGTAGTACCTCGCCACTGAATCACACGCACGCGTTGTTTACTACCAGCTGTGGTGTCAAATGGTATTTTTGTACGTACTGTCGCGTTTGTATGAAGCCTACATGAAGCGGCTTCCCTGTGGGCATGGCATATTTGTCGCGTATGAAAACCGGATTAGCTAGGCCCCACAGGCTGATTAGTAACCCAGACACATGTAGGTCTATGATTCTATAGATATGTGGAGATTTAGAATATTTTATATTTAGATTGATGTATGTTTTATTTATGTACATGAACGTATAGGGCTCAAAGGATGTTTAGATGCTGATGTTCTGAGCCAATGCCACTATATATGTACCCTAAAATACACAAAGCCGTTGCAGACATCAGAGCTATTTCATTCCAGATTCCTTATTACACCAATGTAAGAAGGTTATGGCGTTGTTACACTATCTTTTACCCTATTAGCATTGCTATGTATAATGTATAATGTAGAATCTATATTGTTGCTATCTTAAGTGGTCTGGAGAAACAACCTTTTAATTCATACAATGTTGTTTAATGGATTTATACTCCTGGAGTCGTTTGTTACTCCGGCAGAAATCTCAATGGGTATTAAGCTGCGGGTAGCGTTTCCCCCCATATTGTGAGTAATTAGGTTACACCCACATAGGAAAATTGTTGAATGGATAGCTGATATAATCCCGACGTGTCATTCGCAGTATCGGAGATCCGCCTGAAATTCGCTGTTCTTGACTATAGGTTAAATAGATCAAGCGGGTAGGAGCTTTAATTTAGATCCCACCACACCTAACTACATATACTTAGGGACGCTAAATTAGGCGTGGATGAACGTTCAATTAGTGATGAACGGAAGTGTACGACGATAAGCTGTTAGGTTCAAGTAAATCATAGTATTTACTCAGGTTTGAGATGATATTTCGTTCTAGTCCAGTAATAATCCATTGTGCAGTGTTGCTACTTTATTTTTCGAGCTAAATCACTTCACTGTTTCAATATGTAGGCGGTGTAAATTTTATCACGTGTTCCACAAACTGTAATGTTGATTAACCGGCTGAGGGCCTATAAAAGGTCTAACGTTTCACTCTGGTTAGATAACAACCTGTGATGCATCATGCTAACTTTATTAGTTAAATAAGTACAACTCTATGCTCAGATGCTTCCATATCACATCAATTACAGCTTAAAGTGTAATCTATGCTAGTTTCTTTGTCTGCAAAAGAAGAAGAAATTAAAATTTTAATGCCAATTAAAATTTCACATAGTGCCTATTTAAAATAGATTTTCTAAAACATAATACCTGGAAGTTTTTACCACATATTTAAATTAACTACTTACTAGTGTTATAATAGTCAAAGACCGTTACAAATCCAGGTTTGACATTGTTAACTTTGATCTCTTGTATCAGCTGGAACTTGAAACAGCTTTCTGAAGATGACAGCTAGATTAAGAAAACAAAAACTCGACGTCATGAAACATGAAAATCAACTGATTTTATTGGTATTCGACAAGTTATATTAATTTTATAGATTAAAAAAAAGTTGCGGGAAGGCCAATTGAATACATTTCAAGATATAAAAATGACTTTATCGAACTAAAATATGACTATATAATTTTCTAACAATTCAAATAATAAAAAACAAACCTACATAAAACGAGTCCTAATGGAATATACATATGTAGAGGTAGGTACGAAGTTACCTTATCAAAATAAAAGATGACCATGTCGTCTTCGAATTCAATTTTAGTCATAGTTCCAGGACTGTCGTCAGACTCGGTGTTGTTTATCGTTGGTCCACCAAGTTGTGGAATAGAATCTTCTGATACTTCCCAGCCTGTAACCAGTTTCATTTGGACCAAAGCCATGTTTGTTGGCCCATCATCACGTAGATAACTAAAATACGGCCATGAAACAATGATAGACTGTTTTCATGAAACATCCAGTAAACTATTCTTGTAAATGATATCTTTTGAGAAATGAGAAATTGAGGATGATAAAATGCTATTAACTAGGATGATTTACATTTAGAATTTATGTAAATGTGAGATTTTATATAACAATATACAACATACAAGGTAAATATCTATTTTGTACCTTATTAGATTAGATTAAAATAGAAAAGGATTGGTTCCCATACCTCACACAAATATCCACGGATTGTCGAGCACATTTCCTTGTTGGCACAATATTTAGGTCAATATTAAAGAAAGGCTTCTTAGGTACTGGTGGAATGATATTATACCAGACATTCGCCTGTTGTATTATATTGTATTATAGTATATGAAGCATGTGATTTTAAGATAATTACACTAATCCCTAAAGGCGCGTGCACACGCACACGCTCACATATACACGCGAACGTACACGCACATACGCACCAACACTCATACACGCACACACGCACACATGCACAAACACACGCGAGCTCGCGCATGTACACACGCACACACACACACACACGCGCGCACACACGCACACACACACTGGTGAGACATTACACATGTCTCAGCAAGAAAAGTCGCCACTTGAATTCACGGTTCGAGATTCTCTGTGCCTGTGCCTTATAATACACAGCTAAAACACACACACACACACCACAAACAATTATCATGTATTAAAAGCGGAACATCTGGGCCTCACGGGGTCACTACTAGCTCAGGCTTATTATCAATATATATATATATATATATATATATATATATATATATGTGTGTTGATGTGAAGAGTTTTATATGTTTAGGTTGGTGTATGTATAGACGGGGTTCTGGCAAAGCAAAACAGCTGTATTCGTATACCTGAACTAAGGCACATCCTTGTCCATTAACAGATATACTGATGTTGTTTGGTACATCAACAGGTGAAGTTTGCAGTACTTGTTTGTTAGAAGAATCGATGTGGAAAGTAACACCAGGTGGCGTGATAATCACATTCACGTCAATGGCATCACCAGCGACGAGCATTGAATATTTGGAAAGTGCACCAAGGCCAACGAATGTATCCTGCCAGAATCAGTATTTAAGGTTTATGTGTAGTCAACATGAAGTGGCAGGTTATAAACCAGGATGAATGGCTGCCTTGAATTTTTGTCTAGATAAGTTGTCTAGATTTAGACGAAATAAGTTGTTTTATGGATAGAAATGAAAGCAAAAAAATGTTAGGAATTATAATACGGAAGTCTATATTGTTAGTCGTACTTGTGTTGATGACCAGCCACCATAAGCATTCCTTTGTGAAGAAAGCCATCGGACAATGGGAAGACCGTCAGCGATGACGTTAGAGCCGCTTTCTGTGACTATTGCCAACAATACATACGCCGTCATTTCCACATCGTATGAAGGATAATGGCAGTACCACCGACAATAATCGTTTGGTGTTGGTGTTGATTCGCTCCAGTATTTTCCTCCATCTGAGATATTTACGCAAATTTCGTCGTACATTTAAATCTTTGCAAACGATTAAAGGATAATACAATTCCAGTTGAAAGAAAACCTAAATTATTGTAAAATAAATTATCAAGTACCTTCAACGATCGCCCTGGTTTCTAACTCGTCCATGATTTGTTGTCTTCTTGTGGAGTCTTGACCGTATAGAGTATAAGCATAAGCCGATAGAGCCAGAGCATAGGTACTCATTTCTTCTGGACTCGGCTCACCAAGACATCCCATGGCTGATACAACGGATGGACTCTGGAAATAAGTACGGGGTAGAGGTCATATAATCATTATCATAATAACAGAATCAAGCTCAGTGGCGCACCTAGTACAGGGGTTGGGCAAACTCATAGATGCAAAGTTCACCAACAAATGATCGGATGAAAAGGAAACTTATGAAGGAAAAGCGAGTCTAAAAAGGTGAGTTTTCAAATGGTGATGGAAAGAAACTATACTATTTGACAACTTAACAGGTTCAGGGATTGAATTCCAAATAGTAGTGACAGCAACTGAAAAAGCAGGAGTCCCATCATGAGTTTTAACCCTGGGAACAGACAACACGTGAAAACCGGATGAACGGAGTTCTCTCGCCTTGGGTGCTAAAGAAAGCATGGAAAATAGATATTAATGTTCTCCAGAAGAAAGAGTTTGATAGGCAATGGTGCAGAGTTTGAAAATTATGCGAGATTGAACAGGAAGCCAATGAAGGGATTTCAAAAGTGGGACAGAATGGGAAAACCGAGGAGACCGTGTGAGAACTCTAGCTAAGCAGTTAAGAACACACTGAAATTTTAGAATGCCCTTAGATGCAATGTTATAAAGAAGCGAATTGCAATAATCAAGCCTACTAGTAATGAGTGCTGTAGTAATGGTTTTGGCGACTGAAAGAGAAATATAGCATAAACAGTAGCAGTCCAAGAACGGAGCATTGGGGAACATTTTCTTATTTTTATTGATTGAAAACTATTTATTAAGAATGAACAGATCCAGGTAGGTGTTCTGCCTGATATGCCATACTAATGAGGTTGGCGATCTAGAAGAACAGGATAATCAATGGTGTCAAAAGCTGCAGATAAATCTATTAGTGTTAGTCCTGTGTCCATGTTTAGTGATATGCCCTTATGAACATTCAGTAGAGTAAAATTTATATTCATTTATTTGTAGTCAAAAATAATTCTATTCTTTAAACAACCATTTCGTAGTGTTTGTGGTGGTTGAGCTGAAGATTAAGTACTAATTGATGCTAAATTGTTGATTCCGTAAAATACTTACAGTTGGAGATCTGCCAGCCTCTAACAGTGAAATGAGAATAAAAGCTGTAAGAGCAATGGGCTTTTTCCCACTGGTCAGTCCTCCCTGCATAACTCTATCGACTACTGAACCAATCTGTTTGAAGAAAACAGTTCGCATTAAATGCGGTCATATCTCATGCTATTGTTGTCAAATATTGTGGATAATTCGGATGGGTTCACACTTTTGTTTTCACCTGTGGAAAACATCCATTATCTTTCTGGCCACTCTCAAGGAATTCCATGCTAACTTGTTGCTCGTGAGGATCAATAAAGATGTACTCATCGCTTAAAGCGAATACCCTAATAACATGTGCGGTCAGCCAATTACTACCATCTGAGTTTCCGTAGCCATTAGGTCCCCAAGCACTATATGCTCCATTTGGATGCTTATAGGTCAACTCTCTTTGGTAACCTGAGTTAAAGAACAGACAAGGATATACATTTTGAGACATATATCAAGAATAAATACGTTGTTATACAGTTATATTTTTGTTGTTAAACGAGAATACCTGGTAAACCTAGATGTTATCGGAGTTGATTAAATGACGAAATCAGATTACCTTTGTTCATGCTACGCATGGCTCTCGATTTAATCTGCGATGTGGTTTGTCCTGTCGCATCGAGATATTTTAGAACAATGGCAGATTGTCCGGTTAGGAAGATGGTCTGTTCTCCACATCCACAAGGCATCCGGATTAATCTATCAAGATTAGATAGCGCAGGACCCAGGATGTCACCTAAACAAATAAAGATTTGAAACGCTTAGTATTAATTGGTGAAGTACAAAAGGTGAGTATCTGTGTAATCTTTGAAAAAACATACCAATAACTGAAAGTTGTCCCCTTTCCGATCCTTCTACAAACTGATCCGGAATAGATAATTCTCCAGATACAGAAACTGGAATAATAAATAGATAAGACGAATTGATTTTTTATGTTATGGTTCAATCTTATCTAGAACAAATAATTCTTTGATGTTTTAAGCATTTTTCTCACCTGAACTACACAAGAATCGGCTGAAACTGTACGATATTTCGATCCCCTCAGGCTAATAAAGAAAGGTACAAAAATGTAAAATTAGTTCGACATGAAAGCTAAGTTTGTTTATTGTAGGATTTTATAATTTTATATTCATCTGTTTCACCATAAACTCGTTACCTTAACTAATAACTTGCGTGTTACACCATCGGAAGCGGAGATTGCTGACACAGGTTCTTCACAAACCGTTTGGCTTGTCGTCGATACTGCCTGGAAAATAAATGGCTCTACGCTGTTAAGTATATCACACCAATCCGTTCACATAATTTGGAAAAAAAACCAACTATTTAATGGACACAATATTATAATTAGAATAATTTATATGGAAGTAGGTCGGAGCTATATTTATCGTTTAACAAAATTCCGTTTAAATATACCACAACTGTTATCTCAATCTCTCCAATAATATTTGGTGTTATGGTGAATTCAACAGACTGAGATTGGTGACCACAGGAACAAACTGTATACTCTTTGGAGCCTTCTATCTCGAATGTAGACTGTTCTGTCATTTTAATATTCACCTAGAATTAATACGAATAAATAAACTAATTATAAACATCTAGCAATAATAGTACATGAGAATATACATATTAATTTACTGAGACGAACAAAGCAGAAGGAAACCTTTCTGAAATTATCGTAATTTTCCTGTATTTTACTTACAACGAGACATTGGTCGTTATTCAAATAATTAAAGAGTAACACAGGAATATGGACTGTCTCTCCTCTAATGATGGAATAAGGTAGATTGAGCTGAATGAAGAATGTCTGGAATGTGGTTATTGAAGCAAATTCACTAATGCCTAATCCTACATCTTTATTTGTACACACAGCGTTACCATACCATTCAGTTATGGTATCCGGAAGAGTAACGGATTCGCTAAGTGATCCAGATTTCCTTAATAAAACCAAAAAGAGACAATACATGAGATCTATACAACAATTAAAATATAGCGATATATATATATATATATATATATATATATATATATATATCGAAATTCAGTAATGAGTTTAATCATAAATATAAGTCCAAGCATTTTCTAGATATCATGTCGCGATGTATTTAGTTTATTAAATGAAACCTCAAAACAAAATAATGAGTTTGGACTGACACAATAATGATGGCTTATAATAAGTTATTATGATACAGTGTATATAATATAATAATATTAAACCTTGTTTATGTAGCGCCAGAACCAGGTAACCCTGTTCTGAGGCGCTGTACAGTATTATTATCCCTCATTCAGACCTATTTCTACCTAGCACACGTCTCAACTCCCTAGGGAGTATACGGCGCATGCTGCCATTAAAGGTGCAATGCGTTACTCAAACACTTAGCCTGTAAGGTTCTCATTTCTATGGATGAGTGAACCAGTCGCCACATGACAGCATTGCAGCTCTCGGAGACTCGAACTCGCGACCCTATGGTTACGAGTCCTACGCTCTAACTAACTGCGCTATCACGGCTCGTGTATTTAGTAGTTGAAGTTTTATGACTACTTACGGAATGACGATAAGTTTCCAGAGAAATGTTTCCGGGAAGAACTTTCTGATATCAACAGATTCCTCTGCTTCTTCTTCTTGTCCTTTAGGAGCATTCGCAGCTGGGGCCCTTAAAGGCCGTTCTTCTTCTTTGCGGGAGGTAAATAACATTATCATTCACACACACACACACACACACACACACACACACACACACACACACACACACACACACACACACACACACACACACACACACACACACACACACACACACACACACACACACACACACACGCACGCACGCACGCACACACACATATGGCATTGGATACAGCTCGTGTGTTTGGTGTGTTTTATATAACAACTTTAGTTTTATATATAATTCACCTTAGTTGTTTTTGGGAATAGAATTATCTTTCCTAGATCCAGTTATGTCCAATTTGTACTATGTTATTCAAGATTAGCTCTAATCTGCTTGTCATAAATAACATTATAATAAATAGCTATTATAATCCCGACGTGTCATTCGCAGTATCGGAGATCTGCCTGAAACCCGCTGTTCTCGACCATGGGTCAAATAGATCAAGTGGATAGGCGCTTTAATTTAGATCCCACCACACCTAACTGCATATACTTAGGGACGCTAAATTAGGCGTGAATGAACGTACGTTCAGTTAGTGATGAACGGAAACGTATGAGGGTTAGCTGTTAGGTTCGAGTAAATCATAGTATTTACTCAGGTTTGAGACGATATTTCGCTCTAGTCCAGTAACAATCCATTGTGCAGTATTGCTACTTTGTTTTTATTTTAGTTAAATCGTTTCAGTAAGTCCATACTGAGTTAGTGTACATTCTCTTTGTTATGAACAAACTGTAATATTTGTTAACACGCTGAGGGTACATATAAGGCTTAGGTTTTCACTTAGGTTAGAGAAGAACTTCGACGCCAGACCAGTCGGATGTCTGTTGATACATGGTTCATATAGGTAGGATTTATTCAGTTATTCGAACCCAGAATAAAGCTGAGGTCAGCATCTGAGGTGTCGAAATGCTTTATATACAGGTTTCTTTTGGACCACAGAAAATTACTGTTGAATGTAAACTGTGGTGTCAAAATAGTTTATGATATGTATGTAGCAAGTCACCATTGAACCACACGCACGTGTTGTTTGTTGCGAGCTATGGTATCAAATGGTATGTTTTTACGTGCTTCCGCTTTTTGTACGTAGCCTGCATGTAGCCGCTTTCCTGTGGGCGTGACATATTTGTCGCGTACGAAAAGCGAATTAGCTGGTTCCCACAGGCTGATGAGTAGACCAGACACATGCTTAGGTATACGCACACATTTATCAATATGTGGAGGCATGGAACATTTTATTTTTAGTTTAATGTATGTATAGTTGTATTTGTATTTAGATTTACGGAGGTAGGTCTCGAAGGATGTTTAGATATGTTGATGCTCTGTGCCTGTTGCCTCTTTATATGTACCCGAAAACACACATACACATACACACACACGCACAGACACAGAGACACATATACACACACACACACTCGTGCACACACACACACACACACACATACACGCATGCACACACACATACGCAGGCACGCACAAATAAACTAATACATATTATATATATATATATATATATATATATATATATATATATGTGTGTGTGTGTGTGTGTGTGTCTGTGTGTGTGTGTGTGTGTCGATACGTATGTTGGTATTTATGCATACGTTAATGTGGGTATATAGATATTAGGTGTATGTATGTTAGTGTACACTAAAAAGGGTTACTATACTAAAATGTTGTTCGTTTATCAAATTTCTCATCAACAGATAAATGTTCTTACCGTCAACTTGTAGCCAATACCAATATTGTCGTTTTTCACAAGGACGAGTTTGTAGTACCAAATCAGACATGGCATAAACACCAATACTCTGTTTAAATATAAGTTAATATTGTTAACGAGAATAAATGTTTTTTATAGTTGTAAGTAGAATAGACCTACAAATAAACATCATTATATCTTACATTTAGAGCTGTGCTGGAATCGACATATTTCGACCAGTAATATATATAACTATCTCGTGGAGGTGGCCTTCGTAGTGGAACATCAACAGCTTGCCTTTCCTGTGGCACTTCTTCCTCTTCCTCTCTTATCGGTTGTACTTTTTCCTCATCCCGTGGTTTGTCATCTTCATCTTTTGACTCTTCAGCTAAGACATGAGACATGGAACAATTATTATTATTTACAGGTTAAAATGAAAACTAAAAGGTCCGTGTTTCTTTAGAAAACTATATTTTCATAATAATTATTGTGGTATTAAAACCGATGAAACTATTATCTGTTTAAGAATTATGTTTTATTCCATTATATAAACACATAATTATTCTACAACATAGTTAAACACCATTTATCTCTCGACTGTTATCCATATAAAAATGTTAAATGTGTTTCTTTTGAGTTAATAATACGATGAACGTATTTCCAATTTTATAATTTTGCAATCTGGTGAATGACTTGAGGAGATAAAGTATATACATTGTGATTGATTGACGTAAACATGTTTCTAATGCCATGTTTCCTTACCATACTAGACCCTTTCAGAGGTATGTCCGAGTTTACACTCATATTGAAATTATTATATTATATTTATGTTATATGAATACGATCGACTTAGAAGTCTTATCAAAAGTATTCTTATCTTTTTAATTAAACGCTACGTGTGTTATGAACTTCAAAATACACACCGCACACATTTGTGCTAAATCATAGTTAGGTATTACTGATCACATTCGTGATTGTTACTTACATTCCTTTAGTTTTTCACGGCAATATTCATTTGTTTTAAACTGGTTCCATGTGAACCGTAAGTTCATCTTCTTTAACAGCTCAAACACCTAATATAGAAATGGCATAAAGTTTTGATTTAATACTGAAATATGCAATTAATCAGAGAAAAACACAATTTTAATTGACAAACAATTTTAACTAGGAAACCTTTACGAACATTTTTCTTTAAAATAAAGCTGTTTCCTGCTAACAATTCCAGACTTCTATCAATAACGCCTATACCACACAGTGAGTCACTAGCTGATGATAACGTGTACATCGTTTGGTCACCTGGCTCACCTTGATCTTTGTCAAACTTAAATGTAACCTGAATGAAAACTGAAGCTTTATTTAAATGAATACTCAAATTAAGTACCAGTTATAATATTTTAATTTGTTGTCTATGTAAGGATGTAATTCAAACAATAACTAACCTCATTTACGAAACATTCATCCACATTAAACTTGATAAAATCAGCGATAAATTCTAACGACGGTGTGACGTAATAAATCAACATGGTTGCTTCGCCAGATAATAATGGTGTCATCGTTAAGTCCATGTCAAAATATCCTTCTTTTTCTGTGTCAAAAACTTTATAAATAAAACGCAAAAGTGTGAGTTTAAAGTAACTAATTAACTGATTAACATATTTAAGTATTGTTTTGGACAGATTATCGGTAACTTACAATGAAAGAAAAATGGGAATGTTCCAGGTATATATTCTGTTCCAGTTAGTACGACATATCCTTTTGATAATATCTGTTTTAATTAAATAAATAACGCACGTTAAAAACTCCATTATGACATCTTTTAATCCAATTATTAAATATATGATTATTATGTATTCACAAGATACCGATATATAATTATATACTCACAAGATACAGAAATATCATTATATTCTCATAAGATACCGGCATGTCACAATATACTCACAAGATACAGACAGGTCATTATATACTCTAAAGATGCCGACATATCAATATTTACTCACAAGATAGACAGGTCATTATATACTTTAAAGATGCCGACATATCAATATTTACTCACAATATACCGTAGGAGTGTTCCAGATTCGGCATTGTGGTAGATTCTGAATGAGTAACAACCCTTGCAAGGAACTGACTTAAATGGAGGTACGATGGTAACAAAGTGTTTAGATTCAGAGTACCATGCTTGCAAATATCGATATGCTGTGAATTTTTCTGCAGTGGCCTAAATTTGGAAACAGAATAGGTAAATATTTATACATATTAATAGATGATGCATTGACACAAATAAACAACATTTAAATTAATCCGTAATATTATAATTAATTGTAGTATGTTGACCTTTAAATTAACATAGGTTGTATTCTCCGGAAAATCGTTAGTTGGTAGGAGAAACTGAACTGCACCTTCTTCATCTGAATAAAAAAAGCAACAACGGATGAGTTGTTGTTATAAATATTATTGTTGTCGTATATATGTTGTTGTAATAAATGGGTGTTGTCATTGGAGTACCACTTACCTGTACTTTCTGTAGTAGAATACAATGTAACCTGTCCATTATTATAAGTCGTTATCTCTATTGTGACTCGGATACCGGATGTTGATTCAGAGTCTCCCTTTATTAATATCTAAAGGAAGAGAAACCATTTAGCTTGTTATTAATATATATATATATATATATATATATATATATATATATGTGTGTGTGTGTGTATGTGTGTATGTGTGTACTTACCCGTATCGGTATCGGTGAACCTAGTTTAAAATAGCGAGGTGTTTCGTCATCGAACTGCATTCCGCGATAAACAGATATTATTCTGACTCTTTGACTTACAGTTGTTCTAGTTATCCCTATGTGAAAGATTTATTAAATTCAATTATTTAATAAATGTTAGTGTAAATATTGGTTAAAGGAATGTCGGTTAACATCAAAGCCAGTGGTACGGTTAGATGTTATTTAGCCAAACCTAAACATTATAACGTTCGTTCGCATTACATACCAGAAGCTGTTTCTGTTACTGAAGCGTTTGCAATCAGAACTTTCCAGGAAGAAAATCCTTTTATATCCGAAGATCCTACACTCAGCGTTACGCATCCAGAATGATCCTTGTTAATCTGGATGTTTCAGGAAAGAAAGCGATGATGGGGTGTGTGTATATCTCGTAAAAACATCAATGTCTATTATTTACATTCATGCTAATGACAATGAGATGGATATACTATTTAATAGTTACCTGACCACTGAAGGATATCGTGTCTAAAGCGGTATTCCTTCTCCAGTAATTATTAGTTGAAATATAAACAGAAAACGTTCCATCCACAGCTTCACCATAGGTATATCTTAGGAAGACGTAGAGTAATTATTAGAAGTATATATTAAAAGTAACTAATAACATCATTCAAATATCCAACACAGTTTTACATATACATCACTTTTTAACTTATTTACTTTTATTAATTCCATAATGAATTGGTATGAATTTACCACAGTACACGTCACTTAAATGTTGCCCTTTTATTAGGTTAAATGGACCAAGCGACGTCTACAAATAACCTTATAAAGTGGCTAATGAAACATCGCTTTCACACGGTCAGATCGAGATCAGAACCCAAGCACTAGAGGTCGGTGGCCAACCCCGCTATCTGTTAGGGTTTAATGAAGCTCTCTATATGTGAACGTGAAAAATTTATATTTACTCACTTGGCACAGACTTTAAATACGGCAATCCCAGTTGGCAGAACAGTGTCTGGAGCTTCAATTGTAACACTCCATTTGGGTAGAACTAAACAATTCCAGTTTCAGAAATAATGACAATTGATTAGAGATAAACATCGGATGTAGAGTAGTCGATTCTTTGTCCAATACCAAAAATGTTTAGATTCAATATGTTTATGTCTAATATGATTTAGCCACGAGACAAATATCAAAGAACAAGGCTAACCAAATTCGTCTACTTCGAATTCTTGTGTATGTTTGCCAGCACTATTTTCCACATATATTTTCCATGTTCCTAGAGGTGGATGTGTATCCAGCTGGAAGTCTAGTTCTGCCAATCCTGCATATAATAATATATATATAGTGTTTTGTTAATAATAATAATGATGATGATGATGATGATGATAATAATAATGTTACCTAATGTTGTTGCCACGTTATCTTCTTGAAGAATACGAGTAGCACCTGGCGTCTCCATGTAGACTCGATCAATCTTAATATAATGACAACAAGGAAATATTTAGGTATTTTCTCGACCATAAAATATTAGATTTATGATAATAATATTGATATTGACAGATTTGTTTGTTGTGAGCACAATAGGTTTGAAGCGCCCTCCTAATAACTGACTGTAACTGGAAATAAATTGCACAATGTAATCTAGTAGCGTGATAAAATATAGTCGGTAATTATCTAGGTAAAAAATAATCGTAGGTAGAAATAAATCATAGGTTTTAAATTTGACAGTTACTCATATGTCATCAGTGGACAATTTTATTTACTTGTAGTCATAGAAACAACAGCTGCTAATGTTATTATATATTTCTAAGCTGTAATGTGATAATTTTAAACAGACAAAATGATATAACTTACAGCCTCGACTACAGGAGTCAACTTCGGTAACGATACACTGAGAATACGGAAACGAACTGAAATAAAATTAGTATGGAAACATTATCAACATTATTTATAATTGTGTCGTATATAGACGAAATATATCCCAGAAATGGGAAAAACATATATTTATTTACCTTTCTGTCCAGCTTTATATATTGGTTTATCTGTTTGTATAAAGGTGATACTGCCTCTCGGCTCACAACTAATAAATGTTGGCTTCTTTGGACTTGTATATTTATAGAAAGTACTACGTATTTTAACAACAAGCTCGTATCTGTTTGTTATACAGTCTTTAGGAGCTGGTACTTTGATACATCCACTGCAAACTGAAACATATCTTCAGTTAGATGAGGTATCTCTTTATTTGAAGATCGTAATAGTTACTACCGTTTTAGTTAAGATAAACTAATGGATATATACAGAAAACGAAGGACTGGTCATGATTTATTAGTTATATCTGATTTGTTCCGATTTCAAATAATATTTGTAATATCACTTACTCATCGTTTGAGAGATAGAAGACAATACAGTAACGTTTTGCATGATGTAAACGGTAACCTCGGCAGGCATATACAAATAGTGAAAGTCAACACAAACATCGCCATATCCTCCAGATGTCCACATATTTGGTGTTGTTATCAACACACCTGGTCTAGATGAAGATGGATGTAGAATATAATTTTGTTTGATGGAAGTAATTGATGAAAATAATAGTACGGTCTTACGATAATATGTACATTAGACACTACATAATAGCTATAGACTGTTATATTTTATGATAGTAATAAAGATAACGTACTTTGCTGTTTATGAAAAATAATAAATCGTCCAATTCCGAAGGAGTAGAGATTCCATAGATGGAAAGATAGAAAACAATGTTAATTATCTATGTAAGGTAATGGTTTACCTGAAAACGAATTTGGGTGAATGTTATACATAATAATAGATATGCGCTGAACATGAACATAATCTGTCGTCCCCTGAACATTTTTAATATGAACTCATACTTACGTCATCATCGGCGTGCATAACGTGAGAACAAACGTATAATCGTCAACAAGACATTGTAATTGAACAAATAATATATCATTATTTGGCTACATCTACCACACACGCACGCACGCACTCACACACACACACTCACACACACACACATACCATCCTGTCACACACATATACATACACACACACATATATACACACACGCAAGTACGCGCCTACGCGTTAACACACAAATATATGTTTGTGTGTATGTGTGGTTGTATGTGTTACTTTCTATGAGATTCTTAGCTGGTCTAGTAATATTTCAGCTCTCTTCTTCCCTCCATTGTATATTCTGTCTGAAATTAAATTGAATTTCTATGATTAGTTTGTCTGCGTGGATGTATGTGTTTGTTCATGTGTGTGTAAGAGAGGGAGAGAGAGAACAGCGTATGTTTGTCCTTGTTTGTGCGTGTGTGTGTGTTTGTGTGTACACGATCATTAACGCAGATAATTAAACATAATAAACTCCCTCCCACCCACCTACATATTCACAAACTATACGTCACATTATTAGTTATTATTATAAACAAAACAACCGAAGCAACACCAATATCTAAGATAACTCTTCTAGTTGTTTGTTTCATGTATAAAGGCTACCAAGGTAAGCTGCGATCTTTTATAAATGGTCATGTACATGGCGTTAAATTGTTGAACAAATAGTTAGACCAGATGTTGCTTTGGGCATCAATACATTCCATTGATGACCTTTTCTGAATGCAAATATGACATTCAGAACTATATAAGATAATGACATTTTAATAATAACATATGAATACATCTGTAACCCGAGGAAATCTGACAAATTGACGTGTAAATATGTTTGTGTTTGTGTGTGTGTGTGTGTGTGTGTGTGTGTGTGTGTGTGTGTGTGTGTGTGTAGCGGTGGAGGTATAAACGAGTCACGTAAATGAGTATTTAACAAGTCGATGCCACCCATTATTTAGAGACTGTATATCTAAGTATTTATACTTACCAATATTTATCGGTGAACAAACGGAATTAAATATTGTATAATATAGAAATATTATTGGAAGAAGGGAACAAAAACTGTCCATTTTTCATTGAAGTTAAATAAAATCTTGTAATTATTAGATACATTTTAAGGATAATTAAGTGATTCTGTTTTGATTTATTTTGGGAAGTGCTAGTGATCCTCTTTGGAATATCCATATTTAATTTTTTTACTCAGTTAGATAAAATATTATTTCCTAATTGATGTAGTTTGCGTCAGCAGAATTATTTTGTAATCATTTTAGGTAAAAGCAATTTTATTATGCTTCGATCTATTAAAATAACTAAATATTAAAAACAATTGTAAATATCATCTTTATAAATATCGAAACATAATGAAAATAAACAATTCCTTATTTGTTGGAAATATGCTTTATAAAGGATGTGTAAATATCCATCGATACTTTATATTGATTATGATTGTAAATAAATAATTATTATCGCCATATTCTAACAAAGAAATATAACTTGCATGATAAAATCATTATTGTTGTATCACAAGTTGTCAACATTATTGTAATACGAGTATATAACATTATTAATTTGAACCATGTTATTTAATTATTTATTTTCATGACATTTATATAAATATTGAAAATTAAGAATAAACTCACCCAACAAATCAACAAATTGATTCTTTTTTCAAATAGCCACTAAGTATTCACACCAATATCTTTCATTCGTCATTTATTTATATGCCACATTTATATACCACACTTAACTACACTTAACTACATATACTTAGGGACGCTAAATTAGGCTTGGATGAACGTTCACTTAGTGATGAACGGAAACATATGAGGATTGGTTGATAGGTTTGAGTAAATCCTAGTATTCACTCAGGTTTGAGATAATATTTTGTTCTAGTCAAGTAATGATCCATTGTGCAGTAATACTACTTTGTTTTTTCAGCTACATCATTTCACAATATGTAGGTGGTGTCAATCTTATCACCTGTTCATGAAAACTGTAATTAACAGTTAACACGCGGAGTGCCTATTAAAGGCTTAACCTTTCACTCTGGTTAGAGAACAACTCGGGAAGCTAGACCAGTCAGACATCTATCAATAAGGTTGATATAGGTATGATATATTTAGTTATCCGAACCCAGAATAAAGCTGAGGTCAGCATCTGAAGTGTCGAAATGTTTTATATACAGGTTTGATTTGGACCACAGAAAATTACTGTTGAGTGTAAACTGTGGTGTCAAAGTAATTATGATGTGTATGTAATAAACCAAATATTTGAAAGTCAACGTGTGACGTGAGGCATTATTGCTTAGCTTGATATGGGATATTTCATACAATTATATACAATATTTGTAGTGGAACCAACATTAAGTACTGAATATTTTAATGATATCCAGGAAATACTTTTCTTACGGGAAGCTTCCGGGCGAAAGGCGACACCTGGTTAACTTTTATCATACAGAGATGTACTGAGTAACTTACTGGATGGCATAGAAATGCCAATTCAAGTTATGTATTGTAAAAATATGTTCTGTCAGAATCACAATAGTGATATTGATACCTACTATAGCTCCATAATAGCATCATGCATTAAGACCACATCTTAATGTATTCCTCGCACAAGTAAGCATAATATTGCAGGGTGGAATGATAATGTCAAACACTATAAGTAACCATCAGTATTCTGGTACAGAATCTGGCATGACAGTGGCTGTCCCCGACACGGTATTATATATGACATCAAACGTAGGACCCAAGCTAAGTATAAGCGAGTAATAAATATGTTATTGTCAACTCTGGTTCTTATTCCGAAAAACAGGAAAAAATCGGTAAATGACAGCAATAATTACAGGGAAATTGCTTCAGGAAGTGTTATTGGGTAAAGTAATTGATAATATATTACTTGAGAAACATAGGTAAGTACTAACTTCTTCTGATTTGCAGTATGGCTTTAAGGCTAAGCATTAAACCAGCCATTGCACATTTGTACTACAGGAAATGTTACACTATTATATCAGTAATAACTCATTAATGTTCCTTGTTTTACGGAATGCATCCAGAGTCTTTGATCTGGTGCAATATGTAAAACTATTCCGGCTACCGAGAAAGCGTGGTGTGTGTCCACTTACGTGTCGTTTCCTAGCATTTATGTATACCAACCAGTCCCTCAAAGTCAACTGGTATGGCTATTATAGCAATCCCTTTCCATCTTTCAATGGAGTGAAGCAGGGAGGAATATTATCACCTATACTGTTCTGTGTATATATGGATGAACTAATTAGTCGATTAAAGCAATCGGGGGTTGGATGTTTCTTCGGATATATCTATTTAGGTAGCTTAGGTTATGCGGATGACCTATGTGTGCTTGCACCAACAAGGAGTGTCACACAAATAATGTTAGGTATATGTGAGAAATTTGGTAAAGAATATGATGTTATGTTCAATTCACAAAAAGTCATCTGATACTGTATAACACCAATTATCAATATATTGACATACCCCAATTAAATCTAAATGGAGAAACACTTGAGAAATACCCTTGTCTGTCACCTTGGTCATCCTATTGACAATGAAAATGTAAACAAAATCGCTTGTAATAATGTTTTACGTGATATTGAGTGGAGAACAAATTATGTTATGACTAAATTTGGGTGTTGTACAGGTGATATTCGTTCATTCATGTTCCGCACACATTGTACTAGTTTCTATGGATCTCCATTGTGGCGTTTGAGTTCACCTGATATAAATGGACTATATGTAACTTGTAGAAAATGTGTTAGAAAAATATGGGATGTGTCACCTAGAACACATTGCAGACATTTGAGACATCTTGTCGAAAGCAATGGTGTCCAAATTGATCTAATATCTAGATTCTAATCTTTTTATGATTCCATCAGTAAAGGTAATAATGAGTGTACTCGTTTTTTATTCATTATTATGTAAATCATGAAGGTCTGCTGTTGCAGAAAATAGAAGAATGTTATTGTTAAACTTTAATAAAAGGGAGCTTTGTGAAATTGAAAGTCCACTGTTGCAAAATATTTTCATTGTAATGAAATCTGTAAAAACGAAGGTGATATGCTAAATGAATTATGTCTCATCAGGGATAAAAGGCTTTTTATTGATTGTCTCTATTTGCTAAACGATGTCTAGATGGATGAATGATTATTCTGTTCTTTTTCTATCTTTTTCTGTATTTATACTTAATTATTACTACTGAAAATAATTGTACAACATTGTATATACTATGTTGTTTCGAAATAAATTATATATATTGAACCACACACTCGTGTTGTTTACTGCGAGCTGTGTTGTCAAATGGTATGTTTTACGTGCTTCCGCTTTTGTACGTAGCCTGCACGTAGCCGCTTTGCTGTGGACGTGACATATTTGTCGCATTCGAAAAGCGAATTAGCACGACCCCACAGGATGATGAGTAGTCCAGATACATGCATAGATCTACGTATATATGTATAGATATATGGAGGTGTAGAACATTTAATATTTAGATTGATGTATGTCTAGTTTTATTTATATTTATATTTATGGAGGTAGAGGTATCAAAGGATGTTTAGATATGTTGATGTTCTGCCCCAGTGCCTCTCTATATGTATCCTAAAACACACATTGCCCGTGCCAGACTTCAGACCTATTTCGATATAGATTCCTTATTACACTAATTTACGAAACTTATGTCGTTATTAATTTGGATCAGTCTTCTTTCTTCTCTTCACCATTCCCCTCCAATTCTCTCTTCTCTATTAGCGTGGCCAAGTTGGTAGTGAAATAGCCTGCATTTCTTCCGGTCCGAGGATCGAATGCCAGTATATCTATGTGGTGTTTCATGTTTGATCATCTCATTTACCCCGATAGTAGTATCTCGACCATGTATGTAAGATGGACCCAGATAATAAACTAAACAAATCACTCACTCATGTATTTACCAGTTTGATGAACAAATTAGTTACTCGATCAATCACTCTCACATTGAGTTAACATATAAAATAAAAGTACGAAAGAAAACTTGATAAATTCATATTTGTATATATGTAATATTTTATATGACGAATGGTACTTTATAGTTCCAAATTATTGTAGTTGGTCCCAGATTAGAAATATATAAAAGTGTTTTGGGACGGCATAAGTGGAAACATTGAAGAAAAACTTAACTATTTAGATTTCAAAGGTTTGTAATTAAAACAATATATAAATGTGGACATCGTTCTATAATTAGAACAGGATTATAGATGGAAAAAGAAGAGGAAGAAACTGAGAAAAATTAAGAATAAGAATATTTCACTGTTTTCTTCATTCATTAATATCCAAATCTATGTAGGCACATATCTACCACACAAGAACACCTGCGGTTCTTTTCTGATACTTGGTATTTCATCAGAACAAAATTCCCCCAAAACATTTGTAGGAACGCCAGTTGAATATATTTCAGGATAAAAAATGACTTTATCGAACTAAAATAAGACTATATAATTTTCTAACTTTATTTAATCTTAAAATATCAGTAAGTCGAGAAACAATTCAAATAGTAAAAACAAACCTACATAAAACGAAAATGTAAAGTTGAATGAGTCCTAATGGAATATACATATGTAAAAGTAGGTACGAAATTACCTTATCAAAATAAAAGATGACCATGTCGTCTTCGAATTCAATTTTAGTCATAGTTCCAGGACTGTCGTCAGACTCGGTGTTGTTTATCGTTGGTCCACCAAGTTGTGGAATAGAATCTTCTGATACTTCCCAGCCTGTAACCAGTTTCATTTGGACCAAAGCCATGTTTGTTGGCCCATCATCACGTAGATAACTAAAATACGGGCATGAAACAATGATAGACTGTTTTTATGAAACATCCAGTAAACTATTACTGTAAATGATATCTTTTGAGAAATGGGAAATATACACGCTACTGTATACGCTAATGTATACGTATGCGCGCACGCACGCACGCATGAACGCACACGCGCACACACACAGAGATTTATCACCTATTCAAAGCGAAACATCTGGGCCTCACAGGGTGACTAGTAGCTCAGACTGATTATCAATATATATATATATATATATATATATATATATATGTGTGTGTGTGTGTGTGTGTATGTGTTTGTGTGAGTGTGTGTGTTGATGTGAAAGCTTTTATATGTTTAGGTTCGTGCATGTATAGTGGTTCTCGCAAAACAAAACACCTATATTTGTATACCTGAACTAAAGCACATCCTTGTCCATTAAGATATATACTGATGTTGGTTGGTACATCAACAGATGAAGCTTGCAGTACTTGTTTGTTAGAAGAATCGATGTAGAAGGTAACACCAGGTGGCGTAATAATCACATTTCCGTCAATTGGATCACCAGCGATGAATATTTGGAAATTGCACCAAGGCCAACGAATGTATCCTGTCAAGAATCAGTATTTAAAGTTTAAGTGTAATCATCATGAAGTGGCAGACTATAGACCAGGATGAAAAGCTGCCTTGAAATTTGTCTTCCGACAGCTATCATAACACAATGAAGAGTGTGTCTAGATATATGTTGTCTAGATTTAGACGAAATAAGTTGTTTTATGGATAGAAATGAAAGCAAATTTATGTTAGGAATTATAATACGGAAGTCTATATTGTTAGTCGTACTTGTGTTGATAACCAGCCACCATAAGCATTCCTTTGTGACAAAAGCCATCGGACAATGGGAAGACCGTCAGCGATGACGTTAGAGCCGCTTTCTGTGACTATTGCCAACAATACATACGCCGTCATTTCCACATCGTATGAAGGATAATGGCAGTACCACCGACAATAATCGTTTGGTGTTGGTGTTGGTTCGCTCCAGTATTTTCCTCCATCTGAGATATTTACGCGAATGTCGTCGTACATTTAAATCTTTGCAAACGATTAAAGGATAATACAATTCCAGTTGAAAGAAAACCTAAATTATTGCAAAATAAATTATCAAGTACCTTCAACGATCGCCCTGGTTTCTAACTCGTCCATGATTTGTTGTCTTCTTGTGGAGTCTTGACCGTATAGAGTATAAGCATAAGCCGATAGAGCCAGAGCATAGGTACTCATTTCTTCTGGACTCGGCTCACCAAGACATCCCATAGCTGATACAACGGATGGACTCTGGAAATAAGTACGGGGTAGAGGTCATATAATAATTATCATAATAATTACAAAGCTTCTATTGCGCCAATATTGAAACCTATTTATTAAGAATGACCGCATCCAGGTAGGAGATGTGCCTGATATGCTATACTAATCAGAGTGGCGATCTAGAAGAACTGAAGAGTTAAAAGCTGCAGATAAATCTAATAGTGTTAGTCCTATGTTCATCTTTAGTGATATGTCGTTATGAACTTTCAGTAAAGGAAATTTTACATTCATTTGCTTTGTAGTCAAAAATAATTATATTCTCCAAACGACCATTTTTTATTTGTTCGCATTTCGTGGTGTTTGTGGTGGTAAAGCTCAAGATTAATGACTAGTTAATGCCATATTTTATGACTCCTTAAAATACTCACAGTTGGAGATCTGCCAGCCTCTAACAGTGAAATGAGAATAAAAGCTGTAAGAGCAGTGGGCTTTTTCCCACTGGTCAGTCCTCCCTGCATAACCCTATCGACTACTGAACCAATCTGATTGAAGAAAACAGTTCGCATTAAATGCGGTCATATCTCATGTTATTGTTGTCAAATATTGGGGTAATTCGGATCGGTTCACACTTTTGTTTTCACCTGTGGAAAACATCCATTATCTTTCTGGCCACTCTCAAGGAATTCCATGCTAACTTGTTGCTCCTCGGGATCAATAAAGATGTACTCATCGCTTAAAGCGAATACCCTAATAACATGTGCGGTCAGCCAATTACTACCACCTGAGTTTCCGTAGCCAGTAGGTCCCCAAGCACTATATGCTCCATTTGGATGCTTATAGGTCAACTCTCTTTGGTAACCTGAGTTAAAGAACAGACAAGGATATACATTTTGAGACATATATCAAGAATAAATACGTTGTTAAACAATTATATTTTTGTTGTTAAACGAGAATACCTGGTAAACCTAGAAGTTATCGGAGTTGATTAAATGACGAAATCAGATTACCTTTGTTCATGCTACGTATGGCTCTCGATTTAATCTGCGATGTGGTTTGTCCTGTCGCATCGAGATATTTTAGAACAATGACAGATTGTCCGGTTAGGAAGATGGTCTGTTCTCCACATCCACAAGGCATCCGGATTAATCTATCAAGATTAGATAGCGCAGGACCCAGGATGTCACCTAAACAAATAAAGATTTGAAACGCTTATTATTAATTGGTGAAGTGCAAAAGGTCAGCATCTGTGTAATCTTTGAAAAAACATACCAATAACTGAAAGTTGTCCCCTTTCCGATCCTTCTACAAACTGATCCGGAATAGATAATTCTCCAGATACAGAAACTGGAATAATAAATAGATAAGACGAATTGATTTTTTATGTTATGGTTCAATCTTATCTAGAAAAAATAATTCTTTGATGTTTTAAGCATTTTCTCACCTGAACTACACAAGAATCAGCTGAAACTGTACGATATTTCGATCCCCTCAGGCTAATAAAGAAAGGTACAAAAATATAAAATTAGTTCAACATGAAAGCTAAGTTTGTTTATTGTAGGATTTTATAATTTTATATTCATCTGTTTCATCATAAACTCGTTACCTTAACTAATAACTTGCGTGTTACACCATCGGAAGCGGAGATTGCTGACACAGGTTCTTCACAAACCGTTTGGCTTGTCGTCGATACTGCCTGGAAAATAAATGGCTCTACGCTGTTAAGTATATCACACCAATCCGTTCACATAATCTGGAAAAAAACTATTTAATGGACACAATATTCTAATTAGAATAATTTATATGGAAGTAGGTCGGAGCTATATTTATCGTTTAACAAAATTCCGTTTAAATACACCACAACTGTTATCTCAATCTCTCCAATAATTTTTGGTGTTATGGTGAATTCAACAGACTGAGATTGGTGACCACAGGAACAAACTGTGTATTCTTTGGATCCTTCTATCTCGAATGTAGACTGTTCTGTCATTTTAATATTCACCTAGAATTAATACGAATAAATAAACTAATTATAAACATCTAGCAATAATAGTACATGAGAATATACATATTAATTTACTGAGACGAACAAAGCAGAAGGAAACCTTTCTGAAATTATCGTAATTTTCCTGTATTTTACTTACAACGAGACATTGGTCGTTATTCAAATAATTAAAGAGTAACACAGGAATATGGACTGTCTCTCCTCTAATGATGGAATAAGGTAGATTGAGCTGAATGAAGAATGTCTGGAATGTGGTTATTGAAGCAAATTCACTAATGCCTAATCCTACATCCTGATTTGTACACATTGCGTTACCATACCATTCAGTTATGGTATCCGGAAGAGTAACGGATTCGCTAAGTGATCCAGATTTCCTTAATAAAAGCAAAAAAGACAATATATGCGATATATACAACAATTAAAATATAGCGATATATATATATATATATATATATATATATATATATCGAAATTCAGTAATGAGTTTAATCATAAATATAAGTCCAAGCATTTTCTAGATATCATGTCGCGATGTATTTAGTTTATTAAATGAAACCTCAAAACCAAATAATGACCTTGGATTGACACAATAATGATGGCTTATAATAAGTTAGTATGATACAGTGTATATAATATAATAATAATAAAGCTTGTTTATATAGCGCCAGAACCAGGTAACCCTGTTCTGAGGCGCTGTACAGTATTATTATCCCTGATTCAGACTTATTTCTACCTAGCACACTTCTCAACTCCCAAGGGATTATACGACGCATGCTGCCATTAAAGGTGCAATGCGTTACTCAAACACTTAGCCATCACGTCCTGTAAGGTTCTCATTTCTATGGATGAGTGAACCAGTCGCCACATGACAGGATTGCAGCTCTCGGAGACTCGAACTCGCGACCCTATGGTTACGAGTCCTACGCTCTAACTAACTGCGCTATCACGGCTCGCGTATTTATCAGTTGAAGTTTTATGACTACTTACGGAATGACGATAAGTTTCCAGAGAAATGTTTCCGGGAAGAACTTTCTGATATCAACAGATTCCTCTACTTCTTCTTCTTGTCCTTTAGGAGCATTCGCAGCTAGAGCCCTTAAAGGCTGTTCTTCTCCACTGTGGGAGAAGGACATCGAACTGCCTAAAATATGATGATGTGTCGTTAAATAACATTCATCCATCCTTTGCGTAAGGCAAATGTAATTATCCTTCACACCCCCATATATATATATATATATATATATATATATGTGTGTGTGTGTGTGTGTCGATAAGTATGTTGGTATTTATGCATACTTTAATGTGGGTATATAGGTATTACGTAGAAGTGTATGTATGTTAGTGTACACTAAAAAGGGTTACTAAACTAAAATGTTGTTCGTTTGTCAAATTTCTCATCAACAGATAAATGTTCTTACCGTCAAATTATGGCCTGTACCGAAGTTGCAGTTTTTCACAAGGACGAGTTTGTAGTACCAAATCAGACATGGCATAAACACCAATACTCTGTTTAAATATAAATTAATATTGTTAACGAGAATAAATGTTTTTATTGTTGTAAGTAGAATAGACCTACAAATAAACATCATTAGATCTTATATTTAGAGCTGTGCTGGAATCGACATATTTCGACCAGTAATATATAAAGTAGTCATCTCGTGATTTGTCATCTTCATCGTTTGACTCCTTATCTAAGACATGAGTCATGGAACAATTATAAATATTTACAGGTTAAAATGACAATTACGATGTCCGTATTCTTTTTAAAAAAAACCATATTTTCATAATAATTATTATTGTAATAAAAACCGATGAATACATAAATATTCAATATAACCGGTTTTAGAATTATTCTTTATTCCATTACATAAATATATAGTTATTCCACAACATATTTAAACGCCCTTTATCTGTCAAGGGTTATCCATATAGAAATGTTAAATATTTGTCTTTTCAGGTACGTCCATTATGATTTGTTTAATGACAGGATGAACGTATTTCCAATTTTTGAATTTTGCAACCTGGTGAATGACTTGAAAGTGATAATATATATACATTGTGACTGATTGGCGTGAATAATGTTTCTAGTGTCATGTTTCCTTACCGTACTAGATCCTTTCAGACGTATGTCTGAGTTTACACTCACAGCGACATTATTATATTATATTTATGGTACATGAATACGATCGACTTCGAAACTTTACCAAATATATTCTTATCTTCGTGTGTTATGAACTTCGCAATTCAAACCGCACACACTTATGCTAAATCGTAGCCAGCTATTACTGATCGCATTCGTGATTGTACTTACATTCCTTTTGCTTTTCACGGCAATATTTAGATGTATAAAACTGGTCCCAGGTGCACCGCGTAAACGGCAAGTTCATTTTCTTTAACAGCTCAAACGCCTAATATAGAAATGGCAACAATATTTGAATGAATGCTGAAATATGCAAATAATCAGGAGAAAAGAAAACTTTTAATTGAAATCCAATTTTAACTAGGAAACCTTTACCAACCTTTTTCTTTGAAATAAAACTGTTTCCTGCTAACAGTTCCAGACTTCTATCAATAACACCTATACCACACAGTGAGTCACTAGCTGATGATAACGTGTACATCACCTGGCTCACCTTGATCTTTGTCAAACTCAAATGTTACCTGGATGAAAACTGAAGCTTTAATCCAATTACTGAGGCAGGAGGTTATTTAGATACCCAAATTAAGCAACTATTATAATATTTTAATTTGTTGTCTATGTAAGGATGTAATTCAAACGATGGAAAATCGATACTATAGTCTAAATAAAAAACAATAACTAACCTCATTTACGAAACATTCATCCACATTAAACTTGATAAAATCAGCGATAAATTCTAACGACGGTGTGACGTAATAAATCAACATGGTTGCTTCGCCAGATAATAATGGTGTCATCGTTAAGTCCATGTCAAAATATCCTTCTTTTTCTGTGTCAAAAACTTTATAAATAAAACGTAATACGAGTTTAAAGTAACTAATTACCTGATTACCATATTTAAGTATTGTTTTGGACAGATTATCGGTAACTTACAATGGAATAAAAATGGGAATGTTCCAGGTATATATTCTGTTCCAGTTAGTACGACATATCCTTTTGATAATACCTGTTTAAAATAAAATAAATAACGCACGTTAAAAACTCCATTAACTGACATCTTTTAATCCAATTATGAAATATATGATCATTATATACTCACAAGATACAGAAATATATTATATTCTCATAAGATACGGACATGACACAATATACTCAGAAGATACAGACAGGTCATTATATACTCACAAGACACAGACAGGTCATTATATACTTTAAAGATGCCGACATATCAATATTTACTCACAATATACCGTAGGAGTGTTCCAGATTCGGCATTGTGGTAGATTCTGAATGAGTAACAACCCTTGCAAGGAACTGACTTAAAGGGAGGTACGATGGTAACAAAGTGTTTAGATTCAGAGTACCATGCTTTCAAATATCGACTCGCTGTGAATGTTTCTGTAGTGGCCTAAATTTGGAAACAGAATAGGTAAATATTTATACATATTAATAGATGATGCATTGACACAAATAAACAACATTTAAATTAACCCGTAATATTATAATTAATTGTAGTATGTTGACCTTTAAATTAACAGAGGTTGTATTCTCCGGAAAATCGCCAGTTGGTATGAGAAACTGAACTGCGCCTTCTTCATCTTAAACAACAGCAATAGATGCGTTGTTGTTATAAATATAATTGCTGTCGTATATATGTTGTTGTAATAAATGGTTGTTGTCATTGGAGTAACACTTACCTGTATTTTCTGTTGTAGAATACAATGTAACCGATCGATTATTGTCTGTCGTTATCTCTATCGTCACTCGGATACCGGATGTTGATTCAGAGTTTGCGTTAATTAATACCTAATGGAAGAGAAACCATTAACTTAGTTACTGATTAAAACTACTTCCAGAAATAATTATAATCTGGATCAGTTTTTTAGGAGTGTTAACAAGAGATTGAGTTATAAAGCATATGGTAATGTCTGTTTACTTACTCGTCCTGGTATTGGTGAACCAAGTTTAAAATAATGAGCAGTTTGGTCATCGAACTTTATTCCAAACGAAGTAAATTTTATGCTGATCTTTTCGCTAGTAGCTTTTGTGGTTATTCCTTCATTAAAATATTTGCCATTACATTCATACATTTAACAGCCTTAAATGGGGATGTTATTGTTTTTATGGATGCTTCAACCGTTGTATATTGACGTAATACATTATTTAACATGTCACAACAGCAGGTTGGTTAAAATTACATACCGCTAACTGATTCTGTTACTGAGGCCTTACCCATCAAATAATTCCAGCCAGAAAATCCTTTTAAATCTGAAGAATCTACACTCAATCTACACTACATATCCTGAAGGATCCTCGTTAATCTAGATGGAAGAGAGATGATGTACAGACGTTGTAAATACCACAGTGTCCATTTTTGTAATATCCGCATGGCTACACCAATAACTATGAGACACCAACTTACATACGAAGCTCTCTGGCATCTCAAGTGGTCAAGGTTCAAGTCGTGAGTGGCTGAACGTGGCCATGACAGTGATGTGGCAGTTGAAGAGTTCGCCCAAAGAGTGGATCAGGTATTGAAGAATCACGACAATCCTGGCCATTGAGCTAACCTCTGCACTGCAATCGACCAGATGTGAGATGCACTTCGTAGTGAAGAGGTAGAGTCCCTCACAGAAGAGTTTGACCAAGCGCACTCTGACAATCCAAACTTCATGCTGTGGTCAATTTATGTGAGGATTGTTGATATACTGTTGGACTTCACAGAGCTGAGAGAGATGATAACTAGATTCTACACCTAGAAGCATTTACTGCGATGTTGCTCTGGCTCAGAATATATGACCACACAAACTATGCACACTGGTGCCAGTTTACCTTCCCGAGATGACAGCACCAGAGGTCGATGCAGAGTTTCTTGATGAACGTTTCGTAGTGAAGAGGACCAAAAAGACCATTCAACCTAGTCCCTGCTGATCAGGCAACTTAATTTATCAACAGGACATGCAAGATGCATACTAGCACCATCGGCAGCAAAAGAAATGACTAAGCCAGAGACAAGTTGTGTGTCACATGGTCAGAACGATCGCACAAGAAACTGCTGTTCTGACGCTCTTCCATCTCGAACAAGTTGTGACGCTGATGATGTGATGCTGCTCTGTTCACGTTACGCATCCAATTAGCAGAAGTGGATGGAGACACCTACTCATAGACTATGGACAAACCTATGGTGTCCCTGGCAATAAAGGACACTGCACCAAGTGAGGAATCCAAGCAGTCATCACCAATATGAAGGAACAAATAGTAGAGGGAACCACAGGGTTCTGTGATGCACTAAAATATATGTGCTGACCTGTACAAAACTACAGTGTCTACTACACAGAATGTAGAGAAAACAATCTAAACTGACAGGAAGCTACTGCAGAGTCTGCTCAATGTTGTCATCGCCGGTCGAAGAGTAGAAATGGTGAATATGCTTAAGTATGAGCGGTCTCCATTCCCACAATCATTAGCAAAGTCCGGAGGAGAGATGAACACAACATCCCAGGCAGACTAGATCAGCATCTTGACGGCTGGATATTCCAGATGCTGACACAAAGGGCTGTGTGTTGATTGATGGGCATTCTGATCCAGTAGTTTGGGAAGCCACATGGAAACCAGACATTTGGCTACCTAGCTGGTGTGTTCATGCAAAATGCAATACGTTATTTTGGAGAAACCAGAGTTTATGTTGTGTTTGAATGTTATATAGGGGAGGACTCAATCAATACAGTGGCACAATCAAAGAGAGCGGCAAACAAAAGCCAATTGGCAAGCTAATTGAAAGACCACATGTCTCACTACCACAGGTATGGAGCACCTTCATTGCCTTGGATGAAAACTAGGCCGGTCTTGCTCAGTTCTTATCGTATGTCATCATGATAAAATGCAAAGTCCTACCAGAAATATATGAAATGGTGACGGAAGGCGGATTCATCAATGCTATAGATGCAAGGTCAATGACAAGAGATCAAACTAAGCTTTCAGGAAACCATGAAGAAGCGGAGATGAGGTTAATCCTGCACGTGTGAAGCAGCTGACAGAGGATATGAACGAGTACTAGCCATCTGTAGAGACACATATGTCTTGCTGCTTGTGGTGAACTTCATCCCTGTAGTTGAAATGTGGATGGCTGCTAGGACCGCCAAGAAGCGGAAATGTTGTCCAGTACCAGAGGTAGAGTAATTGTACTCTGTATTCATACGTTTTGAGTAATCGTACTCATACTCAAGTTCAATGGTCCAAAAGCAAAATAATCGTACTCGTATTAGAATATATTATTAAAGTAATCATACTCACGATTATCCTTCACGATTACCCCTTTTCAGACATACAGTTGGAACCAAATGGCAATATTAGAAGAAATCTAATAAATGTAATATTGGTTGAGATATTAATTTTCCATTACTGTTTAGCATTTTAGTTAAACAAATATTCAGTCAGATGTCCCTAATTAATAGCAATTTAATACCTTTTTCCCCCAGAGAAGACACATCTCCAGACCCTCCTGCTTACTGTAGTATTGGAAGCACAAAGTTATACTGTAATGATCCTTGGGACACACTGCAGTAGAAAAACACCCCCTAACATCTTGCTTTTTAATTTTAGAAGCCATCCCACAGCCCTCATGGGCCACCTGTATTGTTTGCTCTGTCAGTATGTGTGAATGACTGGTCATGGTTCCTATTACAGCCCTGCACAGGTTGGAAAGCTGAACCAAAACCCGACCCAGCCCACAACTACTCAACCCACACCCAACCCAAACCCACAAATCTCAACCCGAACCCAACCCGAACCCACACTTAAAACGATATTAAACCCGTCCCCAACCCACAAGTCTGTAACCCGTGCCCAACCCAACCCCCAAGACAACAGACCAAACCGACAGGACAACAACTCGAACCCAACCCAACCCAATCCATAAGATTTAAACCCAAACGCAACCCGTGACCCGAAGAAAAAATTCAACCCGTTCAACCCGACCCAAGGGTCCTGGTTAGGTTAACCCAACCCGTGCAGGGCTCTAGTTCCTACCCCCTCTGAGTGTACAATTGAAACTGGCTTGCAAAGATCTAATACTCGCTACATCTCTACCCAGTACATGCGGTATCGCAGTGACATACACAGCCTGCGAGACAACATACTCAGCTTTCATGCACTGACAAGCTGTGACACTACTTCAACCATCAGTGGTCATGGGAAGAAGTCCTGCTGGAAAACACCCCAGAAGCACACACTTCTTATCAGCGACGTTGATCATGATGGAGAGCTCGCACCAGTTGCAGAGTTTGTGTGTCGCCAATATCGCAACAACCAACCACCAACCACGCCAGATTGCAGCTGTTTGGTAAGGTCAAGACGTGTCTCAGATGTTGCCTCCAACTAGAGATGCCATGAATTTTCATGCACTATGTGCCAACTACCAGGTAAAAGTTTGGTTGCAAGCAAACAAAGAACACATAGATCTTCCACCACAGTTGCCACCACGGCCTAGAAGAAGGGTGCAGATTTCTGACAGCAGTCTGGACAGGACTTCACCCTATTCCAAATGCCTCCGTGGAACTGGTGACATGCAGCTACAAGTCAAAGTGAAAGACTGCCCGATGTTCCTGTTTCAAGAAATGTGGATGTGATATAATCGGTTGCTGCAAACCAGCTGGACTATAGACTTTGCCCTTTACTGTGCCCTAGACCTTAGTTATATGTGCATAAAATTGTCTTAAAATAGCTTCAAATATGATAATTATATCTTTAAAAGGATTAAAAAGAGCACAGATTGCTTCAGCATTTGCAAAAACATACAAATAGATTGCAAAACTTACTGCCACCTTGGAAAAAGTAACCGACATCTTGGATTTTCAAATGTTCACTTATTTGGATTTGACGAATGCATCAACATATTATTTTGATGCCAATTAGCATGTTTCAGCTTCATCTATAAACTTCGTAGACAAACAAACTTCTGAAAAACGGCATTTTTTACCTCGGCGACAGTTATGATCTTGAAAATGACCTTGATGCTGAAAATTACCAATGAAATCCACCCACATCACTTTTGTCATCCTATGATTGATTGATTCCACATGGATGTCTGATAGTAACAAACCATGCCGTTACAAATATTCTTTACGCTTTGGCCTTCTGCTTAAAAACAATCGAATAATTAACTATCCATTTAGATATCGAAACCACATTGGTATCGTATTACATGACGTAGACGCGAACTGAATCAGGCATAAGTACATAGATTGTGAAAGTTGACACACCCCTCGCCATAATCTACATAGAATTATTTTACGAGAATAGAACCGACCGGATTATTACTGGATGGAGGTGCCGGTAAGACTAGAGACGAAACTCATTTATTAGCAGTTAGAAAGTTACCACGACACATACCAGGCATCCTGTTAGCAGTAGGTTTAAAGCGTTTCGGAATGAGAGCTAGAGAATGTTATTAATACAATGCTGAAGATACTGTTTTTAGCGTAAAATGAAATTGGTTTACCATGATAATCACATTCATAATACAGATACGCTGACCATCGAATGGAAGGAACTTGTCGCTCGCCAAACCGAAATATGGTAATCCTACTTACGTAATCATCGGCGTGCATAATATAAAGCAAATAATGTATTCCTTGGTATTGATATACTCATTAAACTTAATTTTTTTAAATTAAAACTGTGTCCCATTGGTCTGGTGAATTTGTATTCGTTAGGACTTACTATTTTTTTAGCATTTATGAACTTCCTCAATCTTCTCTTTCCTGGAGAACCAGGAATGAAATAGAAATATTTTCTTAATAAATTCTAACTTCGGCTTAGGAGGTCTTAAGGTATCGCTGTTTATATCCAGTTCATATATTATCCAGATCAATACGTCTTGCATGTGTTACTTCTTACCTCATTTGATATCCAGGTCATCGTGATTGCAGGACAGATATAACCTTTATAATTCTAAGCAATCTATGCCTGGACCTGATACGATCTGTTACATCGTGACCTTATAACTGTGTAGCTTCTATCTTTGCATATAATGTAAAGATGGATACTTTTTCTGGACCGGAAACGATAGTTGAAATAACAGCGCCATTAATATTTAATCAAGCGAAAATGTAAACTACCTTTAGTAACAGCTGCGTGTAAAGCTTCACACGACGTATACTGCATAAAATTGACAAGTTTTCTCATTTTGTATGTCCATAATTATATCAACCAGCTACAACAATTCATTTCCACATGATCAAATTATCTCTTCCATAATCGTCCTTGCTTTGTCTGTACATCGAATGTCAACACAAATACAGCTTAATGGAGTTTCTGATGAGCCATTCAACAATTCAGTCTGTTTGTCTTTCTTCACTATTAACAATTAGTTTAGACTTAATATGACCATGAAACATTATAAAAATTCTAAATACCTGCTGACCATTGTCTCTCGGGTAAGAAAATAACTTGTCTGTATCAAAGACGTCAACAGCACTTTCATTTTCGTCGTCTTTAATAGGATAGACGACCGTTTTATATTGTAGAGGTGTCTTCCAAGTAGTAAAATAATAAAACGTTTGACTTCCCCCTCAGATGAGGCAAATTTGAAATAGTATCCACGCTGTGATATAGATTCTAACCCAAGCATCACAAACCGCACAAAATACAACAGAACAATCGGGTCCATTCTTTGTTATTTTTTATTTTCATAAATAGTGTGATGGTGGTGCACGGTGGGGCCAGAAAGGCAATCCATTTAGTCCATTATCAGATTGATCAAATTAAAATACTTTGCTGTTTGGCACATTTTTCATACCTAGTAAATTTTTCAATAAGGCCAAGAAAAAGATAAATAGAATTTTGAAAACATCTCAGCATTGTACAAATATGAACAGTTATTTAAAATAAAGTTGCTTCCTGCATGGTCCCTGGCCTGATAGGATATAGAACAGATAGGTCAATTCATCTGGTCAATTCCAATGCCATTTTGTCAATTTCAATTCCAATTTCACGTCAAATTTATCAATTCCAAATATATCAATTCTATTCCATTTTTTACTCCAATCAATGATTGGAGTAGATACTCCGAGCACCTTCTTCGAGTATCTACTTGGCATGCCTACTCCGATTGAGTAGTTTATATTCCAAGTAGGCTTGTCATGGAAGAAATTTTTGTGAATTACAAAATAAAATGGTAAATGAATTTATGGATTTAATATTTTGTAGCAAACTTCAATTCCAATTCCGAATTTATCAATTCCAATTCCTTTTTTGGAATAATCAATTCCAGCTGGAATTGATGGACAATTACCTTCAATTCCTGAATTGAATTGACCCTATGTCTGATACAGAACACATTTTGTAAAATCTGTCAGCTCTGAGTAATGGGCGGTGTGTCTCCTCACGGCTCGTTGAGTGTCTGATATCCAATTTGCTTATCCTGATTATCTAAGGGAATATCACCGGGGATCGTTCTTATATCCTGAACTGGTGAGGGAAATATTACCTAGATCGTCCAGTATAGGTATGATTTGTTTTTATAATCCCTACTTATTAGGCTCGGATGATGGAATTGACTTCCCGTCCCAGTTTCAACTATTTGCGATATGACTCCCCCACCCTCTCCCAGTTGGAGATTGCGAGAATATTTTCTTCACCCTCAACTTTGGAGATATTAGATCGATCCCTTTATATCCAAAATGTTGTCAAATACCTCCTCGGAATGTTTATATCACGTTATAATGTTTGACTAAAGGTTGTTGTTGTTGTTATTGTTGTGGTGGTCCAGTTGTTATTTGATAGTTTCATCTTTGATATATTTTGTATCTATCAATTTTAATGATACTGTAGATGTTCTAGTTTCATTGAGTACACGGATTTTTTGTATGTTTCCTGCTACTGAGGTGTGTTTACCTTTGTATATTGGTTAACATGTCGACTGACGTTCAATTGTTGTGTTTGTTGCTTTATTTTATCTTAATGGGTATTTAGTTCAATAGATTGTCGTTTTAATGTCGATTTTGTTGGGTCATTCTAAAAACCGCACGGGAACGCACCGGAGTGAAAAAAACTATTTTAACACGTATTTGTGGGGATAGATCTATGAGAACTATATACATCAGATTGGAATGATAGAATATGAAACTTAAGATGCACTAATACTCGCAATATTTAGTAATTAAACAATTTATGTATTATGAATGTTGAAATAAAGGAATTTAATTGGGGAAAAAACACCCAGAATGTGGTATTATTCTATTTATATTCCATAGGTGGCAGCACTCATAAAAATACCTTGCTTGCTTGCTTGTAGTTCGGGGAGTATCCCCAAGCTGTCGCTTGTTTGGTACAGCCTCTGTGGTGGAGTCCTTCTCCGTAGAGTTTCTGTATCTGAAAATGACTTTGTGTCCGCATGGTTGAAATGATTGCCAATACTAGTTGTATGTTACATGATCAAATAGTACTATATGTTACATGATCACATACTCTCTTGTTAATTAACACTTTAATTGTACATACATGATATCGAAAAAACAAAGCTCTAAAACTGTAAATACAGAATTAAGTCATTTCACAGCCCGGTCACTTAGTTCATAACCTACAATTTGCGATCACTTCACAGCTGATCAGAAAATAATTGAACGTGGTTTAGATTATTTCACAACCTATTTTATTTTGTGTGTGGAAGGCGTATTTTTCACAAGATTTTTAATGAAAACAATTAGGTACATATCAGGTAAATGCATATAAACTTTTATTTATTTGGATATATACATGCATATATACAGCTATTATAAAACAATAATAACACAATTCATTACAAACATCCCACCATATTCATCATGTCCGTTTATCATGTATTAACTTTAAAAAATCAAAAGTTCATTTAAAGTCTACACCTCAATGATATATGGAATATATTGAATTGAATTAAATCACATTGTTCATATATGTCCCTCCGAATGTGTACAAACTTTAACTTGTGTCATCTCGGTTTGGAATATTGTGTAATTAAATGTTAACAAACTGAGGTTTATACTAGTGTTGATATCGACTGTGATTCGTTGTGCGTGTGATATGGACACTGGTATCGTTGTCTGTAATAAGTACATGTGTACGTGCCTAATTATTTGTGTCATAACGACTTGTTATCTTTGTTTGTGTGTGTCATAGCGATATGGAATAATTTTACGTGTCATAACGATTTGTCATCATTCCTGTGGTGTCATAACGACCCATCATCGTGTTTGGTATTAAGATGATAATCAAAACCTTTTTGTCAACATCCAGTATTGTCGAAATATTTACATTCATTGAATTATGTTATTAAAGTGTGCGGAGCAGTTTAAATTTATTGTTTCAATTACAGGGGGGGGGGGGTGCATTATATAAGCAATGCTTCAAGCATCCTCCTTTTCGACATTATGTATTTATGTTTTAAATAAACGAAAACGAATATCAAATGCATAGAATAACCCAAATTGCTTCCAGCTCTAAACAACCACTACTACAAAAATATGACATTTAGTCCAGATCAGTGGACTGTTTAAAGTTAGACAGAATATACCCAGAGTTGTAATAGACACATGCATTGACTACTGTGACAGATAACTCAAAATCATCTATCACATCCAACACCAGTAAATCTGTATCCAAGAGATTGGCCTGTTTACATGGTATCTCATCATCATAGAGCTTCAAGGATTGAAACAGAACAATATCTTGTAAAATAATGACTTGAACCAAGTGCACACACAATGTGTTAACGTTTCCTTTTTTTCAAGTTGGTTAAATAATTTGATTTGATATGCATTTAAGTTATGAAGAGAAGTATACCAATTAAAGCACATGAGCTGAACATTAACTTGCAAAATTTAGGTACTAATTCAGGTGCTGGTAATCCTTTTGTTGTATTAAGATATGAAATGGGCCGACAAAATTGCATGGGTTTGATGCCTTGTTTCTTATTTAATTAATTTTATAATACCAATTTGTAATATGTTTCACCATTAATAATTTATAAATATTAATTACCATCACAGCTGGTCCTGTTTCCTGTATAGGTCTCCTATCTGTAATACGTTCCTCTTTGATTTCAGTGGATGCATGAGGTGGATTTGGTACATCAAAAATAGTTGGAATAGCATTCTAGATAAGTTTATCTCTTGTCTGATTCATGAATTTCGTTTCAGTGATAATAAATTCTACAATTAGTATTCAAGTAATTTAAATCCTTCCTCATCATATATCTGCACGACAACAATTAATAACCCACCTTTTACTTTTGTCAATAGCAAAAATAACAAAATGAATGTTTCTACCACTATTTGAGGTATTTAATAATTAATTTCATAACATTTAAATTATAAACAGTGATTTATATAGAAGTCCATCTATATCTATAAGTACCAATTGCCTACGTTTAAAAATAAATATAGCTGCAGGTGATCATGTAAATACTCAGCTACTTATAATTAATGTAATTAGGGAAAGAATTTATGATTATAGTCATGTAATTTTAGAAGTCCAAGTATATTATTAACAATAACAAAGTAAAATATACCTCCCGCCCATAACATCTTCAGTGGCTCCAGTACATGTAACTGTAAGCTTATGTATAACTTACCTACTGATTTTGTGATTAATAGATTGAGATTGTTCAATAAAATTTAATAAGATTTTGTCTGAAACAAATATAGATCTAGATGGATCTTGCTTGGGTCATGTCAATAGGGGCGTGTCTACTATAAATTGTTCGCTTATTTTAAACTTTTATTTTTAAAAAGCCAGATCATATATAATTTTTACACTAGCTTTCATTTCCTTTCGGGAAACGAAAGACATGTCTTTATTTGTGTATACTTTTCCTGTTACTGCAGCCGAAAGCGGCGCAGAATGAACCAGTGTCATTAGGTCGCCAGAGACCCTGCGCTCCTTGAATTCAAAATTTCTCCCCATGTTAAAACGGGAAGTAACACGTCTTGTTATAAACAGTCTTTGCTAAAACCACAGCTAAATATATCTAATTCAAAAGAAGCAGTTAAGATGCGTATGATATTTAGAAAGATTTAAAAAATATATAAAATATTGTCCTGTCCAATACTATAAAAGCCTGTTACCTCATGACTTTATCATCAGATTTAGTTATCGTTTAATAACTGAAATATTATAAACACGTAATTGCTTTTATAATTATTATATTTTGGCACGTGCATTCCCGCGTTATATTTTTATGCATATATATATATATATATATATATATATATATATATATTATATATTATATATATATATATATATATATATATATATATATATATTGAAGCTACTTGTTTTGCTATATCTGTTTAATATGTGTATTTATTTCACATTCAACAGTGTCTTATTACCCCATCAATGCATAAATAACATCTGGTTTTAGTGCGAGCTTCTGAATTGTTTATGAGTGCTGCCACCTATGGAATACAAATAGAATAATAGCACATTCTGTGTGCTTGACAGCAGAACTTGTTTAATTACTAAACATTGCGAGTATTAGTGCATCTTAAGTATCATATTCTATCATTCCGATCTTATGTATATAATTATCATTGATCTACCCCCGAAAATACTGTTAAAATATTTTTTTCAGTCCCGTGAGGTTTTTAGGCTGACCGGATTTTGTTTATACTTACTTAAGAATGTTTCTGGAGCTGGCTGCTACTTAGCTGCCATTGTTTCCAGATCTTCATAAATACGGCCGTCTGCGCTCTTTCTGTTGATGTTCAGCTTGGCTTTGTAATTGAATACAATATGCTGGTCGCTCCAGTATTTGACTAGGCGATTCTTGAATGAATTAATGCTGGGGGCTTCAGCTACCTCCCTAAGTAAATATGTTAATTATTCTAATAGAAAAATTAAGTTTTCGTATATTTTTGTTTACTCGCTCTATATATAATTGGTATTTGTGGCCTCTTGGACTTGTTCGATCTGCTGATTCTAATCTGGTTTTGAGGAATGTCGTAATGTTTTGTCATATATTTCATTCATTATTTTGTAGACCTGAATCATATCCCCTCTTATTCTTCTATAGGCTAGGGTTGGTAGTTTAAGTTGAATTAATCGTTCTTCATATGACAATTTTGATGATGTGGGTAATTGTCTGGTCGCTCGTCTCTGTACATTTTCCAAGGCATCAATATGTTTCTGTTTATAGGGGCTCCAGACTGGGCTTGCATAATCTAGATGGCTACGTACTAATGATCTGTATAGGCGGAAAATGTTTTGAGGAGATAGTAATTGAAAAGATCGTCGGTTTATAGAGAACATGAAGATTGCTTTATTAATTTTGGCAATTATATGTTTGTCAAATTCTAGATTAGAGTCAATTATAACCCCAATATCCTTTTCTTGGTCAACATTTTCTAGTTGGTGAATAGTGTCTCCTTTGTTTAACGTTTATGTAACTTTTGTGTTTTCAGTTTGTCTTCCAATGGTCATTCGTTTACATTTGTCGGTATTAAATGTTAAGAGCCATTATATTGCTCCATTCGGCTTTACAAATAATCGGGCATCTCACGTTTCCTAGAAAACATGGACAAATTAATTTTCCAGGTCCTGGAAATGTCGTTGGATTTTACCAAATCTGAAAATCTCCTGGAAAAATACTGCCTTTAAAAACCCAACTTAGAACAGAAAAAAACGTGAATAAATAGTATACCTGTAGAAAATGAAATGTCCTTGGCTAAAGGAACCATAAAATATTGCATTTGTTATAAATGTAAGACTTTCTTTTTAATCTGATTATAATGCCTATTAATAGACTTAATCTAATATTTTTATTAATCACTAGTAGCAGTAATTACAGCTAAGCTCCTGTCATTGATACTGATGCAAGCAGATAAAAAACTAAAAATGATCATCAAATGGCTCAGATTTATAATAACATTGATTAACATGGTTCTGATGCTGAATGCTCGGATCTTTATCACCAACAAACATGATTCCGATGCTCGGCTTGCTGTTCCGCGTCCGAGCACCGGAAACACCAGAACACCCCAAACTTGGCGCATGCGCATAGTGCTCGGACCTTTATCATCAGCGAACGCGATTCCGATGCCCGGATACGTAACAACAGCCTTTAATGAATGAGACACAGCTAGTTACTCTGTCTTTGTAAATTGCTAAGCATATATCACCCACATGTGCTATGATATTGTAAATGGCTGCACTTTAAGTGTTTCTAAAAAAAAATTGTAAAGCATTGGCTTTCTTTAGTGGTAAATAACATGGAATTATACATACTTCAAATATTATTAATTAATTCTTTACTGCATATCCATATGACAGATAATGACCATGAATTACATATAATAATACTTACTAATATGAAAGTAAGTATTTGCAGATATGTGAAATATGGAATATTTTGCTACAGTAATCATCATATACATAAGATATCATTAAAACCAGATAAATAACACGCTTTCAATATATATATATATATATATATATATATATATATGTGTGTGTGTGTGTGTATTAATGTAGCATATGGCAGACATGGGGTCAATTCAATTCTGGGATTGGAATTGATGGTCAATTCCGTAATTGGAATTGATTATTTAAAAAATGAATTGGAATTGAGAAAATTGGAATTGAGAAATCTGGAATTGGAATTGAGAAATTTTAAAGTTTCCTACAAAACAATTAAATCCAAAAATTAATATACCATTTTACAATGTTAACACTTACATGTGGTGTTACCAATATATTCGAACCATAATGATCCAGAGCTTTGGTTCCTTATATATATATATATATATATATATATATATATCAGATATGCACACCAACTCTGGCACCCAAGTGAGCATTTAGCCACAGCATACCTGTAATCTATATAGAGATATTGCTATTTAGGAATTAATTAATTTATCATCTCACCGGGAATGCCAATCTGGAGTCAAAGTTTGCCTCTCCTCTCCTCAAACTGTAGCCTGTTCCCAGACCTAACTGTTTAATAACCATTTGAGAGATTTTGTAAACTTACCATATGTCATTGGTTTAGTACCCAGCAGGGTTGTGAAAGTAAATACAGGATCTGACCGCAGCTTGGTGGAGCTAAGTAAATACACTCCTTTCAAGGCTCCTACTGGGCAGTGGAATATAAACATACCTTTGATGATTAGAAAATATACTCTTACATGGGGATGCACCCAAGACTATGATCCACCACGTGATATAATACCTCCTTAGCTAACCTCTTTAGCTAACCACTTAGCATGCCTGTAATCTATATAGAGATATTGCTATTTAGGAATTTACCCCCATTCAATGTTTAGAACAGACAAAATTAAATTAAATCCACAAATTAACTACTCGGAGTATGTATTCCAAGTAGGTACTCGGAGTATCTACTCATGATAAAAAATATTAAGCAAACAAAGAGTCGGAATTTGAATTGAAAATTTTGGAATTGAATTTGAATTGATAAATTTGAAGTGGAATTTGAATTGACCAAATCGAATTGAGTGGAATTGACAAAATGGAATTGACCCCGTGTGTGGCATATGGGAACTTTGCTATTGGATACTGAAATAGTATGGGCTTTATTATCATTATTTATGAAAATTGTTCATGTTATAGATGGGAATTGTCTGAGGTGGAGTAAGTTACAGAGTAGTATCTGAAACCTAAAGTTGATTTATTTTATATCAATGTATATACTATATCTTTTACATGATAGAAATCAGTCATGTAATTCTGGACCCTTTAAGTCAGTTGTGCATTTGTAATTTCCTACAAATCAGTTTAAAGTAATATACAACATCTGATCTACCCAGGGTGATAAACTTTGCAAAATGAGACTTGATTAAAAGGATGATTTCATAATATTAACCCTATCCAATTACCAAACTCCAATGGTATGTATACCTTAATTTATATAATTTATTTAAAGGCATAGGTTATTCCTGATCAGCTGCTAATCATATATTATAATAATCTAGCTCATTAAGGTTCTCATTAAATATTCAATATACTGTAATTTATATGACTATTACTAAATAATTAAGTCTGAAATCATTCTATGCCAGTAAAATTCTCAAACAAATTCGCAAAAAGAGAGGACATTAGTAAAAGAAATATTTTATTCCTATATATTTTATAATAAATATTGATTTATTCTAGTCTGCAATGAAAATATTAACTCTTAATTACATTTTTTATAAAGTATATTTTGTATAGGCTTCCTTTTTGGTAGAAATTCTTATGGTGTATTATATATCAATCTTTTGTGCATTACATGATACACATTTATTAGCTGTTGTTTGTACCAATTATGTATATATGGTAAGTTAAATGGGTCAATTAATGATCGAAGTTTAAAACAGGTGATGAGTTCGAATCAGATTCATATCTGTGTTTGTGGGATGAGTTTCCCAAAGTAGTTGCCCCATGGACGAAATTCCCAGATGTAACCACAACAAACATGAATATAAATATGCATCCCTTAGAATGTGCATGTCTCTATTTCTGTATGTGTGTTTGTGTGTGTGTCTCACTCTGTTTGTGTGTGTTAAAATATAAATAGCTACACTGTATTCAGACAAGGAGAATACAATTATTTAACACATATTGCTTTGACCATTTTGGATCGATCTATTAATTCCAGTATGAAATTTGTAATGAAACGAAGAGCAGGATGTAGAGCTGAGACTAGGCTGTAGAGCTGAGACTAGGCTGTATAATTGAGACTAGGCTGTCCAATTGAGACTGGGCTGTAGAATTGAGACTAGCCTGTAGAGCTCAGACTAGGATGTAAAGCTCGGACTAGGATGTAAAGCTTCAGGGGGAATTCCAAATATAGCGACTCTGATAACGGCCACCAAATACATCGTATGACCAGTAATCCAGTGCACATCTATGCATGTATCCTATAATGTCAGTGAATATGGCTTCATCAGGTGGCACACACAAACACTGCATGTTGTGTTCCACAATGTCTAAATGATTCACGAACAACACTAGGCATACACTTCCATCTGCTACCTGAGGATAAAACCATAAGAAACATCTGGATTGTTAACATTGGTAGAGATCCTGGATAATTTTTCACACTATGTACATGTTTTATTTCCTCCAGTTTCCTATGCAGCTTATCTACCATATGTGGGTGCTTCTGGCATAATCACATCAAGGGCAAGATTTACTGCCCATTAAATCACGATCAGGAGAATATAGGCCATTATTGGAAAAAAAGTTAGGTTTGTTGGAATTATCACATGATTAAAACCCAATACCACAAAACTCTTAGTTAAGGCTTAAAATAGTAATATGTTGTAAGTCTGGCAATAGTAACATGTTTGGTTATGCTACCAAAACCAGTTATTTTGATCACAAATTCAATAACATGGGGTCTACGGGAAGACAGTTATTTAGCTACATAGGTCCCCCAATTTGCACAAATGAATAATTGTTAATTTATAAGATATAAATTGTAAAAATATGTAAGTGTAAATTGGAAAATAAATTCATTGTCATTGTCAAATCCCTTTGATATTATGTCATTTATATGTGCTCTGCAGTACCACCGTAAACTAGCCGCAGACAACTGTCAATTGGATATAGGTTTTGTGTTATTTTTATAAACAATATATCACTGATATTATTATTTCTTGAGATTTTTCAAAAATCTTATCTTCCAAAAAAGAACAAAAACTCTACATATAATCCACTATAAAGTATAAATAAATGGTCTAAGACCACTAAGGTCACTTTATTTATAGACTGTAAAGGGTATGTATGTAATGTTAAACATTTACACGTCTTCCCGGTTCTCTTTCTGACCCATATCAAAAGGGAGAAGACTATTGAAGAGGAACATACAAGATATGTTATAACAGGTACTTATTTTCTACACTATTGTTCTTTATTGAGGAATGAGGTAATTGATGACATTAACGTGATGGCTACAATACAATGAACATAACATTAAACATATTTACTTCTCATTTACACATCAAATATGACATTATACTTAAAAATTATATATTACAATGAGATTGATGATGCGGATGATGGCCACGACAATGGTTTCACCAACATCAGATTGATCACATCTAGAAGAAGGGCTTATTGTTGTTGATGACAGTGATAAACTCACTATTGCTAGGCTCAAGGCAGAATTAGAGGAGAAGAACAAGATCATAGTAGCTAGTGTTGTCCAGATATCTCAACTCGAACAGAGAATCAGATTGAGCGCTTTGAACTCCGAGCGTTTTGCGAATGATGCTAGTATGGTTGTCTTCTATACTGGTTTTTCATCACAAAAACGCTCATTGGCTTCTTCAAATGGGTGGAACCAACAGCCCAGAATAAACATAGTCCATATTATGTACTAAGTGATACCCCCAGTTTAGCTGGAAGGTCCAGGTGTATGCCAGTTGTAAACAAACTATTCGTGTTTCTCTGTAGGTTGAGATTAGGCCTGGTATAACTTGTTTGTCTGGTTTGGTTGATCTGAGTGAGTCTGGTGACAGTGTGATAGCAGACAAAAGGATTCACCATCAAGAATCTACTGGAAGACAAGGATGTTGGCCTCAATATATCTCCCTTCTTATGGGATAAAGGATGGTTCAGCTTAGCTGAAGTTGAAAATTGTATAATGTTGATGTAATTATTAGTCTGAGATCCGTTCTCTCCGATACACCTTTGTGTTTACAATCCCTATCCAACTACAGTTAATGACTGCACTTCGTATCCAGCAAATCCATGTTTCTGGCTGAGATGTCATTGCTACATCTTCAGGGAATGCTCCCAGTTTCATCATCTTGAACTTGGCCACCTAATACAGTAGTCCTGTAACATGGCCACAGCTCCCTCCAACACCCTTAGTACATGTACAAGATACACCGATGACACTTGGTCTTTGCCCATCACTTGTTGCAAGACTATCTGTGTCTCAGGAGCTTGTTGATGTAACAATTGGACTCCCAAGTTCAACCTGATATAAAGCAATACATAGTTATTACCAGGAGTATGTTATCCATAGCAATTTGTTAATAATTAAATTGAACTTTATAAATATTATAGACATTCTGCTTGGCTAAAATGTATTGATAGAAATATTACTGTACATTTAATACAATGCATACAGATCACATAAATAATGTACATGTATCCATAATAAACATATTTATGTCCATGCTTTTTGTTATATATTAAATTAGAATACATGAACAATACTTACATTGACATGATGCGGTTATAGATTTTTCTTCATGGACATGTAACACCGTCCCTCATTGTGGACCCAATAATACTAGGCAATACTGTAATATATCAGATTAAAAATAACAAAGTTATTTCTGAATTACCTTTTCTAAAGGGATAACAAATAAAATAAAATATGAGTTCTTTATTTAAAAAGATATATCAACATAATGGCAAGTGTTCCGTTCAACTGGTACTCTACATTTGTATAGATATAATGATATGAGCCGAGAAATCCACACCCGCATGTATGCCAGTATGGTGCCATATATAATCCAGTTTATGAACATGTGTATGAAGGAAAGGAATATTCATCTTAATATGTGTAAATCACTTTTAGACATTGTCAGATACTGAACTAAACAGCGAAGTAGTGGATTTATAGCAGTAGACTGGCACTTGACTAGACCCTAGTAACGGAATAACAATAACATAGAGTACATACATATCTTTTATGCCAAAAATGTAACCTTCACTGAAATATGTATGATATTTTCCAAGGTAAGCTTGTTCCTGATGTAATTTTTCAACAAAACTATATGTAAATTCTGGAACTCTAAACAAATCATGATCACTGTATTGGTGTATGTCACTGTACTGGTATTCCGCATCAAAGACTGTTTATATTTAAGCTCTCTGTTGATACTTCGTGCAAAGCCCCCTCAGCCTCGATCTGGATGTACTCATGAATATTTAGTAGGGAATATTAAGAAAGGTCTATGGTCAACGTATGATGCAAATGATGGAAAATTCATCAACAAATGATCTGATGCAGTGGAAACTCTTGCTGATTCATACTTCACCAGATGATATCCTTTATTTCAGATTTCTGGTCGTTTCTATCATTCTTCGTGCTAACTCTGTTTGTTATGATATATTAATATATATTTTAATATAATAAATGAAGAGGAAATGAATTAATTTCTACTTGAATATAAAATATTGTTTAATTATACATTCATTTAAATGGTGGCATTAATCTTTATTAATCTCCTTGAAAAAGATGCAATGAGTTCAAGTATAAAGCGTGTTAGTACTTTGAATATATAACGTTTTCATGGAGTGCTTATTTAGAAGATATTAAATAGTAACGGTTGTGAGTGAGTAAAATTATACTTTTTATTTGGGTTATTTACATCGTAATTGTAATTATGATGACATTATCAAGTAATCGCAATCATAATCGATTGCTATATTGTCCTGCAATTGCACAAACTCTGCTAATAAGTTATTTTATTACTGTTGTGTTTAAATCATGTACTAAATAGATTTCTTAGTTAATTTCCTATAATTTAGAGATAAAAAATTCTCTTATTGGTATAATATTACAAAATTACAGTTGTTGCCAATACAAATTGTAATTCATTCTTCCAGTTCATTTAATATCATCAGCTACTAGTAATTTTTCTTACTACTATACTAGGAATACTTCTACTGGGAGGATCTTTATGGTATAACTGGTAGTGCAGTATTTACGGAGCTGTGGTACTTGGTTTCAAATCCTGACCTGAAGCTATATCTGAAGGGTGTTTCAACATAGACCTTGCCGAATCACCTTTGGATGCCTGTAGGCTTATTAATTATATCGTTTTTACAAAAATGAAGGTAAACCAGAAATGTTTCACATTTCTACCGCTACATTTATTACAGCGTTTGGGACATATCATCATTTCATCCGATTAATAATTCTTCAAAGCAAGAAATCGATTCTGTTATTTTACCATATTGAATGTTTTCTCTAAAGAGTAGCAACAAGTTAATTAGCTTTTAATTTACCAATAAATGGCAGAGTCCTAGTCTATAGACTAACCAGTGTTTAAGTAAGTCAGCTTGTCTTCCAATCAGTAACTACACCAAGCAAAACGTGAATATTTGTATTATATTTAACCAGACAGCTTTTGAAATTGACATTCTGAAGTAATTAGTTGTAAATTGATAACACTATCAACATTTCACTTTGGATTATTTTCATAGTTAAATACGTAATATTGAGTATACATATATCCCGATGATAGAATCACAACCACTAAATATAGTAGCACCTTTATTGAGCAATCATATCAAAGAAGAAACCATATACAAAAGGCAGAGCTCTTTTTCAACGTTACTATAATTTATTCAGCGATGTGTCTTCCCCTTTAACGAATTCATCTCAATGTTAACCAATGAATTGAGTACTTCTTCGTTATAAATCACAATACCATCAACAACAAAGCTGCTTCTGTTTGGTTGCTAGGGATCTGTAATGTTTCGTTGTGTAAAATGACGAACAGATGGCATCTTTTGAGTAAATAACGTAATTCGTTTATATTAGAGCCCTCAATAGGTTTAAGGACGATACAGTGGTGCTAATAATAGTTTATCGCTGGAACTGTCAAACTGTCGTCCATCCGCAGTAATTTCAACAATTAATTGCGAGTTTAAGACTCACAGTATATTACAGAATAAATGAAAAATTGTTATAGCCGTATGAAAATCAGTCATAACTGTATGGTGGTATGATATGAATGAATAAGGTCTACTTGGTCGCCATCTACTGAATGAAATTTACACCGATATACTACCGAATGCTGAACACAGGTTTTCTTAAAATACCATTATGAAAATGACTATGTAATTTTAACTATATCAGGTAATATCTCGTTATACTATAGCAACCAAAAAACGATAGTCTATGTATAATTTAAAGTACAATTTTACGGAGTAAATATGTTATTGTTTTAAATTTTTCTAAATCCCCATTACTCAGAAATATTGTTTTATTTATTTCTGTCTATGTCGCCAATGTAAACAAATATTTGTCAGTTGCAGTACCAATTAAGTTATTATCAGATTATATAGAAGCTTAGGTTCTTTTTATTGTGCATATATATATATATATATATATATATATATATATATATATATATATATTTCAGTATATATATATATATATATATGTTCAGTATATATATATATATATATATATATATATATATATATATTGTGAGTGTGTGAGTGAGTATGTGAGTTAATGAGTCATATGTCATGTGGTAGAGTTGTTTTTAGCAACATTAAGACATAGCAAGAAATATCTCAGCTGGCAGTCACCTAACAAAGGTATAATTTCACGGCTCCATAACAGCCTGTTCTAACGAGGCCAGTTTAGCATAAGTGATATTAAGATATGGGCCAGCTACCAGCCAATAAACTGAAGTATTGAATCACTACCGACATACATAGATGTTATGTTCATACAGCTGGGTTATGGTTCAGTATTTATATTTGTTATATAGTCATGTTCAACCATGTTCACCTGCTCACACTAACTATAATGAACCTCGGCGGCTATTTATTTTTTAATAAGTCGTTTTGAAATTAATCATTGTACGCATGCTTTTATTTATTGATGAGTTTATATAACAACGCCGGTTTCACTGTTCTAAGGACTTTTTTTGGCGTGTCCATTAATTTGAATTTCGACACGGGCCTGTACAACCTAACATTGTCTTCAATTTCACGTGGAGTATACGATTTCTCGTTACGAGCCACTCGTCTAAAGCTGGGTTAACGCCAGTGAGCGTGTGAAAGGTTAATATTCAGTCTTCAAATTCGAACCGTGAACCCCCCCTCCCCCAGTTTATATACCACCGCGATCGTCATTGAGCTATCATGACTCCGGTGCCTTTGTTTTCTTAACACTTTTATCTTATTACCATCATTTAATCAGAATCGTAACTATAATATATTCTTCTATGTTTCTGTAGAAATATCTTAACGAATATTATGATTAATTTG